>JASFAT010001539.1:0-585778 GCA_031353405.1 Baronia brevicornis | reverse complement strand
AGCAGTGGCTTACACAAGGGAGAAATAAGTTACTCTGTGTAAAAGAAGATTTTAATTTTCTGTTTCGTTAATAATACCAATTAATCACCGAAACTTTTCTGCTGAAGTTTCAGAAGAACCGTCGGTTGATTCATCTTCATCCATCCAGCCAAGTGATGAACTCCAGACACCACCCATAGAAGTACCAGTCAACTGACCAGTGTTTTATAACGCTGACAACAGCGATTATTCAACATTTAACATTAACCAACATAATAATTGGGGATAGTTATAATATTATCCTACCCATACAAAATATATAGATACTTCAAACATCGTTAAATTGTCTTGGACGCTGGAATAAATTAAAAAATTGTATGTAAATGTGTGCGGTACTTTTATAACGCTATTTAGTATAACGCGATTTCATGTCCCTCGTATAACGCGGAGATTTCCCAAGTTATATATTTGTACTGTGAAATTTATAATGATTTGACACTTCATAATCAACTTTGTTTCCTTTGGAACATCTTGTGCTTGTTAAATTATTTTATTAACTTTTGTTCCTAATTTTTGAGTTTTAGGAACATTAATTATATATACAGTGTTCCCTCGTATAACGTGGAACCAATCTAACGCGTTATAGGAGGGTTTACTATAATTGCCTTAGTGGTAAAGATACCGCCTTCGGAGTCAATGGTTGTGAGTTCCATTCCCGAATCAGGATTGTTGTGACTCAGTGATACACGAGAGTAAGTGAACTACTGATTTATTGTCAAATATCCAACATCTATTATTATGCGGTTGTCCATGGGCGGCGTTGATTGCTTTCCATCAGGCGACACGCTTGCTCGTTTGCCCTCCTATCCCATAAAAAAAAATACACAGATCAAATACACTTCGGTGTTCACGGTGGTTCGAATTAGAATCAATCTCCTCCGAATGAATTTCGGCTTTTGTACACATAATCGAGAAGGCAAATAAAGACAATATACAATGAACAAAGAATCTAAAAATAGATTTGCTTTAGCAAAACAATTCTTAAAATACAACTCAATATTTAAATTACATACTTATATGAATTTTAGATAATTCAAAATAATTTATATTACAGAAATTACAATTATTTTAATTTTATATAAATGAAAACTATTATTTATACATAACCTGCCGACAGATGGCGCCAAAATACATATAAAAGTATTTTTATCTATTGCATAAAATATTTAAATAATGATAGTAATTCTAATACGCCGACATACACTACAGCGATAAATATAAGTATGGCCTACATGTATTTATTCCAAGGATTTGGTAGTCCCTCCAATCCGCCTTGGACAAGCGTAGTGGGTTAATGTGCATTCCTTCGGGAATCGGTAGGCCCGTGTCCAACCGTGGCATGTATGTGGGTTGAGAAAAAACACAATAATGAAAATTCATAGATTTCGTATTGTGATAAATAATTGGTTACTTGGTTATACTAAGATTGATATTATAAGATGCGTCAATAGTATTTTTTTCAAGAACTGTCAATATTAACACTTTTTTATTGATTTTTTTAGATTAATTTTTATATTACATAATGTCGTTTGTAAGTGTATAATAAAACAATAAAGACAACTAAACATTTTTTTATTTATTTAATAACCTTACATTTTATACCCTGTAATATTTCGGTATATTATACAAAAATATCGAACTAAAAGAACAAATTTAACACATCACATTGTAGAGTATTACGTAGACTTTGGCACTTTGAGAGGAAGTTGAATCTTCGTTGTAGAGTTTTCCGTTCACGTGAAACACGTGAATTTCGTTCATCTCTTCACGTTCTTAAAGCTTGTTAAGAAAAGGTGAGATGGAGGCGAAGTCTTCGCATTCAGGGATGAGCTTGCCTTTGTATTTAATGCAGGAGTCAGCGCACAGGGGACCCTCGAACCAAGCACCGAGCATCTTCTTGCACTGGGCACAATTCTCGATACATATTTCCATTTGGTCGTAACTGGTAGCTGAATAAAAAAACGTAAACTTATTATGAATCCATTGTATCAGTGTCTTACTAAGCTTCTAATGTTACTGGAAACGCACAATACCATTGCTAGAGTTCACGTAAGCCTTTCAATACAGGTTGTCTAGTAGTACGCAATTTTTCATAATCTTAACAGTTTTATAAGCTTTAATAATCAGCAATTGTAATAATTGTTAGTTTTAGAAGGTAACAATTTACTATTTTTATAATTGTTACAATTTTAAACATATTGTTACAATCAGTTTTAGAAGGTAACAACTAACTATTTTAATAAATGTTACAATTTTAAAAATAAGTAACTTCTTATTTGTCCTATTACAGTTTTAGAGACAAGTTACTATTGTAGTAATTGTTCTAATGTAGTAAAAGTATAAGAGGTTAACTTACTACTTCAATAGACACCTTTTTTCCCCTGCAGTACCTAATTACAAACATGATTACTTTTTTGCTCACTCGTCGTACATTGAAAGCTATCAGCTAAATTCCGCGGAATTTCCAAACCTATACGACATTGAAACCTTAAAAAAAATTCTACTTAAATTATTAATAGTTTTTAATGGAGTCAGGCGTTACTTTGCGGAAATCCATCACTATATGGACAGTCAAAAGTTTTACTTAGCTAAGATCCGCGACAAGCAAAACAATAACAGAAAATTAATAATGTGTGTTTTTTCCGTTGGGTTTAGTGGATTTATTTGGAATTTAAACCAAAAACTTACCGAAAATCGGCCATCAACTCTCCACCCACCAACCACTACACACAACACCAAACACACATTATCACTTTTCCATCTTGTAAACGACACGTGTTTCGCCCCAACACGAGGCATCCTCAGGTATAGTAGACTCTACGGTAGATAACCGAAAAGTTAAACTTACTACTTAAATTACATAGGCTGGCAATGCATGCGCCTATAGTATTGCAGATGCCTATGTGCGGCGTTAATTGCTTCCCATCAGGATACGCTTGTTCGTTTGCCTCCCTATCCCATAAAAGAAAAAAATGAGTGCCCGCGCATTCCACGTGAAAACATTTTGACACGTTGACTGTTGTTGAAAAAAATTAAGATATGATACTGGCGTAAGAGTTTCCTACTCTTACGACAGTATCAGAGGCCCAAATCAAGTACTTCCTACTTACCCTCCCTGTATTCGCATGCCTTTAGTATTGCGGAATGCCATGAGTGGCGCTAGTAGCTTACTGTTGCGTAACACATATGAAAAATCATTTTTTTCATGAAACGATTTAAATCTCATTTTGAAATCTCAAAATGCTGGTCAAGCAAGCCATTACAACTTTTAAAAATAAGTTGACAAGACGTCCATCAATGCGTAACAAGAACAGTTAATAGAAAATAGCTGCGCGCGGGAAAGATACAGGGCGATGTCTAGAAATCATATATTGCTGGAACATTTTCTAATTTTGGAATGCTAGAACTTTCGATCGTTTTACTTATACAAAAGTGCGACAGAGCCTCGAATAGTTTTTAAAACAAAGGAGAAGTTTTAAGTTACGCAGGAAGATCGGAAGAAAATACTAGAAGAGAAAAAGTGAAAGTAAAGTGAAACTATTGGCCGATTTTATTTTTCCGATCCTCGAACCCCCAGCTCGTAACATCAGGCGACTAGCTTGCTCGGTCGGCTTTTCCAAACTAAAATAAAATATTTCATTATAATTAAATAATAACTTGCAAATTCAGTTGCAGCATAGTTCATACAAATTTGTTAGTTCTTTGTGCTTAACCTATAGTCATTTAAGGAACAATGTTTTTAAATATTTCGATCACTGTTTATTTAAATTTCCAAGCTTTGCATTCCTAGTAATAACGTAATAAAAGGTACTTCTAACTTTCCTAGTAAAATAAAAGTAGCTAATCTCGTATTTATGTAGATATCCATTTAAAGCCGGGGTCGGTTATAATTTGCAAAGATAAGCTAGGGGACCAGATGGGCTAAACAGGTTAATTTTGATTAACCTGCTGGGATGAGCCTAAAACATTAAGCGAGGCAAGGTTTACGACTTTAGGTCTATGAAAGCAATTTTCTAAATATAACTAAAATGTAAAAGTGTGTTAAATATCTAAATATGGCATGGCGAGAGCTGAGTAAGTAAGATAAAATCTAATAAGTTGAAACACTCTACATTCATAGTGCGTCCGCAGGTCATAGCTGAAGTCGGTGTAAAATTATGAGTAAAGTAATATTCCCACTATAAAGACTTTATGGGCGCTTTTACTGCAAAGGGTTTTTTATGTAACTGAGATGAAATCTGAATAAAATTCCATTTATCTGTGTGTATTGTGGTCCAAAGTTATTTTGTTGAGTAGTAAAGGGAAATGTAATGTTGTTTTGAGGTGCTTATAAATTTGGTAACGTTAAAAATCTCCTAGTCGGCCAATAAGGGGTTGAAAGTGATCTGAATAAAATTCCAATTATCTGCGTGTATTGTGGTCCAAAGTTATTTTGTTGAGTAGTAAAGCGAAATATAATGTTGGTTTGAGGTGCTTATAAATTTGGTAACGTTAACAATCTCCAAGTAGTCCAATAAGGGGTTGAAAGTGATCTGAATAAAATTTCGTTTATCTGCGTGTATTGTGGTCCAAAGTTATTTTGTTGAGTAGTAAAGCGAAATGTAATATTGGTTTGAGGTGCTTATAAATTTGTTAACGTTAACAATCTCCAAGTAGCCCAAAAAGATAGGTAGGCGGATTGATGAACTTACACCAGTCATGGCGTATCGATAACATTTGACCAGCTCATTGCCAATTGGGTTAGTAAAACAATGCTTTGACAATTTGATAAAATTGGTTCTCTAGCGGATTTTTTCGGTTATCTGCATTCTCATTGATCGACTCTTTTACTGCTGGTGGGTAAAAATTTGACCTGCAATATTGGGTAAAATAAATATTTTACCCCATATTGGAGGACAGACATAAAACACCTATAATAGTTGGCAATATTCGATTTGTGAAATGAGTAATCAATCATCCATTATATCTAACTGAATCCAAACATAATAGTTTAATATGGTGATCTATCCTTTGAAAAAAGAAAACGACCCCTTTAGTCTTTTTTTTAAACTAAATTGAGTACTATTAATTTTGACATTGCTTATGCGTAAAGTTTTATGTATTTTGAAAAAAAAATATAATGTAAAATGACGGCGACGTGGTTCGCCACCCGTCACGTATTGGTTCCCACGAGAGTGAGAAGCGACTAACGGAGAGCCGTTTCGCTACGATGAATGTAAGAAGAAGGATAGATGAGTGTGGAGGCAGCAAGGAAGATGTGCCGGGATCGTAGCGGATGGAGATTTGTGGTCTCTGCCTACCCCTGGAAACAGGCGTGACGATATGTATGTGTATGTTTATGTAATGTGTATGTATGTATGTAATTATAATGTAAATTTATCATTGTATTGTCGATTTCACGCTTTAAAACCAAAAAGACTATAGTGGAATTATTTTTAATGTCTTGTTATAGATGTGCCTGTCATCGGCCGGATATATTAAGACAAGAAATTATGTATTATATATTTATACCGGCACTGTATAATAGTGCAATTTGCATTGTAAATGCAATAACGATTTCCAGTTTAAGGAATTTATTGCAAAAGATTACTCAAGAGACTCATGGATTCTTTGTTTACCGTAATTAATATATATTTATTTATGTTATGTAAGCAAATTCTGTCAATGTTATTTATACCAAATCAATTGTTTGAGTAACAATAGATACATATAAATATAGTGGAAGTGTTTGTGTATGATAAATATCAATCAACAGAGCACCAAACCTCTAAATCCGTTTTTAATTTTCTGTCGATGTGTCTGTTTTTCATAGACGGAATTTTCAGCAATAAAAATTGTGAAATTCTTTAAATACAGTTCGATTGACATATCAACGCAAAAAACGAAAACGCCGTAAATGACATAAATATCAAAAAAATTATTGCATGTTCGGATCAGAATGCAATACCGCGTCGAATGGTCTGACGGCACTGCATATGAACGGCTTTCCTATGGGGTAAGAATGTAAAAGGATGAAGAAAAAAGGAAAGAAAATAAAAAAAAAGTAGAAAGCTTGCGGATCACCTTATATCAAACGAAATGCGGTAACGCAGAAAAATTCTACAACTTAAACTTAGCGTCGATATTTTGTTAAGATGTGGAACTTTCCCAGTCGAGACGGCCGCTTATACTCTACCACTATTAAATCAACTTTATAGATCAAGTCGTAAAGATTCTCGAATGTACCATCAGAGCTGCTTTTCTACAAACGTATAAGGAAGAGATAACGACGTAGGAAATACTGAAATCAAAACAAAACATTAATAGAGGTTAAGTATTGTATAAACGCACGCAGTTAGCGTCAATTAAACGGGCGTGCGAGCGAGCTGTTGACATTTAATAAGATTATATTAGATTCAGACATGAGCTCCTAAATATAGCTTTAATATAGCTTATATGATAAACATGTATAAAGAACGTGTTTATTAATACTGATTTATAAATACATAATGTTAATTGCCACCTACTTTTGTGCAGAATCAAGAAACCCGTCATTATAGAAAACAAGTAATATAAAAAATTAAGTCAATTCCTACTTTTACATCATACTAAATATCTTATATCTAAATATCTTATATAAGAGATTATTTTTCTCCCATATAAAGCTAAAAATAATTAATTACACTTAATTAATGAATTAATATTAAAAAATAATATAACTTGAGAGCATGAATAATAAATTTATTGTATTAAAAATTGAAAGTTTTAACAAGATAGTAGGAATTGAAAAAACGAGTTACTAAAATATCTTGGGTTGTAAGCTTGGGTAACATATTTATTTTTGTTATAAAAAATGTCATGTTTTATATTTTATAGGACTAGATAAATGTATAAAAACCAACAAAAAGTTTAATTTATCTGTTTATGTGTTTAATTGAGTGCGTTATTCTCGAAACTTCTTTCCACGTAGTACCACTCTGTAGAATCAGCTTACCTTCAGTGTTATTTTCAAACTGATATGATACTGACACCTTCAAAAACGAGCCTACAATTTTGCGGCAGCAAGCCACTTATAACATGTTGCAGATGTTATGAGCGGCATTGGTTGCTTTCCAGCAGGCGATACGATTGCTTGTTTGCCTTATGCCTACCTATAAAAAAACTAAACAAGCAACCTAAAATTGTATACAATTCTATGTGTCTGATACGTGGAGAAAGTGTCCTGGATGTCATTCTAAGTAGCATTATTATAAGACATCATGGATAAAGTAGGTAAAGGTCACATGAATGCGAGTTTCATACTATTAGTGAGATGCCATTTAGTTCTACTATAAAACTTATATGAAATAAACTTGTAGCTACCTGCTACAGAATATAACTTCAAGAACAAATTCGCGGAACAAGCTTTGTTACTACGCACTTGCGGAATGCGCTTTGTTACGCCGCATTCGTGGAATGCGCTTTGATTCTCCGCATTCGTGGAACGCGCCTTGTTGCTGCACACGTGCAGGCACAACCGCGTCCCCCGTACCCCGCGCTCTTCTCTCGCCATCTATCAGTGTATATATAATAGGTCCACTTGGTATAGAAAAAGAGTATTAAACTAGACTCCTGTTGCATCACTTCACAGTTAAGATACTACCTCTTACAAACTTAATTCTTTTCATAAAATTCATCTGGGTTTTAAGGTTAATTTTGTCATTATTAATGGAGTTAAACGTTATTTTGCGGAAATCCGAAAGTTCCAAATAAATCCACTTCATCCAGCAGAAAAACACACATTATTAATTTTCTGTTATTGTTTCCTTGTCGCGGATCTTAGTTAAGTAAAACTTTTGACTGTCCACGTGTTAATTTTGTGACTTTTGTTTTTATTTTCAATTTTTTAATTCGAAAGAAATCTTTTATACTCAGTCGTAGGGGGAAAGGATTATGGCGGACTTTTAAAACTGATTAAAATCTCCGGAGTATTCCTTCTTGTAGACGTGACTGAAGTTGCGCCATTTACCGATTATTATTCTGAGTTTAATAATGAATTTAACATAACAAGCATGATAAATAATGAAGAGGAATGAGTAAAATACTAAATTTTTTACTAATCATAATTCGGTTCTGAAAAAATAAGCTCTTAAAACGTAAATTAGATATTGAACAATTAAAATGGTTTATAAGAAAATGTGTAAATACTCGTAAATGCCACTATACTCATAAATGTTATTATTGTCCTTTTCTTCTTTATTTATCGTAGTTAAAGTGGCTTAAAGTAATCGTCTATGTGTAAATATGTAGCACACGAGAAGGCAAGGCTAGAATAGATCGGGGTCCGGTATAATTTAAAGTCTAACCCAGTTACTATGTCTTCGTTCGAAAAGTAGATATGTAATATGTTGTTCTTTGTTGTAAAATACAAATATATTTATTTATAAACATGTTTCTTTGTTTTGTCTCTTAAATATTGTGGTATATGTTAAAAAATGAGGGCCACGTAGTTCACCACCGGTCACGTCCTGATTCCCACGAGGGCGAGAAACGACGAACGGAGAGCCGTTTCGCTACGATGAATGTGAGAATAAGGATGGATGAAAAAATAGATCAGTGTGAAGGAAGCAAGGAAAGTGTGCCGGGATCGTAGCGGATGGAGATCTGTGGTTTCTGCCTAACCCTACGGGAGACAGGCGTGACGATATGTATGTCTCTTAAATATTAATGACCTTCAGAAAAAGCTCAATTAGTACGAATTACGCTTCCGTTTATGATCGTAAGTTTGATTCTTCTATTGAAATTAGACATGAATCAAATTTTCCAAGCACATTACCTAATAATGGTCAACAATGAGATATCTAGTAATATCAAAATACTGTTTATCTCAATTAAAAGTAAAAAAAAACAGAGTAGCGAATAAAATACTTCGATTTGTTCTTACATACGAAATACGACAAAAAATGTATGGCTAGGGTCCACTTTCATTTGGATTTGCACGTAGGTATTGGATTTAGTTTGAAGGGCGTCCTGGGAACGCTTAATCTTTTACCAATGGAAGGTAGATAAAAAAATATCTTTTTGAAATTATTAATTACACATTTTAATCCAATCGATTTGTTAATTCGTATTTAACTTTTTTTTTAGATAGATACATCCACTAAATATTATAATAATTCATCTTTTTCATTCTATCAATTTAAGTCTAAAAATAAGATCAATTCAGCAGATATGATCCGGTTTTTAATCGAAGAAATCCGAAATTGTAATGCTTTTTGAACCTGGTTTCTTTATTTCTAATACAATTTTTGAGCAAGTAATATATTTTGTAGTATTTTGTGTAATCTTTATATTTTGAAATACATAAACTACTGGTAATGTTTTTAAAGTCGCCTCGTATAACACGAACTACAAAGCATGGTATGGTCTAATTCTATGCCGAGAACCACATAGCGTTTTTTAAAATTACTATACAGATTATTATTCGATATCAACATTAAAAACACGTAAATTGAAGCAATTCGAAGGAGGAGCCCTTACCTGAATAAATAACCATCTATGACCGTTCAAATTTCAATCAGCGAGCGAATCACGAGGTCAAGTGTAAGTGGTGAGGTGAAATTGCGTAACAATACGACTCCGCGAAAGTAAACCGGCTGATTCGCAGATTGGGGTCATTGTCTCGTTTCGCACGAGAGTCTTCAACGAGGCGCTAGCTGACAGAGTTCACGTCTACTTTGAGAAGGTTGTAGATGAGTATCAATAGTGAGCTGACAAAAAGTAAAAGAAAATTCATATAATATTGTTTTGTTAAATCCGATCTATGTATGTCACACTGCTGAGTAAAGGCCTCCCAATTTCTGGACGAATACACACTAACTCACCACGCTTTGCAAGTGGATCGGTTGTAGGTCATACACATATTTATCCTCTTGCGGGAATCGAAATCACAAACATTGACTCTAAAAGTAATAACTTCGACATAACAACACATTTTAACAATTATGATTTGTCAATGCAAGTATAGAATGTATTGCTACTAAATATTTGAAATTTATTGGATACGAGCTTTTTCTTATGTCCTTATTTCTACAACTTTTCATCATGAACGTCAACCTGCAGCAGAATATTTCTGGGCAAAATCCTTTCTTAAAGCGTGACAGCTAGTCTGATTTTTAGGTACACACCAAAAGTTTCTATCGATCAGCTGCCATGCGCAGGTTGTCGCTCCTTTTGAGCAGAAGCGTATATGTTTTTCAAGAGGCGGCGAGAGTAATAACCTCATTGCCGTTTGTCGATGTCTTTAGTTCTCCAGCGGATTTATTCGTCACGAATCTTATTCATCTTACAATATGCATGCAGATCCTTTATAGCTCTCTGAGCGACTGTGTTTCGGAACCGTAAGTCGATGCAAGACTCACTATACGATAATTTGATTTATGTATTTAAGCTACTTCATTCCGCACACCACCACTCCATAGAACCAGCTACCTTCAGCGGTATTTGCGAGCCGATACGACATTGGAACCTTCATAAACAAGCCTAATCTTATCTCAAAGGCCGGCAAAGGTGTTGCAGATGTCTATGGGTGGTAATGATTGCTTTCCATCAGGGTATATGCTTGCTCATTTGTCTGCCTACCCCATAAAAAAGTTTAAGTTTTCATTGAAGAAAGAGGCAACGTGTAAGCGTATATCCTGATGGAAAGCAATCAACGCCGCCCATAGACAATTGTAACATGTGGGATATTGCAGAAGCTGTGCCGGTGTATAAGTATGTTTGTCTCAATGATTTGACAAAGTTTTGAGACTATCTTGTTGTTGTTTCTCAAAAAGAAAATATATTTTTCAAATTCCAAATGTTTGTTAAGTTTCAATTTCTCAAGCTGTTAAGTATTTTGCCGATACTGAGGACTCGTTAAAACTTAGTCTGGGATGTTCATTACAGTACTTAAACTTCTGTAACAACATCTTAATTCTTGTTATATCCATCTTACTAGATAAATCGTGTCGTGATAAATGTTTTTAGTTGGTAGAAACATATTTCTTGAGTTTATGTAGATTGACACTAAGTCAACTGTTTAGGGTTGCGTTTACCACCTTAAGGTGTTGGTTTCGATTTTCCTTCCATTGGGTGGCCCTTCAAAAGAACTGAACGATATTTTCTAACAAGTATTAGAAGCTTAATTGCTTCACAAAAATTCTAATAATGATAAAAAAATAGTTTCTTGTCGATAAAATACATCACTACGTCTATATCAATCAGTATGGTTGCAGCAGTCCACTGATGGGCATTGACCTCTGTCAAAATTGATGGGTTTCGCTGAAATCCTCACGTGGGTCACCTCTTCCACGATTCTTCTTCATCATTCGCTGTCTCAGGTCTTTCTTCACAAATATGTTGTCTTACTTATATTGAATAAACCGCTTTCCGGGTTTTCTTCTGACTGTCTTCTATCGTCGGATCAGTTTAAAGATGGTTTTGACATATCTGGTGTCATGCATTCTTTTCAAATAGCGCAACCGTTTAAGTCCATCTGACTTCTTTCTGTCGTTTTTTTAGAAGTCAGTTCATCCAGTTCATAGAAATGTCAACACTTCGCCATGGTCACCAAGTCAGGTACACAATATTACTTTAAACCACAAACACGACGCGCTTCGCCTCGACACGAGAAATTCCTAAGCGCAAAATATTGCGAAAGACAACAGTAAAGTCTTTACGGTTGACACGAGTGCTTATCTTCATCCAGTTCATGATTCCTTCTTATACGTAACGTGCCGCTCCATATTGCTCTAGAGGAATTTTTCAAAACTTTTCTATCAAATAGTGCACGTATCAGTTCATATTTTTGCATTAGCGTCCAGGTCTCACACGCACAAATTACAACTGACGCCACGCTGAGCATGGTAAATGCTCTAGTTAATTTTGATACTAATGGCAAATCCACTACCTGGAAGTCACCGGAGACTACACAAGTTACTGACCACAAAGCCCTCCTCATGCAGTGAAATATTAAAATATGTAATATTATCTATATTTTTTATTATTATTATATATTCACGCCTATCCCCCGCAGGGGTTGGCAGAGACCACAGAGCTCCATCCGCTACGATCCCGGCACACCCTCTCCGCCTCCTCCACATTCATCCATCCTTTCATCCATTCTTCCTCTCACATTTATCGCAGTGAAACGGCTCCCCATTAGTCGCTTCTCGCCCTCGTGGGAATCAGGACGTGACGGGTGGCGAACTACGTCGCCGTCATTTTTCAACAAATTATGTATATTAAAATTCGTCTTAGTGAATCCCACGAGCCGCAAGAGAGGATGGAGGTCAGCCCCAGCAGAACTCCGCATGCTAAGGTAAGGCACCATAATACCCGGGAGATCCGATCCTGGGACGGTCGGCACGCTTGTGACTAAGCTCGCTCCTAGCCACGCCTCCATTGGCACGGCAGACCGTGGATTGGCGGTGAGGAAGGGAAAAGGATAGAGAAAAAACGAAAGGGCAGGAAAGGAAATGTGTTTTTATATAGTAAATATCAAAATATGTAATATTGTAATATTTTGAATGTATATTTAAGGGTAACAATTGATATCCTAAGATAATCCTGTCTGGATTTGCCTACACGGAATTCTAACGAGAGTAGCAATTTGTTTTGTTTGTGACGGACAATGTCCTTAAAGTTAGCGAACACGCGTATGGAATATCAACACACGTATTTGTGTTTCGTAACTCATCCGACTTGTTCATTGTTCCGTCCGCTACCCTAGTGTTGTATAATTGTGACACTTTATACAATAAGATATCTTCTTACACTTCGTATTTATTATCTTTATATACTTGTTTGTACAAATCAATAATATACTATAATAATTCATCATCATAGTTGATGAGGGGCCATCCATAAACTACGTCACATAAACTTCATGATTTTTGGAGTCTTTTTTCAGACATGGAGTTATGAGTTTAGTTGTCACAAAGATTAAGACTTGACCGTCTTTTATCTAACGTAGGTACAATATTACGTTTTATTATACTATTACGTAACATTTCGTCTAATTCTAGTGCAATCTTGGTATTTATATTTGACAGGTGAAACTAAAAATGGTTGAAAATCTTCATCTATCCTAGAACAAGTTATTTAGAGCTCTAGGTCAGTTTAATACTAAGATAGCTAATTACGTCTAAAAAAGTATTGAAAAATTGCACTGAGAATGTAAAATAAATACACACTCTTACTCTCTTTCTATTCTCTCTGACACATATGTACACGCATGCTGGCACACATGATCGCGCGCACATACACAAAAGCACGCACACACGCGCGCAAACAAATGTAAGTATACACAAATATACTCGTATTAAGGATTAACTGCAGTGGCCAACGAATTCTATCCTTTTTAAATTTATTACGGGTTAAGGCAATAAAATGTTAATCCATATCTAATTTTTTATGTTAGTTTTAGCAATTAGATGTGTTGTGGATTATGTTTGAATAAATGAACAAATAAATATTCCCTCATGTCTAATTTAATTGCAAAACTGTCATAGTACGATCAGATGTATCTGAATTAGGCAGAAGTTATATTTTCCTCGAGCAGTTTCGAGACATTTTTGTTACTAATTCAAGAATAAATGAATTATTCAATACGCGTCTATGCGAACATTATGAAACTTTTTATAATAATTTTGTGCGCCAACTTTTGTATCTAATTTATAAGGTTATAAAAATACTTTGCAACATACTTTTGAATTTTGAGTAAGAATAATATTACAGTTATTACGATTGTAATTTGATATATTTTCATTGCGTTTTTTTTTGTTTCTCTATGTGAATCGTGTCCATATAATACACCCAGTTCAAATCGTTTCTATTTCGATAATACCAGTTATGCCATCTCTTATCATTATTAAAATTAATATTATATTTTAAATTTGTAAAGTTATATTAAGTATAGCAATTAGAATAATATTATATATGTAATTCATAAATGCGTCATAAAAAGGAAAAATGTAGTACAGGATTCGCCCTAGTTCGGCAAGCAGTGAAACACACTTGTAAACTCGTCAATGATGAATAAATATATTATTATTATTAGATTTGTTGTTACTTTTAAAACTAATATATTATTAAAACTTTTTTTTTCAAATTAGTAAACTCATTTATTGCGGGTATAAAATGAGTATTATTAATGTAGTTTATTTATTAACCCGTTCACCTTCTTAAGGGATCTAAAAGATCTCTGATCGGCTTTCGTTCGGTGGGACGACTACAATAGAATTTTTTGGCTCTGTGCGGGAAGCCACAATGTATTTGACATCTAATATTTTATTCATATTATTTTTTTTCTTCTTTCATCTTACGATGAATTATTTGACATTAATAATAAATGTATAAATTTATTTATTTTTTTAACGAGGTATAATTTATTTATATTCTAGGAGATTATTTTTTTTACAGTAAATGTCGGCTAAGAGTTCTTATACACAGATATTTATGGTTCCCAAAAAGGCTACATAAAATCTACGCTACAAGAACGAATAGTAAGGTAGAACTAGTCGTTTTTTCTTACAAGACAGAAGTACAAAACACAAAAAGTATAATTTCGATATTTAAACTTCGTTGTTCATACACCTAGCAATTATTGTAATTTTCTTTACTTGCGTGATTATATCACGTAAGGGATATAAATGTCAATATAATCTAAGCCTTCGTAGTCAATTATTATCATCGATTTCAACACTTCGCATCTCGCAATAAAACTGGGCAATTCCAGAGCAAAGGAAAAACTTAATTAAACTAGTTCGCGAAATCACATTGGACACGCGCTAACTATTCTCCATAACTTTTGTGTAACGAATGAGAAATGTTATGAAACAAGACATAATGTAGTTACATACAGTTTAATTAAGTTATAAGAATGGTATAGAAATGACAATAAATTGATAATTTAGCGACTGTTCTCACGATGAGATGTCGCGGGTTCGCTTCTGTATGGTAATAAACTATACCTATATAACAGAATTAATTTGCAATCCCCATCCATTTGAGGCGTGGGGATTTAGAAAACACCTCTTCTTTTTTGTGGGAGGCCAATGTTAACCAGTGAAGTATTATAAAAGAATTATAGCTGTATTAACAATTTCTCCTAACGCAAAGTTAAGCATAATGGTAAAAAAATTACTAATAGTTATATTTATTCGTATTATTAATAATTATTGTTAGGTTTTTCATAAAAGAACTATGTATGTTATAGACAGTGGGTTCTGAGGAGAACAAAGAGTGATAAAATGAAATCTTTATTAAATCATTTTTAAATGTTTTTAAGTGAATTGATTTATTTAATCAATATATTATTTTATATTATTAGTTATTATTTTTTAGTAAAATAGTAAACATTTAACTCGGAAAACGAAGTTTTATTCCTTAAATGTAATGTATAAAATTATTATATCTGTATGTACTTTCCCATGAATGTTTAGTAAAAATTACTTAAGCAATTTGCAGAAAAATATTATAAAGATACCCATTACATTAAATACCTTATATGTAAGTTTTAGTGTCATACAAATGAGCATATATGATATAAATACAGATAATTTATTACATATAATAAATTGTGACTAACTGCCTACAGAGTGTAGACTCTACAATTATGATTATAATATATATTATATGTATAATTCGATACGGATGTATCAATGGGTTTTAAATAATTTTCATATTCCTATACCTCATGAGTCGAAGTCCATTATAAATACTAAAGGGACAAATACCCAGACTCAGAATACATATCTAGACTTAGACTTAGTAAATACACATGACATACGAATATTTGTCCTGAAACTGGATACGAACTCAAGACCCGTAGTGCAAATGAGATCAAATATAACAATACTTCCGATCTCTAAATATTAACGTATGCTAAATATTAAAAATAAAATGTAAAACTTACCGATAGCTGGGTTGGCTTCAACATCGTCTTTGATGAAGAAAATCAGGGCAGACAGTATGACGAAGGGGACAAGCTTGAACACCATATTATTTCACTCTGAAAATATAACTTACTTAAAAATTAAAAATGTTTAACAATTCGAAAAGGTTCTGAAAAATAAGTATATATTTATTTATTTACAAACTACAAAACAATTATGACTAACATATGTGACTGATATTTATCGACCTTATTGCAGTTCACAAATAGCCTAAGCATAGCCTGTTTATTTGTAAACAAAACGTAAACATCTTCATATTATACATTTAAGCACCTAAATATTTTAAGTGTTTGAAAATATAATAAAAAGTAATCCGGTAAAGATTTTGTAACATAACTCTATACTTTGACTCAACACCAACTTTGACTCAACTACTTTGACCGAATATGTCGAGGTTTTGGCAACGCTGAGATAGCACATTATACAACCTGCACAAACGTACTATTGGTTTATACATTTCGCCGTGATCGTGATGTTGTTCGATCGTCAACTTTAGAAAAAAGGTTTTTTCACTTGCATGATATAGTTATAAAGACTTTAAATTACAAAGTACATTTCCAAATACAAGCAAATAACTCCTAGTTTTTTAAAAAAGATTTAATAACGTACATAAAATAAAAATACATCTAAAGTAGCAAACCTTGCGTTATAAAGTGAAAAGAAATCTTTATTACATGAATTGATTTTTTTTTTTTACAATAGCAAAAGGTACTTAAACTCCAATAATAATTAAAGAGTAAATTTTTAATTAGAACTTATAAACTAACTAAATCAACACTTGTCTTATAATAATACTAATATTAGGGAAAATATAACAGTCTTATTTTAAATACAAAATTAAAAACAAAAAACACCTATATTAATTGAGGATTGAGGATGTAAATTGAAGAAGTGTAAAATGATTTACTCTTATTTAATTAAAGCAAAAATACATTTAAATAAAAAACGGTAATTTTAAAATTTACATTTATATTTATTCAATTCCAATTTTAAGTTATAGAGTTATGCAGCCATATTAACTGATATAAACATTTTTAGTTCCTTAGTGATTACAAATTTTAAATTAAAGTAACTCTTATTAAATAACTCTGCACAAATTAAAAGTAATGAGAAATTAATAATTAAAAAGTGTTAGTTTGTTTTAATTGCACCATAAAACTTTAGTTCACAATGCAATTAAATCATCTGCAATTAAATCGAAGGTCATCCAAGTTTGAAAATAAATATGTAACTTCATGAATATTTGCGGGATGCACGAATCGAACCTGTGAACCAGTAAAAATGAACCACTTGGCCACTGCACCCCTTTAAAATCTTTAAAGTCAAAATTGTTGAAGGAACGTTATCCTGCGGCAAAATAATCTTAGATTACGTAAAAATATTTTATAAAACTCTTACCACAGTTATTATAGATTTGATCATTAATGACCTACATTACAATTTTAACAGGAAAATTTTCCGAGAGAGACAAAAGCAAAAGCTGTTGTGTACACTATTTTCTTTTCTTTTCTTTGATGGCAATTAGTTAAAACTATTATGAAATCTCTTAAAATGTCTAGTCAAGCTGACTAGACATTTTTAAATCCAAGGAGGAACTATCCTTTCTTTCTTTTCTTTTCTTTGATGGCAATTAGTTAAAACTATTATGAAATCTCTTAAAATGTCTAGTCAAGCTGACTAGACATTTTTAAATCCAAGGAGGAACTATCCTTTCTTTCTTTTCTTTTCTTTGATGGCAATTAGTTATAACTATTATGCCAGTGTCAAGTAAAATATAATAACATCAAATCTCTTGAAATATAACTAGTCAATTTATCACGTTACGTCTTGATAAAGTGGTGGCTACTTTACCAAAACCTTTCTATGAACTTTTTCAGTCAACTTAAAAAGTCACGATACGTGCATTTATTTCTCATCACTTCACTTTTAAGTCTTAATCGAACTATATTGTAAAATACGATACCACAATTAAACAATATAATTGATAATAATATTAGATTATGAAACTGAAAAAAAAAACTGAAACTGAAACACTTACGTAAGTTGGCGGGAAGTCCATACACTGTTTTACTATTTTACACTTTAGTTCTAAATTTTAAATAACTTCTAACAAGTAAACTAACCACTACTAAACTAGCCTCTCCTTTTACAGGAGTTAATACAATCTACCAAGTCCGATGTGATCAGGAAAATCTATAAAGCAAACTTGTCCGATGTATTACGGACTTTGTCATACTACCAACAACTAGTTCAGTATAAAAGGCTTAACACAAAAGTTTTCTCTGCCCGAGGGGTTGAAAGCGGAGACTTACGCCGGGAAAAGGTTTCAATTGCAAGTCGTGTTTGATTTTTATTGAATTCCAGTACTCGACTTGTTATCGGATAGAGACGTTTATAATTTTATAATTTTTCATCATCATCATGTAGTAATCATTTCACGTAATTGTAAAATTAAAATTATACATTTTACAATTTAATTAGGCGGGAAAATGAGTGTCCACTCACCGCATTTATTCTAGTTTTCATACACACCGCGTCAAACAACATTAAGTAAGACTCACAATAATTTAAATTGACCCAAGAACGACTCAGAGAACAATACCACGTGTTAGTAGAATCTCGCAAAGAATAGAAAGGCTATGGTATTTATATGTGACGGAAAACTCTATCCACAACCAATCGTTCAAGGCACGTGTTTAAATATGAAACCAGTCGACTGTGATCATACGCGATTGTACGCGGAGAGGGGGTCGGTTGCATAGTAAGCGAGAGACAGGAATACCCCAGGAAACGGACCTCTGAGTGTTTTTGAAAATCGAAAGTTCTAAGTAGGAAGTCGACAAATATATGGTGCATTAATATGGATCTATTAGTCGAATAAATTACGAAATTGAAATGAATCGATGAATGAATTCTTTGTTCTAAGACGTGTTAGTATTGTAGGCATAAAGTACAAAATTGTACATAATTTATAAGTTTAGTTTTATGTACTCAAATATTTAAAAATAACACGCTCTCGTTTCTTATATTTTGATAGTTCCCGGACCGGATCGGCAATGCGTCTGCAATACCTCTGGTGTTGCAAATGTCTATGGGTTTCATTGACGTACGGTCGTGCGACACGCTTACATGTTTGCCTTCCTATCCCATAAAGAAGTTATGTAAACTCAACAAGAATACATATAAGATTATTATTTTTAACATAATTTTTTTTACTTCATAAATGTATAACCGTATTAAATATGCATTATCGAAAAATAAAAAAATTATGTATATCAACAATATTCGAGTCCACATTATTCTTTAGTACTGACTTGTTAGCCTTCATAAGTAGCCCCAGGCGCCTGAATGTACAGTGATGATACTTTTAGGGTGATTCTAAATATTTTTTAATTTTCGTTTAATGTTTTTATTGTTTTAAATATTATGAAATTTGGTATGTTTGTTAATAATTGACAATTAATTAAAATTATATATTTCTAAATTTCATAAAATATATGTATTTTAAAATTAATGTTTCTTAAATAAAGCGCACCTAAAATGTTCGATACGACAAAAGCAATAAAAAACTATAATTATATTAATACGAGAAGTTTCCAATCGATGTAGAATAGCCCATGTGTATGACAAAGGCGAACTCACTTCCGCGACGGCGAACTAAAAGTCAAATGTAAATAACCTGTAGCTATACAACCTGTACTACGCTAGTCATAGCCGAATGTTTCGATAGTTGTTTCACATAGCTTGAATTCTTACAATGTTTACATTGTGGAATTTATTACGAAAGGCAATGTATGCTGTTCCGTTTTGTGTTATGCTAGGAAATTCGACATGCCTCTCCTATCTTTTAGGAAGCGGTTTCACTTATCGTATGATCTATTATATTTTTATCTTGATAATTGTCATGAGCACTTCCTAATTTGAAAGAAGCATAATCCTGCCGGAAACAGACACACGCCATGATTGATTTTCAAGCGCCTTTAATTTGTTTCCGCGTATGAAATCATACGAACGAAATATCGTCGAAACAGGAGCATTAACGATAATTTCCTGAACTGGGATTGACTTGATAATATTTTTTATGACGATTCAAGCTTTAATCGATATAAGCTTTATTATGTGTCGACAGCGTCTGCTTGTTCTTCTTGTCCGATGAAATATTGTTGATTTAATCTTTACGGAACAAACTATTTCTTGTCGTGCATAATAAGCGAATTGGTATTATTTAAATTTACGTTAATTTTAAATTGAAAATAAAATATACAACAGAGATAAAAACTTCCTTATGATAATTTTTATTCCTATATAAATCGACCCATGTGTCAATTCAAGTCTATCTGAAAACCAAAATCTATTTATTATTTATAAGCACGTAAAACTAGGAGCTATTATTAAGTGACTTAGATTTAACAAACAAAAATGGTTCTAGAAATCTTTCCTATTCAATATTTTTAACAGACCATAAACAACATTGTCACTTAGCATTTTATAAAAGACCCCAGACACTTCTCGTGAATATAGGTTTGATACCTTACAATG
This sequence comes from Baronia brevicornis, assembly GCA_031353405.1. NCBI lineage: Eukaryota > Metazoa > Arthropoda > Insecta > Lepidoptera > Papilionidae > Baronia > Baronia brevicornis. The sequence continues at coordinate 565,244 of JASFAT010001539.1, read as the reverse complement.
TGCGTGAATGAAAGGTATCAAACCACAACAGAAGACTTCATTAATATTTCATTTATTCACATTAAAGTCCTGCCAGGAACTTAAATAAGGAATTGATTCTGGTTTTTATTTACAAAAACACAAAACAACACAAGGAAAAAACACTGCATTAAAACATTCTTACAAATAATATTTAATTTTAGTACTGTCATGCATGAATGCGCCGATTCGATCGGGGAAGTACCATAGGCACAGAATATTGGCGTAAAGTTGCCGTTTTTTTTTTAACTGCAATGTGTTTGGTTACGGAGGCCCGATTTCTTTTCACTTCTTTTACTTGTCTCACCCCTACCATAGTTTCGTTTCTTTCTTTTCGGGATAGGGAGGAAAATGAGCAATAGTGTCACCCGAGGGAAAGCAATCAACGCTGCTCATAACTGCAACACCGTCGGCATTGCAAATGCGTTGCCGGGCTCTAATAAGAGCGTAAGAGTAGACTTGTTTTTTTAAAAGTGATAATATAGAATATACCGCTGAAGGTAGCTGGTACCACAGATTGGTGGTGCGTGGGAAACACGCACCGTACTGGCTCACCATTCATCCAGATGATGAGAATGAAACTTCTCTCTCCTATTAAATCCTTACCATCCCCATGGTTGCATAAACTATAATACCTTAAGGTAGGCAAATCCATACTGCCGTTAGTGTTATAGATGTCGATAGGCGGCAGTCATAACTGTCAAACCGTTAGTTCGCTTCTTAGCTCCAGCTTACAGAAAGTCTGTTATTTTTAGATCGCAGAGATATATTCCAATTTTATTATGTATACATACATGTAATGATACATATCGCGCATACAAAAAAGAGTCAAACACGCGCAAAATAGGTTCAAAAAAGTATATTTTCTAATTTTTAATTATCACTGATTATTTAGACAGTTGTTATATAGAAAGACTAAAAGCAGTTAAATAGACCGTAAAATTGATGTCCACATCATAATCAGCCAGCGCGAAACCGGTTTCAGAGAGGCTTATGGCTACATATACCTCTATGTAGGCGCATATCTTAGCTCGAACTTACACCTCACGCATCCAATTGCATCTTACGCAAATCGTCTCAACACATGGCCGTGCCAAGTTTTTTTTCACTACGTTTGCGGTCCTTGAAGCTTGATATTAAAAAATAGTTAAACAGTAAACTATGGTTAATACATTAAAAAAATTTAAGCGGTTAATGGATGGCAAAACTATGATACTCGTTTTATTGACGACTAAAATGGTACGGTAGTTTAAATCAATTAAATAATTCAATTTAAAACGTACATATTAAAAGTTTTCAAATATTGTAAGGGGATTTTCAAATATTGTACTTTTTTATAAGGGCATTATACATGTGTTTATTTAAATATTTTAATTATATTGGTAAATACAGTACATTTTATTTAAATTTGAATTTTGAACATTCAAACGCCGGCCTGATTTTAATGTTACGTTGAGTGTTATATTTAGTTGATTAGTGAAATAATGTTGTTTCTCGTTTCAGATAAGTTATATAGTTTTCAGGTTCATAAAATAATATGTATTATACATAAAATAACACCGTATTATAAGAAAATGTTTAATAAAGGATTCGAAAATAAAAATTTCACAAAGGCAACTTCAAAATTTTCCCCAAATGTCTATTACTTCGAGTTAGGTTTAATTATACCAAATACAACCATACAGGCACTCAGTATATGTAAGGTCATTACATTTCCGTTTTCGGCATTTCGTCGCTTACATGCGCGAGCACCAAGTTCTTTTCAGTGCCTTGCGGTCTCTTCGGCTCCAGCGCGGCGCGCATTTCGAGAGCTTGAATGTCCGTCTCAAGAGTGTGTTCCTTGTCATTCAGATCTAAAGTAATCTTTATTGAAGCTGCCTCTAGTGCGTTGTAGGTGGCTCTGTAAAACATATTTACAATTATTATTACCTATAATTGACATTATGACCTAAAATAACCCAGTGGCAATGTAACCGTCTTTTCTTTATTCATACATACATTATTCATTATATATCATACATACATACATTCATTCCAACCGCTTTTCTCTTTCTTTGCTCCTGTCTTCTCTTATTTATATCTTACCCGGTATCATAAGGGGCGCAAACTCACCTAGCACAATCTAATTTTTCCTGTAGCTGCCGTATAGTTTCCCTCAAGTTGCGAACCTCATCCTTCAATCCCAAATCGGCTTCGTCGGATGCCAGCTCAATTCCTGGTCTGTACCCTCTCGTCTCTAAACGTGTCTCGGCCACTTTCAAAGCGTTCACCTTGTCCGCGAATTGTTCACCCATTACGTTAAGTTCGGCTGCTAATTTCTCCATGTTTTCTTCCATCTAGAATTACAAACTTAATTATAGTGTTAAAAGGCTGCCAACGCATCTGAGACACCTTCCGCACTGCGGATGTCTATGGACGGCGTTGATCATTTACCACCAGGTAATCCGCAAGTTCGTTTGCCTGCATTGCTATAAAAAATAGGTGTTTAGAAAGAACATGAAGCGAATGTTTAGTAAACAAATCATAATTTCGATAAGAAAAAATATATTACGCGTTTGTGTAAAAACATATATAGGTTTGTTACGAGCTGGGGTTCGGGGATCAGAAAAATGAAATCGCATCGGAACAAAGTGAAGGCACATCAGAAGTAAAGTGAAGAAAAGTAGTTTCACTTAACTTCCACTTCTTTCTTCCGTATTAATATCATCAGCTTTACATTATAAGAAACCGTTTAACAATATTTTACATAACAATTATATATATATATATATATATATATATATACATATACACACACACACACACATATATATATATATATATATATATATATATATATATATATATATATATATATATATATATATATATATATATATAGTATATGTGTATGGTATGATACGTTTATCGGAAAAAGAAGTCTTGACTAAGAAATATCAAGAAGTGAATAACGAGTGTTGTAGAATTATTTCGCCTCATTAAAACTAGAAATGATGTGTTGAATTGGCTGCCAACCTTCGCTAATTGGAGGCACTAAAAGAAGAATAAGTGTAATACACAGAGTTCGAGAATGCATAGACATTATAAAAAAAGTGGAAACACTACAACTACAAAAGAGATATACGGTTTTCACCTTCATCTTCTGCCACTCCAGCTCGTTTCGTGCCCGCTGTGTGTCGTATATCCGCTTCCGCATCATGTAGTTGGTGACGTCAGTTTGAGCTCGCAGGGTATTCCTAGCGCGCCCACGGGCCACGAACAGTGACTCACGCAGTCGCAACGTGTCTTGCAGCTCGTCTTCTGCCATTCTCTTTGTCGCCTCGCATTTGTCAAGCCATTGCTCGTAAGTAATCATCCTGATGTGTAGGGATGTATTTTTGTATAAAACGCAAACATGTTATATCAATAACTAATAATAGATATTTTAAGATCTACAGAGGTATTTATTTCACGTCTGGGTATTTGGTCTTGTCGTTTGATTGTTGGTTTTTTCTTATACATAAAAGTTATGTAGTGAAAATGGACGGAACATGGTAGGTCTCACTAGGCTGACACGTGATGATGAGGAGACATAACGATTCGGTTATATTTCGTATATGGTTACGATAAAGCTGCATTACCACTCACTGATTGACTGACTGTTATTTAGGAAACTGTAAGAGATGGAGGGTGAGTTTGTTCTAGAGAAATGTTCGGATATGTCCCGAGGCAGAGGAACTATATTTAAACCTTGAAAATGTAAACCTGGTAAAAAGTTCCTCGACGGCTTTTCCGCACCGGGGTCGCTCTAGAACAAAAAAATGGTGACAAGTGTGAACACTTGAGTGGGGGGAATATTTTCTATATGGCTACGACTTAGTGGGCTATTTGTATTATTAATGTTATCGACGACTTATGGCTATAAGTGTAAAAGTTTCCAGAGGGCCAACTCCCCTCCTGCAGGCCGGCAACGCTTCTGTGTATTGCCTATGGCACTGCGGATGTTTATCGACGGCATTGATTGCTTTAAATCAGGTGACACGCCTGCTCGTTTGCCGTCCTATCTCATAAAAAAAAGTTTCGATGAAAGAATCGAATGTTTGTGGTGTAAATATTTTAAATTAAGCGGCAATAATTATAATAAAAATAATTGGTTAGAGGTTGCGAACTGAGCTAATATCTTCGTTTCTATCTCACTATTCTATATGATTATTTATTATATGATTATTTGTTATGGAAACAACCATATTTTCTTAACAGCTAACAGATTCTTTGTTTGAAGTGATTACGAATGTGTACTTTTCAGGTTTTTCAATTTAAAAGTGATATTTCTGAGGTCTTATTAGACATTTTGACGTTACACATCGATTAAGAGGGGTAGAGAGAGAGGGGGGGGGGTAATGCGCAGAAAGCTGCATAATACGAAAACTCACATTTTCTTGGATATGTTACTAGGTTTTGATATTGCATAATAAAACCTATTCAAAATCGGTTTGTTAATAGGCGAGAAATAAATTTTAACTCCAGCACAGTGACGTATCTTATTTACGCTGTGTCTTTTCGAGTAATAAAAACCGATCTGCGTTCCCCAATATTTTTATACGTGCCACCTGATGGAAAGCAATCAACGCCGCCCATAGACAACCGCGACACTGTAGGAGTCACGGAAGCGTTGCTGGACATTTAGGTATGTGTAGGCTTGTTTTTTGAAGGTGCCAATGTCGCATCGGTTCGGAAAGACCGCCGAAGGTAGCTGGTTCCACAGAGCAGTGGTGCGTGGAAAGAAGTTTCGAGAGAAGCGCACCGTAGTAGATATATGTCTGCCGACCGTGGCCATCGTGATAACATATTTTGGTAGTCATAATACCTTTGCGGTGTTTTCAAAGAATCCGTTTTATAAGTTATATTCGCACAATCTTTATCCAAGTTAAGCATGTCTTTGTCGATCTGCAGAGCTTCGTTCTTATCGTTGAGGTCCAGTTGGAGTTTGAACTTGACCACCTCCAGTTTGTTTATTTTCTCCCACGCGGACTGGCAGCGGTCTATTAGCAATTTCTTGTTACTTTCAGTCACGCAGAGTTCCTGTAGAAAAATAAATAAACGGCTTAGCACCTTATTGCCCGGTATTTAAAAGATGCAGCTTTGTGTGTGCTATAAAGAAGTATTCGGAAACAATTTTATATGCACATTAAGTATTTCTTAAGAGGATCAATTGTCATACAAAAGTAATAGCAAAATTATTTGAAGTCTGAGAATATTTCCTCCCCGCACCCTCTCTCATAATGTGCTATTATCATAAATAAGACAGTATTTATCGAGGTTTTTGTGCAACTTTATCGTAAAATATGCTTTATCGTAAATAACCTGTTTTCTACTATTTGTTTTCATCTTAAAAACCACAATATTTATTTTATTCTTATTGCAGAAACATAACTTATACTGTCAAGATTATCAAAAAAAACATTAAGTTTTATTATTCATTCATCATTTTTTGGTATAACGGAATAATCAAATTTATTAGAAATTTAACTGGCATTGAACCGAAAGGAGACATTGGTTGTCGGTAGATTGAGATGGAATAATCCGCACGATTTTTACATCTGTATACGCCAGATCAAAAACTGAAAAATTAAAAATTTTTGGTGCCTACTACACGAATTGATCACACGTATAGAAATATATCACATTTTCATGTAGACTTCTTTATGGTCTTGTCACTGTACTACGTTCGTGTGCTTTGAGCGTCAAGGTCTCAATCCTTTTTCTATTCTCTCACCTTCTTTACTAGTTACTCTTAACTTCGTCCTATCCCGTTATCCTACATTCTTCGCTTAAGTAGCTGACGCATTAGTAGTGCCTTTGTTAACTTGAAGGTGATCTGTTTTTATAAAAAACGAGTTTGACTCAAATGGAAAACTCTGGATAAATAAAAGATAATCGAGCTACTACGACATTGGTACTTTCAAAAAACAAACCTATACATACCTAAAAGGCCGGCAACGCTTCCGTGAGTCCTGAGGTGTCGTGGTTGTCTATGGGCGGCGTTGATTGCTTTCCATCAGGCGGCACGCCTGCTCGTTTGCCCTACTATCCCATAAAAAAAGAGATAAAATTAATTTTCATGATTTTTGGGTGCATCAAAAACCGGAAACTTGCGTAAAAGGTTTCTTCAAAAGTATTAAACCGGTTGGTTTTTAACGATTATGAAACATTACAATTGAAATAATCTAATTAAATATTAATAATGATTTTATGTTCAATACATTGCAATAAACATACTTGTATGTTAATTATCGAGGAAAAGTGCGTGTTCGAAATTTCCAGACGTATATAAACGTTATCGAGTCGAAGTCGATTATTTAATAGCGTTTGATATAGAATCGTCCAGTCCAGTGTCGCACTGAGAGTGTATATAAACATTTGAAGCACGATCGCTTCACCTTCCGGCTCCGGGTGCGAACAATGGTCGAGAGAGATAAGATGAATGAATTGGACCACTTTGTTACCTTAGCCCACCAGTGAGTTCGTACACAGTCTACGTGTTATTTAAATGCACCTAGTATCGCTTCCGGCAAGGATAAACTGCCCAAACAATGTCTGATCTAAGATCTCATTTGATTTGGTATTCTTGCTGACTTTACTGAATTATTTATATAAGAATCTATTATAGTTATGAACATACAACTGATAAAAATCGTGACTGAGAATAAATATTTGTAGGCCATACAAATATTTATCCTGATGCGGGTATCGAATCCATAGCCATCGGCTCTGAAAATTAACAGTTCGCTATACTAAAGTTTGGGTCATTTTGGATAGACATACACACACACACACACACACACACACAAACACAAATATAAGAGAAGATTCATAAAAGTACACTGAATACGATGGAAATGAGAATATTAAGAAATATTTGTGGAATAGAAAAAAATTACGTTGCGTATGTGGATGGAAGTGTCGGTAGGGGAAGACCATGGAAAACACATACTTTGACCAAATTGCCATTGAATTTCACTATCGTACGACTCGCCAGTTTTCCGAGAAAAAGTTTCATCCCCACTATCTGGATGAGTGGCGATCCAGTACGGTGCGTTTTTCTAGAAACTTCTTTCCACTCACCACTACCACGTGGAACTAACTACCTCCTGCGGTGTTTCCTATAAAAAAATAACCCTACACTTTTCTTAAAGGCCGGCACGCTTCGGCAATGCATACGTCACTAACGGATGTCTATGGGCGGTGTTGATTGCTATCCATCGGGTGACGCGTCTGCTCGTTTGCCTTCCTATTCCATAAAAAAATTTTTAGGGAAGGCCAGGTTAAGAGCACTTTTAACCGGCGACCTTACATGAATAAAATGATGAGTGTGGAGAAACAAACGAAAGCAGTAGCAGATGGGGATCTGTGGTCTCGTCTAAACGTATGTTCTCGTTCAAAACGTATATATATATATTACAGTTTCAACTGAATTTTACAAATAACCTTTTTTAATTCTGTATCAGCAAGATCGTATGTCAACTCTGAGCTTCTTCTGCCATCTCTGTTCGAAAGGCATTCCGAACATAGCAGTAGAGGTAGGTTTAATTGCTCTAACTCTCTCTCAGTTGACGCTTTCTCTTCCTTTAAGGCGTTCATTTCTCTATCCAGACGGTCCAACAACTCTTGTAATGTTGACTTCCATTGTTCGATTTCATATACTCTGAAAAAATTTCATCGGTAATTAGAATATGTTTAACACAGTTATTTACGTTTTTTTTAATTTCCGTGAAAGATTTGCCAACTTTATCAGCATGAAACAATTTTATTATAATTCTGATTTTTCGTGAAATTTTCCTCCCAAAATCGGTTCAGCTGTTTCTAAATTTAGTTGGAAATACCAGCTTATTTACACAATACGAATATCGAGTATTCGTATTGTGTAAATAACATCATAGTCATTATTCTGTCTGTCGTTTGTCCGATCGAGTCACGGGAACGGCTGAACCAATTTTTATGGAACACTCACAAGCATAGTTAAATTAACTTTGGACGAATTTAGGAATGTCTAGGAGAGTTTTTTTTTTACGAGATAAAAAGGCAAACGAGCAGGCGTGTCACCTGATGGAAAGCAATCGACGCCACCAATAAACATTAGCTGTCCAGAAGCGTTGTCGCCCTTTAAGGGAAGTGTCATTATATGAGGGGGGAGGAGATTGGGCCTCCGGAACTCAACCGCTCACCGAACGTAGCGCGATAGCTAAGCTACCACTCAGACGCCGGAGACGCAGGAGTATAAGTACCACACGGGCGAGCCGGCTCATTTATGCTTCAGACAACTAATATGCTACTCTTGTGGACAGTCAAAAGTTTTACTTAGCTAAGATCCGCGACAAGCAAAACAATAACAGAAAATCAATAATGTGTGTTTTTCCGTTGGGTTTAGTGGATTTATTTGGAACTTAAACCAAAAACTTACCGAAAATCGGCCATCAACTCTCCACCCACCAACCACTATACACAACGCCAAACACACACTATCACTTTTCCATCTTGTACACGACACGTGTTTCGCCCCAACACGAGGCATCTTCAGGTATAGTAGACTCTACGGAAGACAACCGAAAACTTTTCGGTCCATATAGTGATGGATTTCCGCAAAGTAACGCCTGACTCCATTAATAATGCTACTCTTGACAAAGTACTCGTCTGCAGCGTGGCTCTACTACTACAATTTTGTTGAAAATATCAGGAAAATTCGCAGGAAACACATCATACAAATATGTTTCAGAATATAAGAATATTAAATCTTTCGGTAGTATTTCGTAAAGTTTATTACACCTGCCTCGTGTGCCTGGAGATGTTTTGTGTCTAGGCGGAATGCGTTGTGTTTATAGTAAAAAATGGTAGGTGTGTCAAGTTGTCGACGTCGGTGATCATGGTGATGTGTGAGTGGATTTGCTAGCGGCCGTTTCTCGGTGAGAATTAGACTTGTAGATCCATATACACTTCTCCGCAAACAGACAATATTTTTTATAGAATAGGATGCCAAACGAGCAAGAATGATGAACTGATGGAAAGCAATCATCGCCGCCCATAGACTTTCGCAGTGCCACAGGCATTGCAGAAGCATTGCCAATCTTTAAAAAGCGTGTAGATTTGTTTTTTTAAAAGTTCCAATGTCGTATCGGTTCAGAAACACCGCTGGAAGTAGCTGGTTCCGCAAGGTAGTGGTGCATGAAAAGAAGCCTCTAGAAAACGCTTCCGTGACTCCTGCGGTGTCGCGGTTAGCTATGGGCGCCGTTGATTGCTTTCCATCAGGCGGCACGCCTGCTCGTTTGCCCTCCTATCCTATAAAAAAAGAATGCATTGTGCTGGATCGTCACTCATCTAGCTGGTAGGGATGAAACTTTGATTTAATTTATTATTTTTCCAATTTATATTCGCGAATCTTATCGAAGTAACTTTAACTGTCCATTCATAACATATTATATTATAACATATTATATCTAACCTGGCCCTCAGACGGTTGTTATTGTGATAGCTGTCCCATTCGGTCTTAATTCTGGTCTCGTTTCGAAGCTGCCGGGCGCTGTGTCGAAGATCGAAAGCATCGGCTCTTCGGGTGTCTGCGGTAACCTGTCAAGTATTAAAAATGTCATGATGGTATCGTCGACCTTAAGTAATCCATGGGTGGACTTTCAAGTAGAAAGAATTATAATAAAGAAGAGTAGAGAATTTTTTTTAGAATTGTCGCTATCATATCTCTAAACTAATGTGCACAGATCGTCGCACTATTTGGCCGGGGGGTATCACATATTACGTTTGCCAAGAACCAATGATGTGAACCATATTTTTAAAGCACAAACACTATAAGTTCACTTGGAATGGTTAAATTAGTGGCAAGAGTTATAGTAATATAGAGTTATAGTAATATCAACATATTGCCAGTATAAGAAATTAAAAATAATGAGTCAATTTTTTACAAGGAACATAACGAAAGCTTTAGTATTGAAATTCTATTTTAGACAACATGCAACTTTCAAATAAGAACGTCTGTTAAACTTGTAGTACATTGACAAATTTCAATAGGTTCAGAGCTAGACTCAGTACCGAAAGTTTTATTTTATCTTCTAACTTTGCAGTAGTTACTATTAAGTACTAGCAGTAGTATGAATATTGTGAATTCCATTCGCACAGTACGCTCAACAACGGTAGGAAACTGTTAAAGTTACAGCGCTTAGACACGAAACACCCACCGGGGAGCTAGGAATCAGTGCGCAGTTTACATGTTTTCATTTAAGCCAAGTACTAAAGTGTTTGCGCTTCGTGACATTTACTTCATGAAAATCTTTTTAAAGTGGTAGAGACACGCTGTAGACGAATACTTTGTCAAGAATGCCATAATATTTGTCTGTATTATGAATGGGCCGGCTCGCCCGGGAAAGTACTACACTGCCGCAAAAAACCGACGTCTGAGTGGTAGCTTAGCTACAGCGCTTTGTTCGGTGAGCGGCTGAGTTCCGGAGGCCCAACACTCTTCCCCTCCCCCCTTCGGCAGTAGGAGTGGAGGGGAGATCCTCCCACTCCCATAATGACACTTTCCTTAAAGGTCGTCAACGCTTCCGCACTGCCTATGGCGCTACGGATGTCTATGGGCGTCGTTGATTGCTTTCCATCAGATGACACGCCTGCTCGTTTGCCTTCCTATCCCATAAAAATCGTCAAAATATTAGGTTTCATGATATTGTTATATACACTACATATGAATTACAACTGATAAAGGCATTTCAACTTTCAGCCATAAATACTCACCTAATTTTAAACAATTCGCTAATCGTAATTTAAACACTCGTTACGCCGATATAGACTTTGGTTAACGTTACACGGTTTGGTTTCGCCGGAAAATTAGAAAAGTTTTACCTGTCGCACGCAGATCGCCCAAATTGGCCGGTAAGCCCATCGTGAAAAGGCTTTGTAGGGTATCGGCGAACTCGAGTCTCAATTTTCACTCTGCATAATGAAGGCTTAACAAGTTTTTTTTTGTAGCGTCAATATTAACTTGGTCCGTTTCAAGTGTTACATTTATGGTACATGTTCAACGTTCGAATCAACGTGTAGCTGTATATTGTAGTGATACATTGATAAATGTATCACTAATGTATTAAAAGTTTATATTCATATCGGCATATTCATGCTACAGACAAATATTATGCCATTATTGACAAAGTATTCGTCTGCAGCATGGCTCTACCACTCAAAAAACTGATAAATACTGTTATATTACTTTGACAGATCATCACACACTTGCAATATGATTTTTTTTATGGGATAGAAATGCAAGCGGCAAACCAACGACACTTATAAACATCTACAACACCATAGGCATTATATTCACCATTACAGAAGGCATATTTGTTGTAGGTTTAATTTGAATAATGGAGTCAGGCGTTACTTTGCGGAAATCCATTACTATATGGACAATCATAACTTTTATTCAGCTAACATCCGCTATTAGCAAAAAAAAAAACAGAAAAATTATAATTTGTGTTTCCTACTGGAAGAAGTGGATTTACAGTTAACAGTTGTCTTCCGTAGAGTCTATCATAACTGATGATATATGGACAGTCAAAAGTTTTATTTAGCTAAGATCCGTGACAAGCAAAACAATAACAGAAAATTAATAATGTGTGTTTTTCCGTTGAGTTTAGTGGATTTATTGGGAACTTAAACCAAAAACTTATCAAAAATCGGCCATCAACTCTCCACACACCAACCACTATACACAACGCCAAACACACACGAAAAGTGACTTTTCGGTTGTCTTCCGTAGAGTCTACTATACCTGAAGATGCCTCGTGTTGGGGCGAAACACGTGTCGTATTACAAGATGGAAAAGTGATAGTGTGTGTTTGGCGTTGTGTATAGTGGTTGGTGGGTGGAGAGTCGAAGACCGATTTTCGGTAAGTTTTTGGTTTAAGTTCCAAATAAATCCACTAAACCCAACGGAAAAACACACATTATTAATTTTTTGTTAGTGTTTTGCTTGTCGTGGATCTTAGCTAAGTAAAACTTTTGACTGTCCATATAGTGATGGATTTCCGCAAAGTAACGCCTGAATCCATTAATAATAACTGATGATGCCTCATGTTGAGGCGAAATACGTGTCGTGTGCAATGTGGAAAAGTAGTGGTGTGTCTTTGGTGTTGTTGATAGTGGTCGGGAAGTGGAGAGTTGCTGAGGGCCGTTTTTTCGGTTAGATTTAGTTTGAGTTCCCCCTAAATCTACTTCTTCCAGTAGGAAACACACATTATATTTTTTTTTTATTTTTGTTTGCTTGTCGCGGATCTAAGTAAAAGTATTGACTGTCTACATAGGTTCAATTTATTTAAGAAGTATTAAGCTTTTGTAGACACACCAGAGGCCCTTGCAGATAAATGCTTTGCCGATCTTTGACGTAAATATCATTCGTTTCTTGAATACACCAAAGTCATAAATCTTCAGTCATGACTCACTGTTTTTTTAGGGAAAAAATGGTAAGAGTAAAAAATGAGGGGTAAGTTTATTCGGAGAAAATGTTCGGATATGGCTCGAGGAAGAGGAATTATATACAAATCTTGAGGATGTGCAAATGGTGAAGAACTGTTCAACGGCCCGCACGAACCGTAATACTTACGGGGGTCGCTCTTGAACAAAAAATGATCAGAAATGCAAACACATGGGTAGGGGGAGAAAAAAATCCGATTCGACCGAAACCAAGATGTCCGGCATACAAAAAGAAAATCGTCATTTATGGGCCGATTTCCCACGATACACACGTAGCTTTGAGGGGCCGCAGCCAGCGGGCCTCGAAAATTTATAGGTAGATATATAAGTTTTTAAAAATAAAAGACTTAGAATAAAAACTTTAAATAAAACTTTGTACAATAGATGCGGGCGAGAGTACAATCCGTAACTATGTAAAATGAATGCCAATAGGATCATTTCAAGTTAGTACCGGAATCCAACTTTAGCAAAATGAATATTTACTACGGCCCGTCTAAGTTTACGATAAAAATACAGCCACTGGATACTGTAAGTCTGTATGAATTTAAAAAAGATATCTTAAAATATATTTTAACTCAGAAGTTTAACTTCCTTCCTTGATCAACTTTATTATTAATAAGCAAATGTAGTTGAAAAAGGATTTTCTTCAAAATAACTTTTATACTAATCTATGTACATAAAAATGGAGACCTAGCAAAATTAGTCTCGCTAAAACTCAAAAAACGGCCCGACCGATTAGAATATATTTTTTTAATTTGTTCGCTATAATACAGGGAAGGTTTACCAATAAAAAAAATACAAGAAAGACAAAAAACTTGAAAAACTTGTTATTTTACTTCTTTTTACTTTCAATAGATGGCGTTCGTGACGGGTTTTCGTCTAACGGACTTGTTGTTATACAAAACTATCGTTTCTTTTGTGCGATTTTAAAAAGTATTGCATAACTAAGTAGTATTATAATAGACAAAAATAAGCCTACTAGGAGACATCATTTTCGTTAGTTTGAATTAAATATTGTAGGTGAAACGTTCACTGGATCATCTAGTACTTAAATAATAATACTTATTACTAGTATCATTGGTAAATCTAGAACTTTACATAATTATTACAACAATTTGAAATAAATACTAAATATACACAAAAAAGATCTAAGTATTTTTGTTATATGTATTTTTAAAAAAAATAACTGATAGTTGTTGAGTAAAGATTTTTTCTTAAGCAATTATATCTTAAAAAAGGTTTGAATTATGTCACCAAAACACACGTATGTAGGTATTTAACAAAATACTTTGGTTACCATGGTAACCGGCATACGTCAGTTCACACCGTAAATACTCCCATCTCTTAGGTTATGGTTTATAGCTACGAATAAGTCAACACAGAGTATTGTGGCGTGCCTGCCGTACTGCTTCTTACGGCGACACCCGAGATCTTTAGGGGGTTTCTATCTTCTAATAAAATTCTTCAAAATTATATTAATTTATTCTTCCATTTTATTGTACATTTATATCTTATTCATATTAATACTTTATTATATTTCATTTCACTTTTCAATTTACATTTTATATATGTGCGGGAAGGGTGACATGTCTTTATAAAAAAATGTCAGTCGAACTAATATTTTGTTTTAATAGAAAACTATTTCTTTTTAATTTCAAATAACGAATTTAAAAAGAAATAATATAAAAAGTTTCATTGCATTAGTGATACATTTATTAATGTATCAATACAGTACCCCTGCCCAATATAGAGGGGAGCGGGTTTAGTTGGTGGTGTTGGAACCCCTTGGCGGTGTCCAGCACTAAGTCGCAAAATATAAAAGCCTCTAAAGCCCCTGGGAACAACGGCACAAAGACCGGTCACGTCCCGAGCTTAAGCTCGAGTAGTGGGGTTCTAATCCCCGAGGCTCGTTCCCACACTCCTACATGGTGTGGATGTCCTCGTTTGCTTGCTTTGCTTACATAGTTCGCCAGAGTGCGTATATACTAAATATCATAATCATGTGGTATTTTTTTTTGACATAAATGATTGAAAATGACAATATTTTTGTACTAAATTTGAAACTTTTGCAAAAGATCGATATCTCGGGAACACATTCTTACATTCTTCTTTCACATCTATTAAAAATTATATTCCATAAAGGTAGGCAACCCAACCGTAGTGTCCGTAATAATTTTTTAGCATCAGGCGACATGCTTGCTCATTTGGTTATCTTCCAAAAAAATTAACTCATACTTATTACTTTTCTTGCCTACGACAGGACAGATTTTTGTTGGAACTTTTTGTCTTACTTTTTGAAGTTTAGAGAATTCATTTTTCAATAAGACAATAAGTCACTTCCATTAGAAAAAAAAATATATATTATATATACACGTTCGCCACTTTAAGAAAAAAGAAAATATGAATCCATTTACCCTTCTAATGAATTCAGTTGTTATTAAATTTGTCTTTCTACCTATCTATCTTAAAGTGTATCATTTATGATAACGAATTGAGCTAGTTTGTACTTAATTTGATTGAATTTACATTAATGATATTTTCATGTATTTTATAATAATGTTAAGACTATATTTCGAAATATAATACTAACAGTACATTGATTTAAATAAACGTAAGAATACAATATTGCAGCTTGTCAAATTATGGTTGTTGGTGTTAATATTGGTCGTGTAAAGCAGAAATTTCGAGCATAATATACTTTTATCTCAAAGCTGCAGCAGTTGCCAGACATTAAAAATGCATCTGCGTACACTGTCGAGTGCTTAGTTGCAAACTTGCAATTTATGTAAAGCACCAACAAATATGGCCGTAGACAAGAGATAAGTTTTCTAGTTTTGGTTCTAAATATTTTTTAAGATTTCAGCCTAAAATATTTTTATTTTTATCCAGCCGCCTGTCTGGTAGTTATGGTATTGGTACACGGGTACTGGAATGGAAGACAAGGAGTGATACGGTAGACAAGCAACCGTAACAGAAGACAAGGAGTGATACGGTAGTAGCTTACTACTACCGTATCACTCCTTGTCTTCCGTTGCGGTAGTATGATATCGCTATCATCCTGTCTAAATCCATCTTTCCATTCCCCTGCCCTTTCCTTTCTTCTCTATCCTTTTCTCTTTCTCTCTTGCGTGCCAATGGACGCGTGGCTAGGGGCTTGCTTAATCGCCAGCGTGCCGACCGTCCCGGGATCGGGCTCCCCCGGGCACTACAGTGCCTTACCTCAGCACGCGGGGCTCTACTGGGGCTGTCGTCTATCCTTCATTGCGGCTCGTGGGATTCACTATAACGAATTTTAATAAACCAAATTTCTTTAAAAATGACGGCGACGTGGTTCGTCAACCGTTACGTCCTGATTCCCACGAGGGCGGGAAGCGAGTAACAGAGAGCAGTTTCGATGAATGTGAGAGCAAGGATGGATGAAAAGGTGGATGAGTGTGGAGGAAGCAGGGAAGGTGTGCCGGGATTGCAGCGGATGGAGATCTACGGCCTCTACCAACCCCCCCCCCCCCGTGAAAGGCGTTACGATACGTATATATGTTTAGATTTTATCCCTGTCGATATTAAAACATATTTATATGCGTGTCCGATTCTGTTATCTGGTTAAATATATGTATAGTCTTGTCATATTTTTTTCAAGCCCGGGTGTTCCGCCCATCCGTATTGGACAAGCGTAGTGGTTAAATGTCCAATTCTTTCATAACTAGGGAGGCTCCGTGCCTTGTAGTAGGACGTACATGCCCTGCAGTAGGGCTGCAACAAATGCACTCAACATACTCAACACTGCAACTGCAGAGTTGAGTACCAAAATGTATAAAACTGAACGGGATAGCATCGCTGATACATTCAGATCGTCATTTATCTCGGCAATTGTGGTAGCAACATAAAAATAATAAAAGCAGCGATATTGTTAAATTTCAGTTTATAAGGCAATAAAGTCCCTTGATCGTTTGAATATACTCTAACGTCCGAGTCTGAGCGATGGTAAAGGACCATTCATAAAAATATTCCAACATCAATTTCGTATAATATCGGCGTGGACTATGATTTGTGTGGCGGAACCGTAATATTATCTTAATACCACTCAGTAAGGAAATATTTGAAAAAGATTAAGTCGAGTATCCGGCTGGCAAAGGCGTTGTGCATATCTAAATAACACGATACTGAAGAAGCATATGGCATAATTCTTCAACGGACTAGACTAATATGAGGTTATAGTTTCATATTAAAGATACATATAAGGCATTCGGAACTAGGGCTTACAATATTCGGATTCCAGGATCCCGAATACCGGAATCCCGGACGATTTTTGTCCGTTATTAAAAACCGGTATTTATGTAAAAATACCGGTATTTTGGTATTACCTTAGTTGATAAAAATTGAATTTATGCACAATATAAATCTAATTAAAATAATATTAATTAATTACAAGAAATTTTTGTTGAAGATAAACAAATAATTTCATTGTATTAAACTCTATATCTATACCTGGCACATCTATTATATGTAAAATGTAACATAAAATTAAATATGTACTTTTTTTACTTGCACGTTTTTTTGTATCTATCTACCCCTACTTTTTGTGTAATAAAATAAATAATATCTACTCATTTCAGAACAATATTTATTGGATTTCATATATTATTTGTTAACAAGTCAATATAACAACTCAGATAAGTAAAAATATTACTAGTAAATTTTTTATCAATAATACCGGTTTCAATACCGGTATCCCGATATTTCTAATTTTAAATATCAAAAACCGGTATTCAGATTTTAGTTCGGTATTGTAAGCCCTATTCGGAACAATGTCCACATGTAATGAAAAAAAAGGGTCTATTTGTTTGTTTAATAAATATTAAAACGTAAAAAAACACTCAAAGAAAACTTTTGGATAAACTTATAAAAGGAAAATTATTGTACTCGAAAACATATAATAAATTAGTATTCATATTACATAATGGATTATCCTGACACTGACGCAGGTCAAATGACAAGAAGCATGGAGCAAACATAAAAAAATATACAGGAATTATAAGAATGAGGTTTAATATGTTTATACGAGTATATAAGAAATATTCGACTTCATTCTTTTCATATTCTTCCATCCTGTTCCATCTACGAAGTCATTTCACATTTAATAACTACTACGCGGACCTTTCTTGCCAACTTAATATATCAGTGACGTTGTGTTTTTATTTAATTTTCATAATCTTATATTATTATCAGTTATATTGCTTAATTGTTGTGGCGTATTATACAATATAGTTCGATTAAGGCTTATAAGGAAAGTCATTTGAAATAAATGCATGTATCGTGACTTTTTAAACTGATTAAAAGATTCATTTTAAGAGATTTGATATTATATCATTTTACTTAACACTGGCATAATAGTTTTAACTAATCTCCATCAAAGAAAAGAAAATAAAAACTACTACGCAATTATATATTCTCTTTCTCTGTCTTTCTTCCTCTTTTTCATACATGTATGCAAACTCACACACCCACACACAACGCACGTACTCATCTATATATACAAATGACGCAGGTGTATATTAGTTATATAAAAATATTATATTTATACATACAATGTAGTTATAAAATTTATACATAATATGACTAAAAATATTTTACTATTTTAAATGATACCACTTATATCTTTCTTAGTCTTTTTTTCAGAAAATGACTTTAGGGTTATAAATGTGGGAAACACGTGTGACTTGGGTGTTTCAACAATTTGAACACCATTGAAGAGATATATTGAGTGCAAATAGGCATCAAAGAAAGTGATTCAAAATTTTGTGTAATATTATATATATCGTGGAAGATTTACTATGAAAATATATTGATTCACAATATCAGAAATGGAAGTAAATTTACTATTCGTGTAAAAAAAATTTCATTAGCTTTATGTTATAGATTAAAAAAGCAATAGGCCATTAAACTTTGTACATATAAATAACAGTATTCAGTCGTTCCGTGCGAAGAAGCGACGTTTTCAGGGAGATTTATAACAGTATATCCGAGGGCTTTGTTCCGTTAAAGATTAAAGAAAACAGCGGATCAACCGAGAATGAAATATTTTACCCACCTGTAATCCGTAAAGACGAGCGTCCCAATCGGCCAAAGTCAGATGAGGCAGAGGTTTCTCGTAGGTTACTACTGACTGCATAATTACAATTTACAGTTAGTTCTTAATAAAAAAAATATATTAGATTTGTGATAACTTGGAACGTTATAAAACTGTGACAAAAACTAAACCCTGTCATATATGTCATTTATAAGCAATATTTTTTTCCTCTAAAAATGTGCCAGTGCTTTTATATATTGTCAATGGATATACCTCGACACATATGTATGTATGTATAAAATTATTATCAATAGATCGATAGTTTTCAAAAATCTAACTTTAATTTTATTTTATTTATTTCCCAAAACTCACAGACCATTTATAAAGGATTAAATGTTAATATTAAACATTTAGGTTAAATATAATATACATTTAGAAAAAATAATTGTCAAAAAGAGTTGCCAAAACCATCTAGATACCATGATAAGTAGACTACCGCAGCAGGAGAAAGCTAGAAGAAAACCTAGGAATCTGAAGAAAGACTGTTTCTAGGAAGATTTTTGGTGTGAAATAATGTTAAATCTTGGCGAAGGGAGACCAGAGACTGTAAAATGAAGGACAAACCATCTGCTACGATTTCAGTATACTTTCCTTCCTTCCTCCTCACTCATCCCTCTCTTCCTGCAAGCTCGTCGGTTAAGTGTACTTTCGAGCTGGCCTTTTTTAAAAACTTCGGCAATTTGGTCGAGATATATTTTCCCAAAGGAATAAAGTAAGTAGGTATAATATAATCCTTGCTTGTTAGATTAATACATCTATAAAACAAAAACCCGCATCTTAAAAACTTTTAGGAAACAATCCTTTTCAGATATCCGACAGTAATCTCATTCGATTTACAAACTTCAACGGACCAGTAAGCTTTCTTTCGTATCCGGAAAGATCAGAGCATAATATATTTTATTTGAAAGCTGTAGTTGCTTCTATTAGGAATGCAGTTTATGCTAAGTTACATTTTGAAATATAAAGTCTAGACTTTAAGTATTATATATATTTAGTACAAATAATATTGAAAACTCACAACTAAGAAAAAAGTGTCTATAAAGTGTAATCGTAAAATTTAAACCAATATATACTTGCTTGATACTTCTATATTAGTATACTCTAAGCTGATAAACAGAATTAACAATTACAACGTTAAAAGTCTTGTAAAGATCCAAAAAATGAAATATAGAAATATTAAATATTATAATATAAACAAAATTGATTTCCATTTATATTAAATACATTATTATTACCATTTATGATACACCATAAAAAGTCATTTAAAAACATCCCTAAGTCTTATCTCGCATATCCTTACTCGATGATTTATGATTTATTTTAATTAATATTGCTTTTATTTTTAATCAGGCGTAGGACATATTATTATTTATAGAAATGTACACGTCAAATGATAGTATTTCAATGTGAAAAATCATGTCAGACGTATTTGGGCTGTATAAAATAACACTTGCTATGAGATGTTGAGTAATTTAATTTCTCGATTAATTTCCCAGTTAAAGGTAATTAATAGTTTAAGTATAGCATAATTTTACTATTAATTATAATTTAATTTCTAGATCCCCAGTGTACAGATACATCACTATTTGTAGTCTAATATATTTTAGGAAAGAGGATTTAGGATGTCATTACAAACTGTCATAGTAATATCAGAATATACAAACTCAACTGCCGCTATAAGCCCCCGTACATTGAAAACCGAGTATAATTTTAGTAAAATTTCAGTCTGTGGAAATCTCAGATGTATTTTGGCATTTCTATGTGTATATCACTTATCTAAATAAGTATTACGTTTAGCTCACTTACATGTGGTGTATCCTGCTTAACGGAAGACAAGGTTTTGAAGACGAACTGATACATGTATATCCATCCTGAAAATAACCATAAATATTCATAGGACGGTTAAAACAGTATTACTGATCTCAATACTACAAATACTACAAATCGGCTTGCCCATCATTGCAATTATACGAATAAGCTATAGGTTTTCATTCCCAAAATTAATTCATAATGCTGTGCGGGAGAGAGAGAGAGAGAGAAAAAAACTAGAGGGAAAGGGGGAGAGAAAGAGCTAGAGGGAAAGGGGGAGAGAAATACCTAGATGGAGAGAGAGAAAGAGCTAGCGAGAGAAAGAGATAGAGATAAAGAGAGAAAGAGGGAGAGGGAGAGAGAGAGATCTATAAGAAGTCGATATACCTTATCATTGATTTTAAATAGCATTGTGAGTGTAAAGAGTTTCATTTGAATTGTGGGAATAGTCGTGATCCCATGTAATGAGATAATTTCACACTTTCAACTGTAATTCTATTTGGATACCATGATCTCATATATATTCTCAAAAACGTAATAACTCTTTTTTATTTTTTTCCTTTTCACTACTTTAACAGCTATTCTGTAAATAACACTAACTCATAAAACGTTAAGAATAAGTTGCTGGGTTATTTTAAATGCTAAAACCATGCTGTTTAAATTCAAACAATATAAAACAAAATCGGAGCTAATAATAATTCGCGGAATATTTCCGGACGAGGGTACAATCAGAAACAACGTCAAATGAATGCAAACAATATCTGTTCAACTTTTTACCGAAAATAAACTTAAGTGAAACGAGCGCTCACCGCGGCCTTGTCACATTTTGAATAACAATTACAATTTGTCTGTGGATCAGATACAATTTGTCTGGATTTGCTGAAAATACAGAAAAGTTACTTACATTTAGTACATGATTTTTACCTACATACTGTAGTGATACATTGATAAATGATATGATATGATGGTAGTGATACATTTATCAATGATACATTGATAAATGTATCACTACCAAAGATCCCACTTCGTTTAAAGTGAATATTGTGAAAAATTGTTTATGAAATGGGGAAGAAGGTATGGTCATAATGAAGCTAACAAGGAGATTTGTTGATTAGACTGTGGCAATACGTTCTTGGCTAAATACATTGTGGCAATAAAATTGTAAATTAAGTAGAATATACATTTTTTCGTTTATACCCTTACTACAGGAAAACAGGAAGTCAAAAACTCACAAGAATTACTTAATTTTTGTCTCGCAGAAAATTTGGGAAAATTGAAGAATCTATAGAAAATTATAATGGTATATAGAAGATAATATGAGCGTCGACAGCCATAAAGCCAAGCACTCTAGCATTCCCTTACCTAGCTACTCCCTCAGCTCGCTATTCCGTTACCATTTTTGACAAAGACAAGAATTTTTTTTAAATTCGAGATAATCATTGGCAGATGTGACTCTTCGTATAAGTGCATAAGTATATTTAAAAAAATATCCAAGGCCCTTTACGCATCTTTATCTAATGAAACGTATTTCTATACGATTGGACTAGAATTTAAGTACAATTTCAAGTGTAACAAATATACAATTCATAGTGTAAAACATTAGTTCCAACAAATACACAAATCATAATATAAAACATAAGTCATAATATTTTCTACCAAAGTCTGAACCCAGAACGCTTAGCTAGGGACTCAGGTATTCCAATCACTGAGTAAATCGTATATTCTGTTATTAAAGCTGTGGATAATAAATAAATTATAGCGTTGAGTCGTTATACGTACGAGAAGTAACATTCTTCGACAGATTTATTACAGTAACTAAGCTTTGTTCCGAAGACTAAAGAAAATAGAAAATCATAATGGTATATTGAAAATATAAATACCAATTTTTTCTTAATAAATTGATGAAACAACAAAGCCGAAGGGCTTTTATTAACTTTCTCCGTTACACAGATAACGCAACAATATATTTTCATTATAAAAGGTTATAAATGTTTTAGGAAAAATGGAATGGAACTGGTGTGAAATTGGTATGGATTATGGAAGGATTATGGATGCTTACAATATATTAATATTTTTCAGAAAGCTTTAAAAATAAAGATCTATGTCGTATCCCGAAAACCATAAACAAATAATATTTTTTTTTAACAAACAAAGCATTGTTTTTGCTTTATACTGAAATCAAAATTTTGTTTAATGAATATCTACAACAGATGAACGCCCGCCCGTGTTTGAATAAAAATTCCATTTCCTTTTTGCATTGTGCAAAGTTCTTATTAATCTGAAAATATTGCAATGAATGTTTTTATGTAAAAATGTAAATATAAATGCAAAAACATGTAATAAAATATGTGTGTATATATATATATATATATATATATATATATATATATATATATATATATATATATATATATATATATATATATATATATGTATTTGTATACAATCTCGATTATCCATCCAGAATAGTATAGAAAAATAATTCCATTGGGATTGGAAAGAAGAATTAGAACCAGAGAAAGCCAAAATGTATAATATTTGACTGCAAACACTTCTATCAATCAATTAATCAAATTAATACTACCGTAATTGTTCACATTGGTTTCATTCACAATTGAAGGGTGTGGCCCTAATCCCTAAGTTTAATAGGCGGATTAGGGATGTCAGATTTCTTAAAAAATAGACTAGCAATGTTTTGATATATTACTTAGATCCTTTGTTAACTATTTTAACTAAACTAACAGCACTTGTGCTAAGAAATTATATTACAGATTCATCATCAATCAATTTACACATTAAAAGTTTAATGATAGTATTGATCCTACAACAATAGATAATAAAAGTAATCCTTATTAATAGAGCTACGGCTGTCTATCTAAAGTTTAATTAAAATTGTTTCAATATTTAAAAACATTTGGATATTTAAAATAATTTTTTTTTTATTTTATTTAGAGATATTTTAACAAAAATAAGGTCGTTAATACCTTGTTAGTTTTCACACAAGCTTACGTACTTAAAAATAAGTCACAAAGTACTTTCAAGTTTCCGAAAGCTGAAAACCTATTTTAAAACTTTTAGCCAGTTCAAAACTCTTACAAACGTTAGCAGACATTGAAAAGTCATAATTGAGGGTAACAATTTTTTTTATCAGTTTTAAATAATTTGAAAAATAAGTGAAACCAAGTGTAATATAAATTCTTCAAAAATTTTCAGCCCGAAGCAGTAACCAGATAGAACCTGAAGAGTTCTGAAAAATACTAAAACTGACCTTGTGACCAAGTCAAAATAAGCGGAGAGACGATGGCACAAATTCGCTCGGGCTCGGGAACCTAGAGAGAAGAGAAGAAGATTTTGCTGCCAAAAGGCATACGTGAGACTACCATCAAATCAGTCACCCCAGTTATCACTAGAGCAATATATTTTTTGTACATGAAGTATATATTTTAATATATTTTTTTTCTCAATATATTTTAATCTCACAAGCCGCGAAGGAGGATGGAGATCAGCCCCAGTAGAGCCCTGCATGCTGAGGTAAGACACCATAGTTCCCGGGGGAGCCCGATCTCGGGACGGTCGGCACGCTTGCGACTAAGCTCGCCCTTAGCCAAGCATCCTTTGGCACGGCAGACCGTGGATTGGCGGAGAGGAAGGGAAAGGATAGAGAAGAAAGGAAACGGCAGGAACGGAAGTGCGGATTGGGGAGGTTACCAGACATTTTAATATTTTTTTGTATTTCACTAACCTTTTTACTTATATTAGTGTAGATAATAGAACAAGTAAAATAAAGTACAAATGCATGTATCTAGACTTGTTAAACGCCATATTATTGGCGCCATATAATTGAAAATTTATAAGTTAATTCATCTATATTTTTCTTAGACCGTATATGTTCCACTGCTGCGCACTGGTCTTCTTATTTCTAGAGGAATGTATATTAACCCATCACGCTTGTCCAAAGCAGGTTGTTGGTTCACCCAGAGTTAGTATGCATAAATACCTGTATATATATTTTCAACCGATGCGGGAATTGAATCCGCGACTGTTAACTCTGTAAGCGATAGCTTCGCCACTAAGCCGATTAAGTCGTCAAGGAAGTTTACCGATACTCAATATAACCTTGTTGCGAAAGGCTTACGTGGCAATTTAGAAGTCTTGCAAGCGACAGGTAAAACTTTTCTAATTTTCCAGCAAAAGCAGGCCGGCTTGTCATGTATAGCTGTATCAGCGAATTTAAAATGTCACTGTGGTATTATGCTCAACAAGTTTTGTTATAAAATTTAAACTTTGTTGTAAACAAAGAGTTTGAACTGTATATACATAAACAACAACTACGTTTTCTTCTTTTATCTTTTCTATGCGGCCTTAGTATTTGGTGACGCTCGTAGTCACGGTAAAAGTAAGACTAAATCGAATTTAAATTTGAGTTTCATAAAACGTAATCTGCAACGTCTTTCTCATTATTTTCCTTTGACACATTATAGATAAATAACGGGATCATACTCTCGGCTGCTTTTAATTTTGTTTCGGCATTCACGTTAGCAGAGCCCCTCATACCTTTAAAACGTGACATCCTCCTACGCTTTACAACACGTACCCTTTCGCCTTCGTTGTCGTTGTGCAGTCCGGCGACTTCGCCACACGGCGCACAATTTACAATATTGCGTGACGTCACATTCTCAGACGTCCGCGCTTGCTCCTTTGAACTAATAGTTAATGTATTGGAAGCATTGCCGCGGTGGGCCTCCACGTGCATCAGTTGTTGCGCAGGAGCTGTGTCGAGTGCGACAGATATAGATTGTCCACTGTTTACCGCCGCAGGACTTGTATGTGACGGGGACGGGTGATCAAAAAATCGTCTACCCTCATTAATGTTCGGGGATGACTCACCTTCTAGGCCGGACAATAACCCCATCGGTCCACTAGATGAACCGATCGATGATGAAGAATGAATAGAACAATCATAACTATCCTGCAGACAAAAACCGCCCCTATGTAAAATGCTTGTCAAACCGTGAATGACCAATTACTACGGGGAAAGATTGGCAAAAATTCTAGTACCTACGATATTTAGTAAATTTGAAATGTTAAGAAGTCCGAAATTATGTAAAAATGTGCTGAAATCAAAACTCAAGTAGGTATTTCTTGATGAATTTGACAAATAATTGTTTTAAACATAGTATATACAAAATATAGTATTGTTACGACTTGGGGTTCGGGGATGGGAAAAATGAAATCGGCCACTAGTTTCCCTTCTCTTCACTTTACTTCCACTTCTTCTCTTCTACTATTTTCTTTCATATTCAACTTTTTAAACTCCCCTTCGACGTACCGTGGCGCCTTTATATAGGTAAAACGATCGAAAGTTCTAGCATTCCCAAAATTCAAAAATGTTTCAGTAATGTGTTGTCTTTTCTGGATATCGTCCTTTCTCTTTTCCGCGCGCAGTAATTTTCTATTAACTGTTCTTGTCCCGCATTGACGGACGTCTTGTCACTTTATTTTTAAAAAGTAATAATGGCTTCCTTGACCCATTCGACAATTTTGAGATTTCAAAATGATATAATCGTTTTATAAAAAAATGATTTTTTATATATGTGCTATGCAATAGTATGTGTAGAATTGTATAGTATAGTAATTATGGCGCATCTGGCCATCAAGCTTAAAAGTTTGTCGAGTATTTTGGTATAAGTAAATCGGTAAAAAAAGTGAATACGTACATTAAACTTTTCAGATAGACACATCTAACTCATGAGATCACTTCCTATAGTTATAAAAAAATACTAAAAAAGTTTGCGTAAATAATAATTCGCGAATAATTATTGATAATTGAAAATTGGTTATTTAATTCAAATGATATTTGTAAATATTTTTTTTAATAAATCAGCTAAATATGTATTAACAAATAACGTATCACAAATTATTTTAGTTTTAGGTACAAATTGTTTTACGAGTTTTGCCGTCATAAAAAATTATGATTCTTTCGCCCCTAAAAAACTATTTTACTTGGCCACTTGAGACGAAAGTTTATATTTGATTAATGTTTGTCTGTTATTTCACCGAGGATTACACGATTTACGTTTATGGGAAAGTTCATATGAAGATGTTTTCAACTAAAAAAAAGTAATCATCGAATATTTTTATATCGATATTTTATAAGAAGCTTTCACGTTTATGATGACTATGTATATTTCTGGCGAAGTTGTGATTGAAAAATATTTTTATGGAGATTAAACTTTGAACGTGTTTGTGTATTATCTGTATCTTTCCATCTACATACAATATTATTTATTTATTTATTCTGCATTGTATATGTTTATTTAAAAAACATATACAATGCAATATGGGGTTTTATCACTAAGGAGCGACATCTCTTTTTCTATTTTTTTGTTGTAATTTTTTTTTAAACTTGGGAAGACTCGAGAGAAGAAGGACACAATTTGCGGAGTGGAAACAGTAAAATAGACGATAACTATATGAAGCTGGCTTCTAGACTGTCCATTGACACCGCTTAAATGGGCCCATCCAAGAGCGATAGCGGAACCATACCTTTCTCTTTATTCCATATTTAACCACATCGATATTTCTTTTTGACTTATGATCTTTTCAATTACAATCCGTTAAAATTACCGCCAAAATACTAACTGCTTATTATCTGAAATTACCGGAAATTACCAATATTATAAGTACTTCATATACTTTGTCTGCCTTTGGAAGCCTTAAAGAAAACTAAAAGGGAAGAGGGGAGAATGGAATGGGAGTAAAGGAAGAACATTATAGCAGTTTACAATACTGGGTTTTAATATTCATAAGACGATTTTCTGCAAGAAAGGGCTACTTTCTTGAACAACCCGGAATATATATATACAGAAACAGTGCAAAATTGTAAAGTATAAACTCTTTTTGACAAAAAATTGGTTCTAGTCTGGCATGTTTATATCTTTATATTAATTTGTTTGGTGTTTAATTTAGGAAAACTTTTCGGTAATTCACTAAAGCTGTTGCCTACGAACCCGTAAAATTACCGCCACGAATTGCTTCAAGTAAAGTAGCGTAGAAGTTTTAAGAAATCTAGTTGGAAATCATAAACCAAATTGGTATTAAACGTGTTCTTTATTATTAAACACCGGATGTGTTTTATGTCCCGAATTTTAAGTGCTAGGACGTTCAAAAGCTTTCCAGTCGGAGTTGTCCTTTAATTTTCATTTTTATGGCAATAATTAAAAGAAGCTTTATAAAAATGCATTAATGTCTTACTTAAAATCGTGTTAAAAGTAACATGAATCATTATTATGACTTCAATTTTCGTGCTGTATATATTATGCACGTTACAATAAAAAGCATCATAATTTCTAGCAAAGTAATACTAAAATGTTGAACGAGTTGCCTAGTAATTTAAAAAAAAATGTTTTATTTTTCATAATATTACTAATGTTAGTTGCTAGTATTAAAAAAAACTAGAATACATGATTTTGTAGAGTATAATAAGCAACATGGCGCCTAATACATGTCCTAAATAATTATTATAAATACAGTTATTTACCTACAAATGTAGTGGAAGATGAGTTAAGCCGTGGAGCTATATTAGGCTGACCTACTTTTGTATTGGGGATAAAACTTTTCCGATTGCGGATGACCACTGATAGACTGTGTTCATAGTGATAATTAAGTAGCGGAAAAAAACTTATGCTATAAATGTGTATAACGTTATTACACAAAGGATACATCTTAGATTTCTTTTTAATCAAGACAAGCAATGTATAATAGGATTGACAACAATTTCAACCAAGCTAATAATGATAGTGCTAAACGGCTTTGGTACATCAATGGTTCAAGGAAATATTTGTCTACTTACATATGATCTAGAGATCGTAAGCCCGAGCCTTGCAATCTGAGCTATTGTCTCTCTCATCAATTTAACTTCTTATTGTACACTTCTGATTTAGATAGTGCTATACGGTTTACACAGAATAACGCCATGATCAAATACAACTGGATGTGCAGTGGCATCCTGTCATCTATCTAAGTAATAATAAACTACGATCCTGAGGATCGGAATTTATTTCCGATTTCCACACATAGGGACTACGGAAACTCTCATTTGTGAAAAAGACCAATGTAGTGGGATAGACCGCATAAATTGTTATATTTTCAAAAACAAACCGGTATCTACTAATAGTTTGTTGTAAATAAATTAAGTCATCAGAAGTTAAACATGATAGAGATATTCTATCTCTAGATTCAATATTGTTATTGCTGGTAACCTATTGAATTTTACAGCTTCATCAGATTCTGTGTCTGCGGACTAGAAGCCCTTGGGCAAAATAAAATACGCGAGAATCAACGCAACCCTCAAATTCTTTGTCTAAAATTTGACTTAAATTAAAAAGTAAGTCAAACCATAGTGCTTTCAGAATCAGTATAACGCCATCTATGTGTTACAGGGCGCTTTATTTTTATTTCTAAGAAATATCATTTAGTCTAACATCATTATAAGTTAATGTTAAAGTATAGATTTACAGGGGTATAGAGGGAAATTTTATGAGGTAAGTTAACTTGAAGATTGTGAACTTTATGTGAATTTTGCGCATTCAAATATTAAGTGTCGATTTTGCTCCCCATTCTCACTTAATAAGATGGGCGCTCTAGAACTGCCGCTGCTGTAGTTTAGCTGTTATTATTATTGGTACTAAAAACAACAACAGTGTTTAAAATTTCATTGCCAAACATAAGCAACTAAATTAGTTAACTAAACTATTGTTATGTTTTGTGATTTAGTAACTGTATTTCTTGCAGAAACTGTTTTGCTATCACCAACCTGACTATTTTGGAATCCGATACTTATTAATGGAGTCAGGCGTTACTTTGCGGAAATCCATCAATATGTGGATAGGCAAAAGTTTATAATATATATAAAATAATGTGTGTTTTTTGTGCTGGATTAAGTGGATTTATTTGGAACTTTTCGGTTGTCTTCCGTAGACTCTACTATACCTGAAGATGCCTCGTGTTGGGGCGAAACACGTGTCGTTTACAAGATGTAAAAGTGGTAATGTGTGTTTGGTGTTGTGTACAGTGGTTGGTGGGTGGAGAATTGATGGTTGATTTTCGGTAAGTTTTTGGTTTAAGTTCCAAATAAATCCACTTCATCCAGCACAAAAACACACATTAATAATTTTTGCTTGTCGCGGATCTTAGCTAAGTAAAACTTTTGACTGTCCACATAATCCGATACTTATTTTTAGATCTTAATTATGGAAACATTTCTTTGTTCTGAAGGCGTATGTTCGACAGTGATTTCTTAATGTTGTTACTGATCATATAATTTATTTTATTCGAAGTTATCATACTTTTTTCATTTATCATTCAAACCTTTGTAAGGTCTCTCTATAATCTGAGAGAACACATACGCTAGCTGTTGGCCGATTCTTATTCAAACTGAACGCCACTGGACGCAATATTGGTTATCCACATACAAATCGCCTATTGCACTTAAAACTTCACCAAATACGTTACAAGCGTTCCGAATGAAGTGAGCGTGAATTTTTCCGACCTATTTTGCTGTAGTGATATTTGAAAATTTATTTGAAAATTTCCTTATTTTTTATTCATGCGAGTGAATATTGAAATTTCAGATTTTCAATGGACTATTCAACATGTACAAAATTATGAGGATATAGCTGTAGTGTATATAGTTGTAGTCGATACCTTCATGGTTATAAATATATGTATTGCTTCATCATCATCAAGGCATTATATCCGCGGGTGGGCTTTAGCCTGGTTCAGTAGTATTTTCCTTTTGTTGGATCTTAATTTGGCTTTTCTCTCCAGCTCCTCAGACCGATTGCCTTTAAATCGTCCTTACACCATCTAGCCGACTGAGCTTAGACCTTTCGCGACTTCTATGACTGGTTTGCCGTCTAGTAGGCGTTTGGGTGTTTTAGCCTCACCCAGCCCAACGAAGGCATTTTGATGTTTTTAACGATGTTCGGCTCGTGGTTGTAAAGTGTAAGCCATTCTCATCTTTCAACGCTGATTACAAGTATTATTTCTAAATCAGAGTGCCCCGCCAATCGGCGTTGAACAAGCATGGAGTGTTTATATCTATTTCCCAGAATATGAGTCATATATGGGTTGTATTTGTAGCCGACAGAAGGATACAGCTGGGCTGGGCAGCGTTCAGGAAATTCCGTCAAGTCTTCTCGTCGCCCATACCACAAAGTCTGAAGACAAAAGTCTTCAACCAGTGCGCCCTGCCCGTACTCTCTTACGGTGCCAGACGTGGACACTGACAGTCCATCTCCTCGCCAAGCTCAAAGTCGCTCAGAGGGCTATGGAGAGGGCTATGCTCGGGGTTTCTCTGGTGGACAGAATTCGAAATGAAGAAATTCGCCGGAGAACCAGAGTCACCGAAATTGCTCTTCAAGTTAGCAGACTGAAGTGGCAATGGGCTGGACACATGGAATCGTTGGAGTAGACGAGTGCTGGAGTGGAGACCGCGACTCGGCAAACGTAGTGTGGGACGCCCTCCTGCTAGATGGAGCGACGATCTGCGCAAGGCGGCTGGCAGAGACTGTATGCGTGCAGCCGAAGATCGGGCTAGGTGGCGCGCCTTGGGTGAGACCTATGTCCAGCAGTGACTGCCGCGGGCTGATATTGAATATGGGTTGTAAAAATATATTTATTGGATAATATTTAGATTATAAATAGGCAGTAGATTTTACAAATAAAATAAATTGTAAATTAATATACCTTTGTTTATATTCGCTCCTAAGCCATTCGACTGATTACAACTTTCTGAGTTTATTTATAACATGAATGTAGATTTTTTAATTCGTACAACTATTTTAAAATAGGTACGCTAAAACTAGTTCTTTTTGGTATCATTACAACGCAAGAATACTAAACGCTTTTCGTTCCGCCTCTTCGATTGCGTATCCTTAATGATTACATGGTAGCGTGTGTGGCAGTAAATCTCTTTGCGATTCCTTTCTTGATGTTTGTTGAAAGAATGCCAATTGTTCCACATTTTATGACGACGAGCTGACAAAGTTAAACTATTTTATTTAAGTTACTATTAATTATGTTTATTAATGATTATGTCAATAATCATACTCGTATACGTAAACTAAAAATAAACTCTTAAAAAAATATTATAGTAGAATTTTCGCGGTAACTCACTAGCCTATGTCAGAACTCCTCTACTGCACACACGCTTCCACCAAGGCGCACTATATTGCCTGAACTTTTTTGTAACAAGCTAAGTGATGTTCAATTACTTTATTTAACTTCAATAAATTAAACTAAAATATTAATAAATTCATTAAAAAAAAATTATTACAGTCGAATTTTGCGGCAACTCGCTGGCTTATATCAAAACTCCACTGCTGGACACAGGCTTACCCCAAGGCGCGCTACCTCGCCTGCACTTACGCAATACACAGCCAATCTCTGTCAGCCACCCTGTGCAGATCGGTACCCCATTTAGCCGGGGTCCTCCCAAACTACGTTTACCGAAATGTGGTTTCGACTCCAGCACTCGTGCTTCAACGGTTTTTCGTTCTCCGATAAATGAGACCACTCCATCGCTTACTACAAGTAGATAACTCAAAGAACTATGTTCTCGACTTTGACTCTTCGTCAAACTTCTTCGTTTAGAATTGTATCCTCAAGAAAAACTGTATAACTCTCTAAGCAATTTTGAGTTTATAAAGATGACGGACTATCACTGTCCAATTAATCAAACAATTCATTTGTTAACAAATTGCCATTACATGCTGTACAAATATTTTGTTCAGTATAATCAAATAACAATTAGTTTAGCGTTAATAAATGCCAAAAACTAATAGAATCAATAACAATGAATGTCACAAGAAACAATTAATATCAAATAAAATAATTATACAATATTAAGCTTCAGATACCACGTTACGGTACTGCAAGACGAATACAGACAAGATGCGTTTGTCGACGACTTTCGTTTTTAGGCATAATGTATGGGCGAAGAAGAGTTTTATGTCCAAAGTGTATTTCAATCTGTGATATTATAATAGTGGTAGAGCCACACTGCAGACGAATACGTTGTCAAGAATGGTATAATATTTGTCTATAGCATGAATGTATCACACTCCCGCAGAAAACCGGTGCTGAGTGGTATTTTAGCTACCGCACTTCGTATGGTGAGCGGCAGAGTTCCGGGGGCCCAACCCCCTCCCTCTTCCTCTCACCCCTCCCATTTCCACTCCCATAATGACACTTTCCTTAAAAGTCGGCAACGCTTTCACACTGCCAATGACACTGCGGATGTGTATGATCGGCGTTGATTGCTTTCTATCAGGTGACACGCCTGCTCATTTGCCTTCATATCCCATAAAAAAAACTTGCCACCCATTGTAGGTTAGGAATAGAGATTCTACAATCGCCGATATTAAACAAGCTTCAAGTAGTATATGTAGTACTTCACTATACATTCTCGCTAATATTCTGTTTGAAACTTGTTTAAAATTGGCGATTGTCATATTTTTCGATAGATATCAGCGGCGATCGACCGGAAGATGATTGAATGGTAGTCACAAGTCTACCCCTTTCAGAATCGCGATCTTCTCCCATCTTCTCTAGGTACCCGAAGCAGCTGTGTTCTTTGTCTGTCTCCGATTATGTTGGCATAGGTCCGAGTTTGGATTTCAGCTTTCAGAATTCTCCTCGTGAATTTATTTTTATACGGAACACTGAATATTATAATAGAAAGTAACAGCAGTATCAGTCTTAAAACAAGCGTATACTCTTGTACAAAATAAGTTCTCTCTTTAAATTTTAACTTTGTACGCGAGCCGCACCGCGTATGTACGGCTCCGAGGTTCCAAAAGTTGCGTCTCTACTAACTTTACTCGGCATTATGCGGTTGGATTTATTGCTTTATTTCTGTTTTGTAGCATTCTGCTGGCGCACCGCACTGGTGACAGGTGCGGCTTACAAAAAATACGCGCAATATTATTTTATTGCTTACCCCTTCATAGGCTTTACCTGATACGTTATGCTGGGAAAAGGGTTTTGGAAAAACGTAAAATTATTATATTTTTATGGGATAGGAAGGCAAATGAGCTGGCATGTCACCTGATAGAAAGCAATCAATGCCATAGACTTCAGCGTTGCCGGGCTTTGAGAAATTTCTAGCAAACACGGTTGAATGTAGCTGGTTCCGCAGGGTAGTGGTACGTGGAAAGAAGTTTCGGAAAAATGCAGTGTCCTGAATGACCACTAATTTATATGATGGGTAGACGTTATATATGGGGGGATTTTTAAGCATTTGGTTTTTAATACAAAAAAGCACAGGAAAATTGTACAAAATAGAAAATTTTTATTGGGGGAGGGGGGTTAAAAATGAATCCTTGCTATTTATTTTTTAAAGATTATTTTATGTTCACCAAGACTACATTTTAGGTGTTCCATACGTAAAGTCCAATTTTGAGTTACTTTTTCAAGCATTTTGGCTGGTATCTTACCGGATAACACGTGTGATGTTTTCTTCTAGTGCTTGAATCGATGCGGATTTATCTGCATAAACAAGAGATTTTTCATACCACCACAAAAAATAGTCCAACGCCAATCCACTGGTTCGAAACGAGAAATGAATTGCTACTAAAATTCATTGCACAACAGATCCATAGTTTCCTGTTCTGTGTGGTATGTGGCACCATCTTGTTGAAACCACATATCAACCAGATTTAGCTCCTATATTTCAAGCAATAAAAAGTAGCAAATCATTGCACGATAGCGATGACCATTGACAGTAACTTTGTTCTCACCTTCAAGTTTAAAGAAGTACGGGCCAATGATTCCTCCGGACCACAAACCGCACCAAACGATACATTTTTCGGGATGCATTGACAGCTCTTGTATTGCTTGTGGCTGCTTATCCGATCAATTACGGCAATTTTGTTTATTAATGTATCCGTTAAACCAAAAATGTGCATCATCGCTAACGACACGACGACGACGATTGAGATTAGGGCCTTTCAAAATTATATTAAATTATAGGGCCCTTAATTATATTAAATTAATATACGGTTGTCCGCATGGTACTTTTCGATTTCACATAAGAATAACATAGGAAAACTTTTTTTCTTGTGATTTTTCGAGGTCGAAGTTTAATATATATATATATATATATATATATATATATATATATATATATATATATATATATATATATATATATATATATATATATATATATATATATATATATATATATATATATATATATATATATATATATATATATTAAAGAAACATTGTGTAAACGAAGCAGTTATGACGTTCTACAATTAAAGCGATGTTTGCAACGTATAATACAACGATGTATAACGTGTGCTATGTTTGTTTGACAAGAAATCAGATATAACCAATTTTATGGGAATACTTTCCAGATATGAATGACTGACTTGGCGCACATCCAAATCCTAAAACCACATAAGATAAATATCAGAGAAAAACAACGATAACTCGTGTACACATTATATTCTCGCGGTTCATCTAACATTTTATGATGCGAGATATATGTACGAGGAAATAGTGTAAGGATAGATACATAGATAATTAATTTTCACAGAACGCTACACCGTTCGACCGTTCGTTCGAAAGACGTTTTTGCGTTTCGCTGCAGACAGTTATAGTAGTCATAGTTATCTTGATACTGCAGAGTAGCTACATATTAAGAAAATCGATGAAGTAACATAAATTAAATAATTTATTGAGTCAGGCGTTACTTACTTTGCTAAGATCCGAGAAAATAAATAGGAATATTAATATTGTGTGTTTGCGAAAAAGTGTATAGAGAATTTCTTACCGAGAAACGGCCGTCAGCAAATCCTCCAATACCACGGCATGGTCACTAACATAGAGAACTTCAAACACGCAATATTAATTTTTATTATAAATACTACACAAGGCTTTTCGCCTTGTCATGAAACAAACTCAGGTGTAGTAGTCTCTAAATATAATATGTATCTCTTAAATATATCTAAATAAAATATCGTTACCAGTGATGAACCTCTTCTTATATTTATAAGATGGTGTCAGTGTTGCTATGTGTCACTATTGCTGTGTATTTTCTGGCATAGACAACATATTCTTCGTGTGGATGTCGTATAAAGCAATTATGAGAGTAATTATCAGTACATGAAAAGCGAGTTTAATTGTTAATAAAAGCCAATATGCGATTTTCAATCCGCTTGCCAACCATGGGGATTACAATAGCACCTTCAATTTTGAGGAAGGCCAACGTCCACCAAAGGACTGCTTGTTTTTGTTACATTTGTTTTGTTCATTTATTTATGTATTCTTTTTGTAAACATTTTATTACAAAACATTTCAGAACCGAATTCCACTCTCACTCGTAACTAACTTCTGAATAAGTCTTCATAAGTTTTGTTTTTGGTCAAAGCTCTTACCTCCCTTTTTGTCTACCTTCTCTCTTTTAAACTCTGCCGTTCTCCTATCATCTTTTTTTCAACTTTTTTCAGACAGTGCATTTGTAGTAGGCAAATGTATACATCAATTTGGCTGTGCTTACTTACCGATTGGTAAAAACTTCGTAAAATTGTATTCAACATAGCCGTATTAGATGTGTATGTATGAAATATATGCTTAGCATTAAAGCTGTGGTTTTATAACTACAATTTTTATTTTATTTAACTTTTTCGAAGTTCATATATGAAGTGACAGTCCGTCTGCTTCACAAGCTCAAAGTCGCTCAGAGAGCTATGGAGAGAGCTATGCTTGGAGTTTCTCTGGTAGATATGAATCGGACTGAACAAATCCGCCAGAAAACTAAAGTCACCGACATAGCCTTTCGAATTAGCAAACTAAAGTAGCAATGGGTCGGTCACGTTTGTCGGAGATCCGACAATCCTTGGAGCACTCGAGTGCTGGAGACTGCGTCTTGGTAAACGTAGTGTGGGATGCCTCTCGGCTAGATGGTGCAACGATCTGCGTACGGCGGCTGGCAGAAACTGGATGCGTGAAGCTGAAGATCGAGCTAGATGGCGCTTCTTAGGGGAGGCCTATGTCCAGCAGTGGACTGCCGCAGGCTGTTGATGATGATGATTTATGAAGTGATCAAAACTCCACGTATATATATTCCAAAAAAATAAACAAAAAGCTGTGAAGTTAGTACTCGAATAAGTGATCGACATCCTTATTCAAGAAAATGAATTGTGATTAAGTGAGCGTTAAAACAGCGGAGAGAGAAAGAACTTAAACTGAGAAATTGGCCAATTTGAAAACCTAACGAGAACAAATATACGGGACGAAGGAACTTGCCTTTATAGGTCATAGATTTTCATTTTCCATTTAGGAAAAATATATTATATGAAAAATGATTTGTCGTGACCGCTGTGTTTCAGTTACAATAGGGTTAGATAAGGTTTCATTTAAAAAACAGTGAATTCAATTTCTTTTCCATATATTTGCTAGTTACATATCGTCACGCCTAATACAGATTTACATATACATATACATACATATCGTCACGCCTGTTTCCAGAGACGATCTCGGCATACTTTCGTTGCTTCCTCCACACTCATCATTCTCGTCATGCAAGCCCGCCGTTTATGGGTACGCTTGACCTGGTCTTTCCGAAAAACTTTGGCAATTTGGTTAAGGTACGTTTTCCTTGATCTTCCCTAACCGACCCTTCCATCCACATTCGTAACGTAAATACAGATTTATGACTCTAATTTTAGTAAAAAAAAAAAAATTTTCATTTCTATACAAAATGTTAGTATAGACACGACAGTATTTAATAGTGGATGGGACATGTATGAATCAACAAATGATTTGATGGGAGAAGTAACATTACGTACAGAAAATCACCGGTAAGTGGTAGCAGGGACTTTTCCCGCTAACTTACATTGATGACGTTATGTTTTTATTTCATTTTCATTATCTTATATTATATTGTATAATTGTGGTAGCGTGTTATACAATATAGTTCGTTTAAGGCGTATAATTAAAATGATATGAAATAAACGCATGTATTGTGACATTTTAAGTTGACTGAAAACGTTCATATAAGGTTTTGGTAAAATAATAGATTTATCAAGACGTGACGTAACAAGTTGAATCATTTCAAGAGATTTGATATTATTGTATTTTACTTGATACTGGCATAATAGTTATAACTAATTGCCATTAAAGAAAAGAAAAGAAAGCGCAAGGATTTGGAAGCTTAATTACTTTCCACTTATTTCACGTCCTTCTTCCTAGTCCATTGAATCCTTCTTCGCCTCTGATTTTGGATACAGCAAAATGAATTTTCATGAGACTGACCTGATTTACCAGAACATAAAGCACTTTGTAAATAAGTATTGTACTTAACGGTTGTCTTCCGTAGAGTCTACTATACCTGAAGATGCCTCATGTTGAGGCGAAACACGTGTCGTTTGTAAGGGGGAAAAGTGGTAGTGTGTGTTTGGTGTTGTGTATAGTGGTTGGTGGGTGGAGAATTGCTGACGGCCGTTTTTCGGTAAGATTTAATTTAAGTTCCATGTAAATCCACTTCATCCAGCAGAAAAACACACATTATTAATTTTCTATTGTTGTTTGCTTGTCGCGGATCTTAGTTAAGTAAATGATTTAACTGTTCACATAAGTATTGTAACCTTAAATTTATATCAAAAATGTTCTCTGAAAACACAGGATGTATGGATTGCATGTGAGATTGATGGTAGATAAATTATAAAATGCTTCACACTAATATCATCACGTAAATTGGGTTCCAATATAATATACATATGTGACAAGAACAAAAATCCAGGCTCGGAATAACTATGTGTAGGCTATACATATGGAATCAAACAACCTTTGACTCAGAAAGCAAATATTTTGAAACTACGCCATTTGGTTCACAGTTGAGGTAATAAGACGACCTTTTTATATTCAAATGAAGGAATACAGTTATTCTCTATATATTCTCTATTGGTATACGCGATATACTTAGCTTCATTAACCAAAAGGTATTGTATCTAGGATTACTAAAGGTATTATTACGACCTTTTTTGTATTTTCAAAGTCTCGATTCCGTCCAACACAAAGGGGTTGAAGCCTTTCATCCATTTAAATCGGTTATTTTAATTCGATATGGAAATGATAGGAATTTAAAGCATGCATTGGTTACAATAGGTAAAAGATTATCGAAAAAGTTTCAAAGCCTACTTATTATGTTTTATTAAATAATTCTTTCACATTTTTATATTTAAATAATTTGCAAATCTTTACAAAATCAAGGCCTGTCCCAAGGTGGGAGGATTTGTTACCAAATCGAGAATCTTTCTTAATAGTGTGGGAAAAAGACGTGTATACGGGTTATCTATGCCTTAAATGTTTCATCCTACCCATATGGATAAATGGCGATCCAGTACAGTCCGTTTTTCCCGAAATTTCTTTCCTCGCACCACTACTCTGTGGAACTTGCTCTCCTACTACCTCTATGCAAGCTACTTTCTGCAGTGTTGCGAACTGGTACGACATTCTTCTTATGGTCCTATGTCCCCAGGTGGGGCGGAGGGCGTCTACAGTGCTTCTCCATTGGAATCGGTCTTGAGCGACGCGCTTCACTTCAGGCCACGTCAACCCGATGGATTTTATCTCGGCCGCTACGGAACGCTTCCAGGTGTGTTTGGGAGAGCCTCAAAATCACAAATAATTTGCCTGTCTTTGATGGGATAGTCTTTCGAAAACCCTAATGTCACAATATTTAGGGAACAAAAATTCACACAAGTTCTTGCTCAGTTTGGCACAGTTCGTGCCAGGAATCGTATTGAAAGGTGGTTGATTGCCGACCATATGTACATCCAAGTGTACGTTTTTTTTTTGCCCAGCAAAAGTAGTTGTTTATGGGTAGAGCTTTCCATTAGGTGACACGCCTGCTCGTTTGCCTTTCTATCTCATAAATTTCTTATTAATTTAGTATGGAGATTTTTTTTTACTTTTTTAATTTTCTCTTTTCTTGAAACGGCATGAAAATATCTGTACTATATTATGTGTACATTTTAACATTCATTGTTGAATAAGCCACTAGATTTTCATAAGGTGTTTTTTTTTGTTAATTTTTATGAATAGCAAAAATGTAAATCTATTATTGGCTGTATTGTGGATTTTGTAAACGATTTAAACGATGTTAACGATTTTATAAATAAATGTAATAAAAAACACATGGAAACAGAATACCGGATATATATACACTAAGACGATACAAATATATGTGAAAATACAGGCGACGTTCAAGCGTGTAAGAATTCTCTGTTTCAAATGTTAAGAAGGGTTCGACCTTACGCGAAGTGTTATGCAAAGGAATTTCAAATACTCATTTTCCGCCCTTAGTGTACATATTACGAAATATTCAACGTAAGCAAATTGTATCTGGAAAGTAATGAAGCTATCAAGTTTTCTTAGATCATTTATGTAAATCCATTTATGTATTCTTTTTTTTGATATAGGTATACTTATATAAGTAGTAGTAAGAGATTATCGAAAAATAATGAAATATTATTAAATTTATGTGACTACCTAATTAGCCTAATACCTAGCTAGAGTAGCTTGGTATTAGGCTAATTATCTTCTTCAGTTTGTGGTTGCCCACTGCAGGGCCTATGCCTCTCCAATTTTTTTCTACAGCATTCTGTCCCTGGTCTTTCTTATACATAATGTTCTGGCATGAGTTTTTCTATCATCGGATCATCTGACTCGTGGTCTGCCTACACTTCTTCTCCCGGTTCTTGGCCTACATTCCAATCAACTTTTTACTATAATGAATAGACAATAATTTATAAAAATATTGGCCATTTATAAAATAGTACTATATCATTTATAATATAATAGTCATTAAATGATTTAGTTTTATTTTATTTTTCGAAAGAAGAGTAGCAATGTTTTAAATATTACTAGAACTCTTGTTAACTGTTTCATCTACGATAATGAGTGTTTGTGCTAGGATATGGTTTGTATCAATAATCCAATAGCAGCTTAAAACTCGCGAATCACGGTCTCAGATCATAATTCTGAACCTTTCCAATTGAGCTAATAGTGGTATAAATATTTTCAGTTGTCATATTTAATTTCATTAGATTAATTTCCAATCTTAGCTAGTTATTTTATTCATCCAGTAACTCGATTAAACAATTTATTTGGACTTGTATGTATTATATGTGTAAATAAATAGGATAAATTTATTATTTTATTATTATTGTCATTTGCATTTACGCAACATTCGTTGCAATGATATTATAATTAAGGGGAAGAAAATATTTGCTTTTTGGATAGTAGTGAAAAATATTTTTAAACTATATGGTTACATGATATTGCTTTGCGTGATATTGGATACATTTTGAATTTTTAATCCGTAAATATATGGCGTTTATAGTTTTTGAAGTAATAATGATATGTCCGCAATAAATATCTTTAAAGAAAAAATAAATAAAAATAATTCCGCCATAAATATCTTTAAAGTAAAAACTAAAATAGATCCTCAAAAAGTTTTTATGTAAGATATTATATTTCACAGACTACCAAAAATTAAGAATTCCAAAAATGAAGATCCAAAAGGCGAAGAAAAAACTTTTGAATAAATTCCACAAAGGTGTTCTTGGGAAGTTATTTGTATGTATAATAACTTCTCAACACAAAACTAAACATCATTTCGCGTTTTCAGTTTCCTGTTTGAGATAAAACAAACGGAAAACTATTCAATGGGATATAACAAGGACTGAGAGGCGACAATTATTATAAGGCGAGAGCTGTGAGCTTCCTTTGTTTTTACGGAACCTTCTTACACTAGAAGAAATTGCTTAAGCTTTTCGCTTGAGTGTATGGGAAAAAGCAAGTTTATTTTATCTAATGCGTGTAATTTAAAAATAACTGATTTCTTTTTAAAGCTAGAATTCTTCTTTTTCTTCGTCTGTCCCCGTTCCCGTTATTTGAGGTCGGGTAAACGAGCAAGCGAATTTCGCGATGGAACGCAATCAACGACGTGCATAGACGTTTGAAATATCCTATGCATTGTAAATGCATTACCAGCCTTTGAGAAAAGAGAACGTTGGTTTTTTGAAGGTTCCATGTCGTATCGGTAAATACAATCGTACCCGTCCACTGGTGAAACCGCCTCCGAAAATTAAAAGGTGTTGCTGAAATAATCCTTGATAGGATTGAGGCTTACAGAATGGTTTTTATTAATCAGAAAAGCTGTTGCTATTCTAATGGTATTTGCCTCTACAGTCACCTCATAGCCAATCTCGTAAGATATGTTAATTTTAAAATTTAAAATATAACTTAAATTTTAAACATGAAGAGTGCAGTGGAATTTTATACTGTATAATAAATTAAATATGAGAGACATTCGAAAATAGATTAAGGGGTACCTTTGAAGGTAGAAAATTCCCAATATAAGCATACATATACATATATTTATTCGAGATTTATTCACGTCTATTTCATAGTCTACATAAGATTTCGACTTCGGAATATAAATGTGACCGTTACTAAACTTGCTTCTAAATTCACATATCGTATATTCTAGAACGTCTTTTCAGTTGCGAGAATGCCAAAACATATATTCGAATCTTTTAACATGAACTGAACACTAGGAAATCTTATATGTGCGTGCATATATGTCTGTATGGTGTAAGATACCAGAGTTTTTAACTGAGAAATATCTTTTAAAAAGTTTAAAGAAGATAATAAGTAATATATTGAAATAATTTTT
Organism: Baronia brevicornis; assembly: GCA_031353405.1. NCBI lineage: Eukaryota > Metazoa > Arthropoda > Insecta > Lepidoptera > Papilionidae > Baronia > Baronia brevicornis. The sequence continues at coordinate 523,026 of JASFAT010001539.1, read as the reverse complement.
ATTTATCTAGAATTAATAAATTTCATGGTGTTTAGTAGGATTTTTTTTTGTATATTAATATTTTTATATTGAAGAATAATTTTTTGTTTTATATTGATAGGGAAATGTGTCATATTTTTTATGTAAGAGGCAGGCATACAGACAAGCGGAGTACCTGATGGTAAGTAATAATCACCGGCTATGGCCATGGTAAGAATGAGAATAATGGGAGGAGAAGAAGAATTTGGGATGAGAAGAAGAAATAGGAGAAAAAGATGGAAGTAATGAGAGAGGAAATCAGTTGAACTTCCGGATCCCTGCACTTATTGTACGAAACGCGGTAACACAGAAAAGTGATTTAGCTACCGCCCAAAATGTAATCGGTTTATTTCCAGGCTTAGCTTTGGTAAGTTTTAGCGTATATCCAACTTGTACAAAACTTATTCACAATAAATGACAGAGAAGTTGCTGAATAATTAATTATCTTCTCCTTGATCATCATACTCTTGCTTTACCAGACGCCGTCATTAATCCTTCACGGCTGCCTTCTTCGAGCACTCATGTATGTAATGGCCCATTGAGAGCGGTCTTCATTTGTTTCGTCCACCGCAATGGAGATCTGCCGCGCGCTCGGGTCTCTTCTACTTGACTCTACACTATCAGGTGCTCGATGAAGGTGTTATCGCGCCGAGACACGTGCCCAAAGAATGTCAATACAATACCTTGTACAATATTACAACTACATTTATCTAAGACACCTTAGATAAATGTAGTTGTAATGTAATAGTTGTAATGTAATGATCAGTGGCAGATTTCAATATGTTTGTGTGAAAGAAATCAAGTGTATAATGTGACACAAATGATCATTTAATGCATAGCGGCAGAATATCATGTTTTTTTTTAACTCACATTTAGTTAGGTAGGATATTCCTCGTCAATAAAGGAACGAATAATCACACGACAGACCAAATAACACCTCCTAAATCAACAACAAATGTTTTCCTTAAAGTATTTTACAAAACACACATACCCATTGTTATTTTTACCCCATTGCCCCAGAAGCAGGATAATGTTTTCACGAACGTATATATATATATATATATATATATATATATATATATATATATATATATATATATATATATATATATATATATATATATATATATATTTATATACGTAAAGTCCAATTTTGAGTTACTTTTTCAAGCATTTTGGCTGGTATCTTACCGCATAACACGCCCTCGTGAGAATCAGGACGTGACGGGTGGCGAACCACGTCGCCGTCATTTTCAACAAATTAGGTATATTTAATTCGTCTTAGTGAATCCCACAAGCCGCAAGGGAGGATGGAGGTCGGCCCCAGCAGAGCCCTGCATGCTGAGGTAAGGCACCATAGTACCCGGGGGAGCCCGATCCCGGGACGATCGGCACGCTTGCGACTAGGCTCGCCCCTAGCCACGCATCCATAGGCACGGCAGACCGTGGATTGGCGGAGAGGAAAGGAAGGACAGACAAGAAAGGAAGGGACAGGAAAGGAAAATGCGGATTGGGGAGGTTACCAGACTCGGAATAAACATTTAAAAATCCATATAAATATTTATTCCGATGCGGGAATCGAACCCGCGACCATTGACTCCGCGGGCGGAGGGCCCTGCCACTGAGCCAATCGGCCGTATATATATATATATATATATATATATATATATATATATATATATATATATATATATATATATATATATATATATATATATATATATATATACGTTCGTGAAAACATTATCCTGCTTCTGGGGCAATGGGGTAAAAATAACAATGGGTATGTGTGTTTTGTAAATTTGTATTATTAAATATTGCACGTTCTGTAGCCTATACTGCTTGAATGACTTTTATATATGAGTAGGTATCTAATGAAAGCCACAGCCTATTCTATATTTATTTTTTAGATTGTAACACGTTTATGCTACTATGTAAAAAAATCAGCAGGTATCAATCCTCCTTCTGGTTAATTTAATTTTTGAAGACGAATATTTTGTTTTTCTGAATAATAATTATAGTTCTTTTTCACTCTGTATATTTCTCTGTGTATAATGGATAGTATTAAAAAATACAGAATGGTTTGATAATGTCGGAACTTCCTCGGGCAGTTAAAGGACTTGGCAGTGAGTAATGTGGATAACTTTTTTATGTTTCCGGGGCAAATCACTGATCCATACAAAAGTTAACATGTTAATCCACAGTTTGAATAGCGGTAATATAGAGTTGATTATAGTTTAGTTAGTTTAGTTTTAGTTTTTTCCTCTATCCTTGCCGCCTTTAACCTTTATTAGCATTCAGTGAAAGAGAATCGTAAAAAGTCAGAGAGTTACGTGTGCCTACATAAACCTTAAATTCACAAAATCAGACATTTATTTATAGAATCGTTCTATATTTAAAATTTTGTTAAAAAAATGAATTATTACTCCCTATAATTTATGTTATATTCTTTTTTTAAAACTTTGTTTTTTTTTATGAAATATGAAATCTACAACTAGTTTTACTTCTCTTCACTTTTCTTCCACTTCTTCTCGTCTGCTATTTTCTTTCGATTTTATTTCGTACTAAACTTTAAACTCCCTCTTCGACGTGCCACCGCTCCTTTATATAGGTAAAACGATCAAAAGTTCTTGCAATAAAAAAAATCCGAAAATGTTCCAGCCACCATAGTCTTTCCTAGATATCGTCCTGTCTTTTCCGCGAGACTCTATTTTCTATTAACTGTTCTTGTCACGCATTAACGGACGTCTTGACAATTTATTTTTAAAAAGTTGTAATGGATTGCTGCACTAGGATTTTGAGATTTCAAAATGAGGTGTTGCGTAGAGTATGTATGAATTATGTGTGTAAACAATGAATTTAATTTGTTTTATTTTTTTATAAAACAGCAATGTAGTTTATTTTCAAGGAAAATTGAGTTAATAATTTTTATTATTTGTATTCGTTAGTCCAAAGCAAGTAACTCTTCCGATGTTTGTTTTCGTTTATTGTACTACTTAGTAGGCTTACATTATAGCTCGCTGGCCCCTTTTGCTTACTATCTCTAACAAGGCCATAAGCTGATTTACTTTTCCTCTAACTAATTGCATTTCTCTTTTCCTAATACTCATAAATCAGAGAGGGATAAATTTCCGAGCATTACATGTATTTCTTTCCTCCACATATCGTTAACGATCCTTTAAATATTCTTTATTGTCTGTGGAATACAAATAATATGTATCTGTAATAAATGTTTTAATTTTTGTTTTGGGAGTCTCGTTGCACGCATATTTTTGTTAAAAAAATATGCAATATCTCATTACAATCTCGCAGTAGACTATCTCCTGAGCCTTAGATTATTAATTACAGCACCTCGTCCTTACTTTAAGAGAACTCTTCACTCTTCTTTACCTTCCATTCTTTCTCTCCTTCATCGCCTATTAAAAACCCGCACAACTTTATTAAAGATCGGCGACACATTAGTAAAACTCTTGGCTTTTCAGAGGCCTTCTGATGTGTTATAAAAATGGGATATGAAAGGGCAAAGAATACCTTGATAGTAAGCCTCATAATTGGCCTTTATGCCATAATTGCAATTGGACTCGACTATGCCGCACTAAAAGTTACGTAGTAAGTTAAGTACTTAATGGTAATCTTCTGTAGAGACTAATTTACCTAAGGTGACCATACGTCCCATTAAAACGAAATTGTCCCTTTTTTCCCACCTGTCCCATTATCCCCAAACAAAAATCTGGAACGTCAAATAGTCCCATTTTCCTAAAATTTAAAATTAGCACGTCAGACATGAGCGATATATATTAACTAAAAATATATGTTGAATATAATTTAATAATAACTACTATCACAGAAACTTTGCTTGAATTGTTTTAATTAACCTGGTGATTTATTTTTATTTTTCATTATTTGTTATTGTATAATAAAAATGATGACTGTTTAAAATAAAGAACATTAAAAAGTTGTGTTTATTTTCATTGGTTACTTGTTACCTGGCGCATATAGACCTAGTGGGTCTATTGGACCTAGTGACTACTGTCCGCGGCTTCGCTCGCATGGAATTCAGTTTATATATAATATTATATGTGGCGTTGATAGCTTTCCATCAGGTGATACGCCGTACAGACGCTCTTCCGGCTAAGAATTAGATTAGTTTTCAGTATTCTTTAATTTCCAGTTCTTTTAGTAAACACACAATATCATTTATTTGTTTCTTTTTGTTTTTCGCGGTTATTATTTTTTACTAAGTAAAATTGTGACTGTCCACATAATAATGGATTTCCGCAAGCAACGCCTGATTCTATTAATTAATAAATTGATTGCTATTTCGTTATTTTATTGAAAAATAAAGTACGTACAAAACTAACATTAATATTTCTATAATATATCATATATTAGTAAGATATTTTTTATATTTTATATGTAAATTTAAAGGAATAAGATTTCTTATTATTTATACAGGTGTTACAACTGCAAATTAATTCAGCTTGAGTTCCATAGATATTCTTTACCTGGAATGAAAATGGCGAGTATTTTATAATTTACAGAGCAGACAATTGTAGAGAGAAATTTTTATTATCATCGACCCGCTCTCATATCTCAGCTTTATACAGTTTTTACCAAAGAGGATGTGCCCGGAAGATTCAAAGCACGTCTTGCGAACCTGTGATGTTTCTTTACATTAAATAAAATTGCAGTTTCAATTTTATTTTATTTAACAAGAGTTTCTCTTTCTCTTCTTCTTCAGGTGGTGAGCTGAATAGCTCTTTCATACTGCAAACAAAATTATATTCGATAGTTTATATGGAAAAATATTTTTTAAGAAATATGACAAAAAATTCAACTTGGAATATTATATCCTGAAGAATAATTTAAGCTACATACGCGATACGAAGTAATTTATCTTGATTTAATATCAATTTTATGTTTTAAACCTAATTCATAACCCAGTGAACTTTGTTTCACCTACAATTTATTTAATTCAAATGAACGAGAATGATATCTCCTCTAGGCATATCTTGTCCTGGTATGCTAGTACCAAGGTATGCAACACTTTCCAAAATCGCGCAATCTTTTGAGCGATTTTCAAAAGTATTGCACATAACGACAGTTTTTCTATAAGAACACGTACGTAAGACGATAAAGCCGTAAAGAATGCCATCTGTTGAAATTCAAAGGAATAAAAAGAAATTTTAATTTTTTTTGTTTTCCTAATATTTTTTATTCATAAATTCCTTGTACACGAACAAAATAAAAAAAAAATTATTCAAATCGGTTTAGCCGTTTTTGAGTTTTAGCGAGACTTTTTTTATGGGATTGGAGGGCAAACGAGCAAGCGTGCCGCCTAATGGAAAGCAATGAACGCTGCCCATAGACAACCGCGACACCAAGAGGACGGACACAGGAGTTGCGGAAGCGTTGCCGGCCTTTTAGGTATGTGCAGGCTTGTTTTTTGAAGGTGCCATTGTCGTATCGGTTCGGAAAGACCGCCGAAGGTAGCTGGTTTCACAGAGTGGTGGTGCGTAGAAAGAAGTTCGAAAGAAGCGCACCGTAGTAGATCGCCACTCATCCAGATGGTAGGGATGAAACTTTTCTTTACGGTGAGTTGTACGGTTGTAGAATTCGGCGACGGGAATTATTCGAAACATTCCTCGGACTAACAAAAGAGCTCTCCATTTTTATATATACAGAACATTACTTCATTTTTGTTCATTAAACTTTCTACGCGTAGTGCAATACATTGACATTGTTCGTGTTCCTTTGTAGCTTAAAATATTCAACTGATATATCGTCGTTTTTATTCCGATACAAAGAAACGAAGTAATTTCATTGTTATGAATAATACACAGATTAATAAATATAATATGCAAACGAAATAAAGGGAAAGTGAATCTTGTTTTATGCGATTGGAACCCTTTTGAAACTTAATACTTTGAAATTTTATATTATTTGACTATTACATCTATATATAAAAAAGGTTAGACGGAATACTTTTTTCATTTTATTAATACGATTGAGATATAAAAAAAAACATGTTAATGCCAATTAATGTTTTCTGGTTTTTCTTTGAGTCTAGATCCCGCGATCTTACTCTTAAAAAAACACTATATCATAAACTTTATATTATACCTATCAACATATATAACAAAAAGCGTACGTAACACATATTTTATGAATACTTATTTTACAGATTTTCAAATATAAACCTTTTTTAATACGTATGAGATACTTTTGGTTTTTGTTTTTTACTCACCTTTTACACCACTTAACCCACCGTACAAAGAGTTAGGCGCAATTACAGTACACAATATAAACCCTTATTCTAATATTGTATTGATTCTGATCTAACTTGGTAAAGGTTTTCAAAACGAAAACCTAATGGCATATGTTTACATGTCTTTTTACATATCCGGCAGAAACTGATTGGTCACAGCCGAAGATTGGACTACGTGATACCCTTTAACAGAATTTTTTATCCAGCAGTGGACTGTCGCTGGTCAATAATGATATTTATTCATCGCCTTTAAGTTAATGGAAATATTCCCATTAATGACATTTTAAATAATTCATCGAGTTAATGGAAATGTTAAAACATTCTTATTTCTAATTCTAAATGGCCAAATTGTAACTTTGCAATTAAGGACATTATATGAAATGTTAAAAAACCATATTAATCCAGTTTACTATTGTTTTATAATACATTTAATTATATATTATTATTAATTCTATATATTTTGAAAGTGTGGTAACCTGAATAGCATGTCCCGCGTAACAGTAGCTTAATCGGCCTATTCCTTTTTTCCGCTCGATTAATGTGTGTTCCTATGTGAGATGTGTGAAACCTTCTTTAACTTAGTTTATGTATAAGTAGTATTAAATCAACTTAGTAGTAAATTAATAAATCAACTTTAACTTATTACTTTAATTCTCTTTCGCATCCCTATTAACTAAGCTGAACGAATTTTATTATCTGTTTACACTTGCTACAAGGGATATTGCTAATCTCAATTAAGTGAAAACTATCACTCGAACAAAGTTTGAGCGTCTAACTTTGTCCATCAAGTGAAATTACTTGGCGCGTTGACCTTCAATACCACAACTCGATAAACATTGCTATGATTTACATACATATATCAGAACTTCCATTGATAATATTGTGTATATAATGGCTACATAGCTAACATAAAAACTTCTTCAGATATTGTCATTAACATAATATATGTTCTAGTTTTATATTTATAATATAATTAGGAAAAAATACTTTTATAATTTTTCCTAAAATGAAAGTAAGTAATTTTTCACAATATTGGGACTACATACTGTTGCACAGAAATACAAATGCTTACAAAGTCACAAACTTCCAAGACATTGTATACATGTGATCACGCCTGTTTCCCGTAGGGGTAGGTAGAGACAAGAGACCTCCATCTGCTTCGATCCCGGCACACTTTTTTTGCTTTATCCACTCTCATCACTCTCTTTATACAAGCTCATCAGTTAAGGATATTTTTAACCTAGTCTTTCTTGATAACGGCACCGATTTGGTTAAGAAATGTTCTCCTTGGTTTTCTCCTACCAACCAAGAAATTATATCATTATAAACGTATCCCACCGATCCGCATTGGAAAAGCGTGGTGGGTTAACGTTCTTTCCTCTAAAAATGGAGAGGCCCGTACTCAGCAGTGGGACATATATAGGCTGTTAAAAAAAACGTATTTATTTTTCTAAATGAAATCAACAAACAGTCTAAATGACTTCTTGGGCAATCTAGTGCTACGAACTAAGTCGATTTGTAATTTTTTATCACACGACTTACCCCTGTTGAATTAGATTATTACTACGTTGAGAATTCTGGTACAAGGATGGTGGTATCACGCCTCGGCGGGTTATCCCCAGTGTTTGTTCCCAAACTGAAGTCCAAGACTTCAGTTTGGGAACAAACCCTACCCGGTCATTAAGTGCCACTTTGTAAGTACGCAGATTTGACGTATTGATGAAATATCATGTCGCTTAGAGATGTGGTTGTGTAAAATTCTTAGTCTGGTCCGTCACTCATACTCAACCCAGTTATGGGCCAAACGACTACTGAAAAATTACTCGTGTGCGAGGAAGTACGTATATACTTTAGACGTATTTTAATAACTTTTGTCAAATTTTGTATAAATTTTCAACAACTTATGTATTTTTTGGCGACCATTTAGCCCAGAGGTGTTGCTGCCGCCTACAGAATCATTGGCCGCGGGTTCGATCCCCGCAACGGAATAAATATATTTATGATCTACAGATATTTATTCCAAGTCTGGTTATCCGCTAATCCGCATTGGACAAGCGTGGTGGGTTAAATGTCCGTTCCTCGAGAAATGGGGAGGCCTGTGCCCAACAGTGGGACATACTATATGGCCTGTGAAAATGCAATGTTTTAGTGAATTTCAATATATAATGTTTTTTTAGCATTCATCAGAATTCTGGTATATTATTATCTATCTATAATATATTTCCATATTATCTACAGTGTGAAGTAAGTCTATATGATATTATTCTGAATAAAAAGTAAAATAAAACGTTTTTATCCTGAATTAGTTTGGGTACCAAAATGTCTTAAGAAAATAACTCTTCGGAGATTTGTTTCTTTGTAAGCTACTTAGTTGCTTTCACCCCGGCCCGTTAGCCCCTTTGTTTTATATCCCTAAGAAACCATAAGCTGATTAACTTTTCCACCGACTTGATTGCAATACCCTTTTCGTAATATATCAGACATCTTTTAGCTTCCGGACTTATTGGGGCTTATATTTGTAACACATTGGATAAATATGTGTTCAAAGATAAAACTTTATTCATATTTTGATTTTAAAATCGATTTTATTAACAGACTTCCGGATTTAATAGATGTGGGTATAATACTTGCATCGGGGTAAATATATCCATGACCTTTTCATGGGATATGAAGGCAAACGAGTAGGCGTGTCACCTAATGAAATGAAATCAACGCCGCCTATAGACGTCCACAGTGTCACAAGCATTGCAAAAGCGTTGCCGGCCTTTAAGAAAACCGTAGGCGTATGTATTATCGGTTCGGAAATACCGCTGGTGGATTCTGCCTTGGACAAACATATGCCCATTCTTCCAGAAATGGAATGACATTTGCCCAGACATGCACCAGTGGGACATACGAGATCATATATGACCTGAGATATATGATCATATATGAGAGCATAAGACATCATATATGAGCTGTAAAAAAAATTTATTAGGATTATATTCCAACGCAGAGTGACCTAGAACGGAGCTATTAATGGCAGTCGTTTAAATTATGTATTTGTTTTAATTTAATTAATTAGAAGTTCTTAAAAACAAGCTTCATTAAAGCAAACTAATTGCTAGAGAGCGGCAATGACCGTATAATTAATTATTTTTAGCACTATTTTGAAATGTTTATTTATTTCAATTGAAATATAATTGCACGAGCATAAATTACATCTGAAAGGTTGGTGAAGATTAATTCTCTAATAATCCCATTTATTACTAGCTTCCAGACATCTTTCTCTCACTCTGTCTCTGGTCGATCCTTCATGTCTGAAGATCACGATCACTAGACTTCACCCAGCGGTTCTTTAGGCTCTTCCATTTCATGACAAACGCTGTTTTCTTCGTGACTTACATGGTGATTCCAAAAATAAGTCCCTTGAAATAATTATAATTGTAAAACTATAAAATGGTTAAAAGACTAGCAGCTGGGTAACATCATGATAACATGATAACAATTTAAGAACAGTTGAAAAAGTATGTAATTTAACGAAGCTATTTCCACATACGGAATTGTCCTATTGTTATTTATGAATTGGTTTTTATTATAAATTCGATGATAATATTGTTTTTTTTCCGATGCGGGGTTCGATGTTCGCATCGGAACAAATATATGTATGGATTATAAATATTTATTCCGACTCTGGTAACCACGTTAATCCGCTTTGGACCATGTCTTTCAAGCACAAACAATATTATTTTAGTTAAAATGGTTAAAAAGAATTCTAGTATTTTCAAATATTTGAAAAAGAAAATATCTCTAGTAATTTTAAAGGGACATTTCTCCGTTAAAATAACCGTCGCACCATCTAGCCGTGTGGGACGCCCCCCGGCTAGATGGTGCGACGATCTGCGCAGGGCGACTGGCAGAAACTGGATGCGTGTAGCCGAAGATCGGTCTAGGTGGCGCTCCATGGGGGAGGCCTATGTCCAGCAGTGGACTGCCGCATGCTATTAATGATGATGTTGATGATGATGATTTCTCCGTTAATAATTTATTAACATCATTTATATATCTCTTAAATATACCAATATAATTTACTAAACGCATATTGTAATAAAAATATTTCTCACTGCGCAAGGTGATTACATTAAGGTGATGTAGGTACAAAATTTTCTTTCAACTTCATCTTTTTTTTATGTACCTATTGCATTTAATATGTTCTTTCAATTTATATTGAATAATTTAGTTATTTGCATCTTATAGACATCCAAATATCTTAAACTTATGTATCTCGCATTTACAGCGAGATGACTTATTCTACGGTTACTGACCTATCTGCCAAAGTAGTGTATATAGATAAAACTTTCCAATTTGAAAGAACTTTGTCTAGTAGTGGATTCTCATGTATGATTACGATTTCATAAAACTTTAAATCAATAATCATCAGGAAAATATTAAAGGCGCCCGAAGTAATTCATTCTTTTTGTCGTATAATAATACTTGATAAATTTTATACATACAATTAAATATATATAGATCAGTGAACCTAGATGCTTAAAATAAGAGAAAAAATTTCATATGAACGGTACGGATTATCATAAAATCGATATTCAATATCCGGATGTGTGTCGAATTTTTGTAACGTAACGTCGCACGTGTATTTTCACCTGAGAAGATGAAAAGATGGAATTTCAAAAAAATATTTTGCGAGTATATATTTTTTAAGACTTTTTTTATCAGATTTTCAATGTCACTTGAGTTCAATGATTATTATTCATTGTAAAACATGTGACATGTTTGAAAGAAAACTTAAATAGTTTTCAAGAAAAGCCTGGTCAAAAGTACGTTTAACCGACAAGTTTATATGAAGAGGGTGATTAGTGTGAATTAAATGAAGAAAGTGTGACGGGATAGAGATAATAGTATACATACAGATAAAGTGGTCTTTGTCTTTCCCTATGAGAAACAAGCGTGATCGTATGCGTGTATGTATCTAAGAAAAATTAATAATGGTAGACCTTTGGTAGCAAACATGGCGCAGTTCAATCGAGAATCCAGAGGATCGATACTTCCGTTCCGTGCCATCCTTCTCCTCATCCCTTTACTTTCATCTCCCGTTCCTATTATTCACAAATGTGCTTTACTTAATATTTACCCTAAAGTAGGTAACACATCTGTAGTGCCCTATGAGTGGCGCTTACAATTAGATGAAACCCTTAATCGTTTACTAATCTACTCTTAAAAACCATAATTAGCTAGATTTCCAAAGACCGATGATGATGATATGGTCATTTAAAACACAAACTTTCCTACAAAGTGTTGACAAGAAAAGATTAAATTAGAAAAATAGTCACTTATTATCTAAAGATTTTTTACTTATTATCTAAGAAATAACTGTATCTAATAACTATATCAATTTTTAAGCTACGATTACGGTAGACGCAAATTACTATTCAAATTTTTTACTTTTATTTATAAAAAAGCCAAACCATAATGTACAGTAAAATCGTATAGCGCCATCTATGACACGGAAAACGCTTTACAAGCATAATTTCTATCTATTAGATTTATAGTTCTATATAAATGCAATAATAGCCTGCATATATGCAACGAATTCAGTCTATTTGCAATTGAAATACATATCTCCACTTACAAACTCCGAGACGAATCAACAAATTAATTTTAGCTTGTAAATTATAAACAAGGCAATGCATACCAAATGTGAGTACAATGGATGGAATCTCTTCTAATGCAATGTAGATACATTTAAATACAGTACATATCAGGAGGAGAAAATGTAGCTTTAACGAAACAATGAAGGTATATTAAAGGTAACATATTTGACTTATATATTTCCTTTTCTTCCTTTCCATATGTCCTTTACGAAGGACGGATATTCAGCAAATGAATACATCTGTCCTTTATTTAAAAAAGGAAAGCAAAAGAATGCTATTTTCTCTCTTTTCTTAATGCCGTTTGTGTTGTATTTTTCATCATGTGTCGTTGGATTCAAAAGTAATATCCGAAAGAACGTTGCTAACGGAGTGAACAAAACAATTTCCTTCCTTTTCTGACATTTTTATAGATAATGACACATTCATTTCATTTAAATCTTGTACTAATTTCATTTATTTTTTTATATATTCACGCCTATCCCCCCGCAGGGGTTGGCAGAGACCACAGAGCTCCATCCGCTGCCATTCATCGCAGCGAAACGGCTCGTCATTGGTCGCTTTTCGCCCTCGTGAGAATCAGGACGTGATGGGTGGCGAACCACGTCGCCGTCATTTTTCGACAAATTAGGTATATTAAATTCGTCTTAGTGAGTCCCACGAGCCGCAAGGGATGGAGGTCAGCCCCAGCAGAGCCCTGCATGCTGAGGTAAGGCACCATAGTCCCCGGGGGAGCCCGACCCCGGGACGATCGGCACGCTTGCGACTAGGCTCGCCCCTAGCCACGCATTCATTGGCACGGCAGACCGTGGATTGGCGGAGAGGAAGGGAAAGGATAGAGAAGAAAGGATGGGCAGGAAAGGAAATGCGGATTGGGAGGGTTATCAGACTCAGAATAAACATTTATAAATCCATATAAATATTTATTCCGATGCGGGAATCGAACCCGCGACCATTGACTCCGCGGGCGGAGGGCCCCGCCACTGAGCCAATCGGTCGTCTAATTTCATATATTAATGTAAAATTTGAAATCCTATCAAATTGTAATTTATAAAATTCCAAATTGTATGTTAATAATAATAATCATTTATTTCGACACCACAAACTTATATACATATATATATGTTACAAAGTTATAAAGAGAAACCAATACATATGTGCCTGAACTAAGAGTGAGCCTGTATCTCAGGTCACTAGCCTTCCACCCCTTATTTCTAATTGATTGTTAATATCTATGGAGAAATAAATATAAAACCTCAAACATTATATATTAAAATTTGTATGTGTGTGTCCACGTCTGCGCGTGTGTGTGCGTGTATGTGTGTGCATGTGTGTGTATGTGTGTGTACGTTTAAATGTATTTGTCCTTAATCAGCATTCTATTATTATTAAATATATATTTTAAAAAGTTACAGTTTATAGTTCTGGTCGTAGCAGATTTTCAGTTTCGGGATATAATAAATAAATAAAATATAACATTTTAGAACTTTTCATAACTTTTCCGTAATCAGAGCAGTATTATATACTCAAATAAGATCTGAAGATTCTTCTTTGCTGCCTTGCTTCGTTCAGTAAGCAGAGAAGTCGGAGGCTCTACTTCTTCCATTACCACAACATTTTTCCCCCTGCTATTATTCTACATCTTTCTTAAATCAGCGCAATCACACTGTTTAGCAGATTTCCACATGCGACGAAGACTGTAAACTGCGGCTTAGTAACAGAAAACAGAACTGTTAAATTACGACTTTACGAAGTTATAAGCAACTGTATTGAGTTAAGTTTAACTTCGCCGAAGTCCTTAAGTTATAATAGAATATGGTTGCATTGCAATGTCTGGATTGTATCGTATTTACGACTTCACTATTCTCCCAAATCGGCAATGCAATAAGTAACTATTTGTACATTATACCTATTCCATTTCTAATCTTTCATTGTAATCTTGAATTTGGTCAGTGAAAATCGAATTTAAAGGATAACCTGTTTTGTCGGATAACAGATCTATCATTTTGTGGTCAGTCAAAATTTTTACTTAGCTAAGATCCGCGACAAACAAAATAATAACAGAAAATTAATAATGTGTGTTTTTCTGTTGGATGAATTGGATTTATTTGGAACTTAAACCAAAAACTTATCGAACTTACCTGAAGATGCCTCGTGTTGGGGCGAAACACGTGTCGTTCACAAGACGGAAAAGTGATAGTGTGTGTTTGGTGTTGTGTGTAGTGGTTGGTGGGTGGAGAATTGATGGCCGATATTTGGTAAGTTTTTGGTTTAAGTTCCAAATAAATCCACTTCATCCAGCGGAAAAATACACATTATTAATTTTCTGTTATTGTTTTGCTTGTCGCGGATCTTAGCAAAGTAAAATTTTTGACTGTCCACATAGTGATGGATTTTCGCAAAGTAACGCCTGACTCCATTAATAATCTTGTGTTCTTCTGTCTTTTGGATTATTTTTAAGGTTAGTAAATATAATTCACTCTAGGCCACAAAACTACTTACTTTTACGCTATTAATCTTTCATATATTGACCGTATATTACACTAGTAACCATTATGGGAGCTATGAGGGATGGAAAATGGGCAAGTTTCCCAACGAAATTAGCACGAGGTCGAATTTGGGTCATTTAAGATTATAGCTTACTTGCTCCAGAAAATGGAATGGATGGATAAAATTTGGAAATTCGAATACAAAGTAATAGTAATTTTATTTCTTTTTTGCCTGATCACTAAAAATATGTATAAAATATTTGTTGAGTTTTAATAATAAACAATATAAAAAACATTTTAAAGTTAATTCCTATATTATTAATATTAATATTAATTTGTATTCTGCTATATATTTTATATAAGAAAGTTTATTTTGTCTTATATAAAACTAAAATTAATTAATTAATTAATATTTGAAAAAAAAAAAACTGTATTAACATAAAATGTCATCTACAATAAGATTAAAAATTGTATTTGAACTTAAGTGGATGAATAAAAAGTATTTCATTAACGAGTAACGAATTAGAGTAGGAGTTGAATAAGTTTAAATACTTTTATATTGAATAAAAAAATAAGAGAAAAAGAGAATGCAATTCCTGCTTTCCTTAAATGAGGTAAAAAATGTTGTTACTTAGCATAACGGTATATGTAATATAATCCAATTCAAATTTGAATAAGGTGAAATAATTATTTTGTACCTTGGAGTTTTTTTATAAACCATTAGAATTATTTTTTACCATAACATATATAGGAAGGCAAACGAGCAGGCGTGTCACCTGATGGAAAGCAATTAACGCCGCCCATAGACATCCGCAGCGCCATAGGCAGTGCGGAAGCGATGCTGACTTTTAAGGAGTGTCATTATAAGATGAGTGGGAGAGGGGGGGGGGGTATTGGGTCTCCGGAACTCAGCCGCTCACTGTATGAAGCGCGGTAGCTAAGCTACCACTCAGACGCCAGTTTTCTGCGGGAGTGTGGTACTTCCCCAGGCGAGCCGGCCCATTCATGCTACAGATAAATATTATGCCATTCTTAACAAATTATTCGTTTGCAGCGTGCGAGAGCTACCACTAGTTTATTAATATTTACTAAAATGTCAATAAACCCTTTAAAGGATTTGTAAATCTTGATTTTGTTATTAAAAGCCAAAGCTGTACAAATTATGTATATGTCTCACCGATTTCTGAGATTAGGTCTAGCTTTGATTTTAGGAATGTTTATACCGCTATCAGAAACTCATCAAATTCTCGTCTATAAATAACTAGGATGCCCCAAGTGTAGGTAATGTTGATAGTCGACGCATTAAGAGGTGGTCTAGCTTCACTGCTTTCGCAAGATTCAACATAAAGATGAAAGAAATTTATTCCGTTATAGACTACAGATTTCATTTATTTATAAGCTGGAGTAAGGTAACAGCTCGCATTTATTGGCTTTTAGTTATTGGACGAAGACACTGATTTCGGTGGGTTTGAGTTTGCAAATCGCATCAGTGTATTGTGGTTGCAATATTTCGCCTGCTTCGGCTCGTATCTTAAGAGCTTAAATGCAATCCCAAATTCCCAAACCAAATAAGCAATTAACCGTACTCTAGCGAAGTGAGTGTATTCACCACTGCGGTAGCTTTGAACGTTGCAATAAGTGTAGATTACTTTATAATTACATACTGTAACTACTGTGCTAAAATGCTCGGTTGTGGTATAACCCTTAGTCAGATGAGGGAGTGGTGATTCAGTACGGAGCGTTTCTCTATAAACTTCTTTCTACGCATTACTACCTTCTGGAACTAGCTACCTCTATCGGTGTTTCCAAACGGATATGACATTGGAACTTTCAATAAATAAGACCACACATTTCTTAAAGGGCATCAACACTTCTGCAATGCCTATAGCACTGCGGATGTCTATGGGTGGCGTTGATTGCTTTCCATTAGGTGACACGCCTGCTCGTTTGCCTTTTCAAAATCCATTAGGTGATCCTTGATGCTTATAACATGATCATTTAAACTTTTACCATGGGCATTGCTCCCAGGAATTGTTTAGAATCATTCCTACTACTGCATTAAGTAAACGCATAACTTGCCATAAAGAAAACAAATCATGTCTACTAATTGGATGAGTTATGATCTAGCGCGGTGCGTTTCTTTCGTAACTTTGTTTCACACACCACTTACCTTCAGTGGCATTTCTGTAACTATAGGAACAAGCTTACATTATTCTCAAATGCTGCCATGCATGCATGCCTTTGGAGTTGCAGATGTTTATTGTTGGCGTTGTTTTTAATTAGCGAAACCAGTTAGAAATATGGCGTTATCAGTAAACATACTGAAAAAACACTGAAAAAAAGCTCCTACACACACTAACACATAACACACATTTTATATAATAATAAAACACATTATTTTTATTTATTTGTAAACTATATTTCTTTCTTGTTTGTATAATTTAGTTTATAGTTTTCAATTCTTTGTTTCAAACTTTTTTATATTATATTAATTATGGCAATTAGAATAATATATGTAATATATTATTCTAATTCTCAGTTGGCTCAGTACCGGGGCCCTCCATCCGCGGAGTCAATGGTCGCGGGTTCGATCCCCGAATCGGAATAAATATATGTATGAATTATAAATATTTATTCCGAGTCTGGTAGCCCCGCCAATCCGCATTCGACAAGCGTGGTGAGTTAACGTCCGTTCCTCAGGAAATGGAGAGGCGCGTGCTCAGCAGTGGGACATATATAGGCTGTTAAAAAAAATGTAATATATAAATGTATCATAGAACTGTCTGCCCTATCACAGGGCTCACCCTAATTCGGCAGACAGTAATACAAAAATGTAAACTCGAAAATCTATACTCGTTAATTATTATTATCTGTGTTCCAAAAGATAAAGTTGCCTTGCAGTTGATGATATACGTAGTAAAGACAGTCAAATGAGCCATTACGTTTATAGCACCGTATCGATAGTTCTTTTTTTTAGAGATTAAAGCTCCAC
Organism: Baronia brevicornis; assembly: GCA_031353405.1. Taxonomy (NCBI): domain Eukaryota; kingdom Metazoa; phylum Arthropoda; class Insecta; order Lepidoptera; family Papilionidae; genus Baronia; species Baronia brevicornis. The sequence goes on along the minus strand of JASFAT010001539.1, from coordinate 505,614 downwards.
ATGGACACGTTTTCGAAAGTTTAAGGTTGTCGAGGCAACCTTATGCCGGTGCCATTTGGGTCATCACCTCATTACTAACATTTGTAGAACCGTATTATTCATTTTAGCGTTAGTGTGCAAGGCATAAATAAAATTTTATTTCTGTTAATAATTTAAGAATAAAAGCAAAAGTAGAAATGGCAACAGCAGTAAAACAAAATTTTCCTCTCAGAAGCGGAAATATGAAATTCCTAGATTAGGCGAGATCTCGGTATATTTAATGCGTACGAATCGAATATCGATTGTATGATAATTTGGGTCGTTACTGGCAACGCGTGGGTTCATCGAGCATTAGTTGATAGTCATAACTCTTAATCGCTTTCACGAACTACTAAAACATCGAAACGTCAATATTTGCCTGAAAGGGGTATAATATGTAAAGGCTGTATCGATTATCTTGCAATTAAAAGTGACGTTATCGATTTCAATACCTCATATTTATTATTAGCCTTTAATAGTCGATTGCTGATTGAGTTCCTCAAATATATGCCACGTAATCTGATCTTCGATTTAATCAATCCTATTTCTGTCATCACATCATAGCACCCGAGGCACTGTGATAATATTTTTAAATGCACATGTAGTACATACATACATATATATTGTCACGCCTCTTTCCCGTAGGGGTAGGCAGATTTCCATCCGCTACGATCCCGGCACACCATCCGTTCTTTCATACTCATCTATCTTTTCATCTATCCATCCCCTCACATTCGTCGTAGCGAAACGGCTCTCCATTAATCGCTTCTTGGCCTCACGGAATCAAGACGTGACGGGTGGCGAACCACATCACCCTCATTTTTTAACAAATCAGGTTTATTAAAATTCGTTATAATGAATCCCACGAGCCACACGGTAGGATGGAGGTCAGCCCCAGCAGAGCCTCGAAGGAATAGAAATTGAACCTCCGTATCCGGAATTTACTGTACGAACTTGAGTAACATATACAGACCGACCAACATATACGGAACTCTCTTGCAGACACAGTCAAGTATCAAGAGCTGCCCTGAGCACTCATTATGGTCAAGCACTAATGTGCGGCAGTAATTGTTGATGATAATATTTACATAAAGATCTTGGCGTTTATCTTGTTAGAAATTGTGTGAACCGAAGAAAATTGATAAGACGTCTTCGGCTAAATATTCAATAATGCCAACAAATTTGATAACACCAGATAAACGCAAAGTAATTTTCTACATAATTACGTCCTTAATAACCTGACTATTGATGAAATTGGTTTCGCTCTCTTAGAAAATAGCTATTTTATCCAAAAAATGAGACGGCTAAAGTTTATTACTTTGTTTAGCGAAATTAGCTGATGATAGTTTAATAAAGCGCTGTAATTAATTGTAATGTAAAGAAATAACCTTATGGGACGTTTTTATTTTTATAAAACACGTTTAACAAAGTTATTTACTTAATGTGAAGTCTTATGGTGACATTTGTATTTACATATATTAGATTAGGAAATACATTGTTTTCTCGGTAGATGGCTGTAGTGATCGATATCTCGTAAAGTATCGATCAAACAATTTCAAGTTCATGCTTGTTGTCAAGGTGATATTTCACACCAAGAAAATTCTTGTACCGTTTTTTGTTTGTTCTATTCAGTTGTGAGTTAGAAGTTGTTAACAATTGAAGTCAACAAAGAGAAAATTCGGTAAATTTTACAGTTTTTCTTTGATAAAGGCGAAAATGCAAACCAGGCCGTTGAAATTGTGATGGTGGCGATACTTATAACAGGTAATTACATGTAATTTTGGTTTCGTCGATTCCGTCGATTTTAAAGAGGCATTATGAAGCTACCTTTAAATTGGCAAAAAATTATACAAAAAAAGGTGCATATTTGATCCAAATCGGATAATCCGAAACATTTTCAATAAAGTTTTGAATTTCACGTAAAAATAATGGATTTTTTCCCCAACCTAATATTTATAGCTCACTGGAGTTTATGCCTATATATATAAAATGATTTATCAAATAAAATGTAAAACTAAAAATTTGAATGTTCAATAAGACGTTACATTCGTAAGGACTCGCATTATCACAAAATCGATATTCAATATCGAGTCGTGTCGATGGTTTGTCACGCACGATAGGCGCTCGTGTGCTCTTACACCTGGGAATACGAACGACATCACGCATCATTCGGAAAGCTACAAAAAGGATGTTACACTTGCAAAATTCCTTTTGAATGATTCGGTTTGTATCACTTTCGCTTCTGACAAACTAAATAGCATACAACTCGGATGTGATAAATCACTTTATATTTAAACTAGCTTTTGTCCGCGGCTTTGCTCGCGTGGAATTTGGTCTGCCACATTAAGTTTCGTGACAGATCATTTTAAATAAGTATATTTTTTTTTACTTAATTTATGGTTCACAATTTTGGTCATAATGGCTTCCACATAAAAGGTAGATATGCTGTCGCGGAATTTTATTTAGAACTATTCAAGACAAACAATCCTACGGTACATCATCTTTGTGTTACTCCAATGGTTTAAATAGCGTACGCCAAGATAGCTCTCAGAGACCAGATTTTTTTTCGACTTAATTGACATGTATCGTTATATTACGACTAAAATTACATAAAATCGTTACAAATTGTAGCCTATATGTTATTCCGATGTATAACCTATATTACTGTAAAGTTTCATCCAAATCTGTCAAGTAGTTTTTTCGTGAAGGAGTAACAAACATACATCTATACTCACAAACTTTCGCATTTATAATATTACTGTAAAGTTTCATCCAAATCCGTCCAGTAGTTTTTTCGTGAAAGAGTAACAAACATACATCCATACTCACACACTTTCGCATTTATAATATTAGTAGGATTGATAAAATCTTTGTTTGACCTAAATATATTTACTCCCAGTTTGGATGTGTAGTTATATAAAATTGGGTAATCAATACACCAATGACACAAATCATCCTATCGGACTACGAGTGTAAAAGTGGTGTAATTATTTATTTTTAATATTTTTTTTCTTCTTCACGTTAGCACTGCAAGTGGTAAATTGTCACATTACAGCAGTACAGCAGCCGCGAAGTGCGATGGTGTAACTGTGCGGCTTGAAGGAGATGAAACAACTCCTTAAAAATGTATATTTAAACACATTAATGGTATAAATTATAAAATTACAAAGTTTGGATTAAAATTAAAAAGCATAATAAATACCAACGAAGAGTAATGGTATTTTGTACTTTAAGTGACTCCATTAGCATACAAAAAGAAATGTTATTGATGTACTCTTATTATGATAATTTCCTCGGGGCTCCATCTTCTAAATCGATTGTAATAAAGCCGTTGGGACTTCGGGGATAAGAGTTTTCGACAATTCTAAATAAAAGCTACACATAAAGAAAACATAATTTGCGTAGAAAATTTGCTTAGAGATACTTTTTGTACAGCCTGTCATTGTTTCGACCCCTTATTGAATCCTTAATATGTATTTGCCTTAAGTATAAATATCGATACAAAAAAGTGAAAACGCTGTAAAAGACACAGACACAGACAGAATCAGTATACATTTTAAGATCAAAAAAATACTGCGTCAAATGGTCTGAATCTCACACTCTACGCCCAATAGAAAATTTTATATAACGATGAAACTGATTAGTGTTGAGAGATCAGATACAATTGTTTTCAGAAATCTTAAAAGTATTTTTGGCTCTGGTGGTAAGTTTCCATTTTGCGGTTTACAACGTTTTAATAAAGGAAGGAGGAAGCAGTTGGACTTTTGCATTTCTGTGCTATCATTTACCGCCGATATTCCGAGGATCTCGTAAATTCAACATTTAAAATTAGAATAGGGGAACTTAATGCCAAGATTTATTCTCTGTATCGATTATCATATCGATTTTAGATCTATCATATATCTCTGGTATTCGATTTATCATAAAATCAATAGGCATACAATTACTTGATTTAGGCGCGTTCATAAATTTTGACGGCCGTCGAAATTTTGAGTACATGTATCATTCGACGAGACAGTTTATCATTTTGAACAGTTCACAAGCATTAATTTCCAAATGTCGATTATTTGTAAACTGGTAAAGTTAATTATTTTATTTGCATTTAATTATGAATAAATTAAATATTTATTTGTGTACAGTAAATATTTATAACAGGAAAGCTATTCGTATGAATATTATCTATAATACACATATAAATAAGTTAAATGTTTTAATACAGCGGTGTACAATTTAATTGCAGTAAAATGTTTCGGGAATTACGCACCGTACTGAATCGCTATTTATCCATACGATGGGGATAAAACTTTTTTAGGCGAATTGCATAGTGGTGTTATTCAGCGGCTGGATATATTTCGAACAATTCCTCGCAGCACTCCTCATGGTAAAAGCGTAAAATGATTTTTAAGAGATGAGACATCTCTCCGCAATGCCAAAGAATCTAGCCGTTCGGCAAGATCTTAGTTATTAACGATTCAAACCGCACGACGTTGTATGTGGTATAGAAAAAAATTTGATATTTGGGTGCTCCGGCCTGGACTTGGATCTTATAAAGTTAGGTTAGGTTTTCTTTGCGTCCTCCACTTTCTTCATGCAAGGTCACCGGTTATGGGTACTCTTGACCTGGCCTTTCTTAAAAACTTCGGCAATTTGGTCAAGGTATGTTTTCCTTGGTCTTTCCCTACCGACCCATCCATCCACATCCGCAACATAAATTTCTTTAATCAGTCGTCTTTCATCCATTCTCTCTATCTCATATATTTATTGTACGTTACATTTCCAGAGTTCTTGCCATAACATATTTCATCGTAACTGCCTGTCATTTTTATTATTTTCTTTATTACTCTGGTAAAGGCTGTCCTACTGGTATTTGATAGTATAGTCACGAGACGCCTATGGAATGAAAGTAACATTTCCTCAAAGAAAGCATATATTTTTGGTTATTAAAAACACGCTATAAAGCACTGCTATTATTTGTCATATGTTGATATAGTATTTTAATAATATTGAAATTTATACGGGCTGAAGAAAATTTATTAGACGCCCACGGCGGAAAACACGATCGTACAGGCGAGGGTTTAATATGTAACATCAGATAAACAGGGGATATGAACATAAAGATTTTAAAAATATATCCTTGTAAAGCGATTAGGGATATAAAAATGTTATATTAGTATACTCCTGGTGTGAAAAATTCTATGTAGTTAGATAGCGAATGTTGCTAAATTGTTTTGCTTTGATAAAAACAGAGAGGATATGCTGAAATGGGTGCCAAGCTTAGCTAGTCACAGTGGTATTAAAAGAAGATGAAGTCTCCTTGCCCAAGATCATGAGTGTTTTTATAATTATTAGTTAATCAAACATAAAAATACAAGTATTATTTACGATCCCAATGGCGCTTTGATTACGTGCTCGTTTTCGGTATTATGCGTGGTGGGTTCGATTCTCGCATAAAGATAAATATTTGTACGTCACAAAATACATCAATAAACAAACAGAGAAAGGTAATACGGGTTACAAACATTTTTTTAAATTATGTTACAAATTTATTGAGCCAATAAGAATGTTGTAGTGGCTTTCATTTAGTAACTTTTATATTTTTAATCCTAGGATATTACGTCGTATTTTGAGGACATAGCTGTAATAATTCGAAACAACCCAAACATAATAAATTATGCAATTTATTGCAAGAAGCGTAAGAACAATGGGGTAATTTAAAACTCTCTAAACCCATGTTTATTTATGGATAGCCCTGGTTCCCATGAGAAATCCCTACACAGCTAAATGTGGAACTTTCGTACAAACTTTCACCCCCTATTTAATCTTTTTGCCCCTCGACTAGTTAGACCTATTTAACAATATTTTTTCTTCGATTGTTTGATCGATTGGGCTATCGATATGAGGCCTATTTCTTTAAATGAGAATTCTTAAAAGAATTAATATTGTAGAAAGAGAAGAGTATAAATATCTCTCATTTCTTCCATAAAGCAAGCGTAATTTTTTTTCGCATTACAAATCCTTATTTCCCTTGACATAACACGGCATTTAGCCATATAAATGGTTACTACGACCGACCATAAAGTCATATCATTCACGGCACAATAGTATTGTTTGTTGTCTTCTTATATACCAACTCACGTTATATTTTATACGAGTAACACATGCCCACTATTTTTTGAGTCCAACTACTTTTCGCTTAAATGTTATTAAATCTCTAATGTCATCTGGATGGCTAGTCATCTACCACCGTGCTATTTAGTTGCAGTTTTCCGTCACGAAGTGTGCAAATGTGGAACAATTTACCACCTGCGGTGTTCCCACGTGGTTATGACATAGGAGCATTCAATAAAAGAGCGTAAGGCCGACAACAGCGGTGATTGCCTGCTCTGTTGTAAAAAAAGTAGTTAAAACTTTATTCTTTTTTTTAAGATTTTTTTAACTAACATATAGTGTGGGAATGCCTGACTCTCCCGATTTTTGGAGATATGAATTAAACCCTACACGCTTGTGCAAGATGAATTATATTTATAAGAATATATTTAATTTGATGTGAACACTGAACCCGCAGTCATGGACTCCAACTTCGCCACTGAGTAATTTTGGTTGTCAATCTACTTATACACTACAATTGAACAAAAACTTTGTGCTCATGTAATTTTAAATAAATTTTTTATTTGTCATCCTATCCTATCCTACTAATATTATAAATGCGAAAGTTTGTGAGTATGGATGTATGTTTGTTACTCTTTCATGAAAAAACTAGTGGACGGATTCGGATGAAACTTTACAGTAATATAGGTTATACATCGGAATAATATATAGGCTACAATTTGTAATGATTTTATGTAATTTTAGTCGTAATATAATTATACTATTAAGTAAAAAAAAATATTTATTTAAAATGATCTGTCACAGAACTTAATGTGGCAGACCAAATGTCACGCGAGCAAAGCCGTGGACAAAAGCTAGTTTTAAATATAATAAAAATAAACATAAAATATGATGCATATTTTATCATCATCAATTGCCTGCCGCAGTTCATAGCTGGAAATAAGCCTCATCTAAGAAGCAACACCAAGCCCGATCTTCGGCTAGGTGACCTAGATATTATATAACATACATATTTTTATAATAATTTAATATTTATTTTTATTCTGAGAGACAAACTATTGGATCTGCAAATCAATAGATAGTGGAAATTGTTAATCTAAGTTAGAATTCTCATCGTAGAGTTGCTTACACTGAATTTCCCTCGAAGTTTTCGACTTGGTGTTTAATAGTTTCGGGGCAGTTTGGAATTAACAACGTAATTTTACAGGAGTCTGCCCAGCCAAATTTAAGCTCGGCAATATAATGCTTAGATGTTTGGTGTGGTATCTACTTAGTATCGAGTAATATAATACACCAATTTTACCTCTTATGTAAAAATAAGAAATGGCTATTATTGTCTCTCCACTGTATTATTGTTTATTTATATTACCTTTAATTTTTAATTCTGGATTTAATTTAATCTTATTTCTTAGAAGTAAACACTAAAGAGTTTTAGAGAGAGACTATAGATAGAGAGACTGTGTTTCTAATATTTTTTCCTGTACGTGTCGAGCCGTAAGAGCAGATAGATACCAACAGACAGACAGCAACTCATACCGGAGTAATAAAAAATTATCTGCAATCCCCAATTATTACTATGTTGATAAAAATCAAGTCAAAAAACGTTTGTTTCAGACACGGTATAGTCCATGTGTGTTAGTAACAATGCAAATAAACTTATATTCTAATGTCAGTAATAAATAACAAAGTTAAAATATTATTTCCCTTGGAGGTGGGTTCCTATTTGTAGTAACAAAACGTTTCATCGGTCCACAAACAAAACCTAGGGCATTCATGGAGTCGCGCGGACATTGAGGAACAGCATTTCCGCATTATGGCAGTCCCCGCTTTTGGCAAAAAAGCCAATATCATCAGTGGGCTTAGGGCTGTATGGATAATAATTTATTTATTTTATAATGCCAATTACTGAAATATTTACATATAACAGATAAATAATAGAAAACAGATAAATATAGAAAAATAAGTTATTTAAATATGAGTAACAAATGCTCAGATTTTTAAAGTACAACAACAGCGTGCATTAAAGCAATTATAATTATACTAAACTAAATAAAATCTGTATGTACAAAAGTAAGTAAAACAAAAACAAATACGAAGATCGATACAGTATTTTACACAGGCCCATCACCTGCAATTTTATAAGGCCCAAGGGAGGCCACACATGAAATGTTCTTCTCATCTCTGGGCCGAGGTGCATCAGTTTCAACTTAAGCGCATACAACTTCGAGCGATTTGAGTCGTCGATGGTCAAGATCTCATTGAACTGCTTGATGTGTTACAGAAGCACTGCGGAGGAGTTAATCGCCTTACGGCATCTTTATCACTTGTTGCCATGAGGAGTGCTCTGAGGAATTGTTTTTCCCGAACCTTTTTTCGACACATAACACCCTGTGGAATAGGCTACCTAGATAGGATATTGGAACCTTCATAAACAAGCCTAGCTCGCAAAGCCCGGCATAGCTTTTGTAATGCCTATGGTGCTGCGAAAATTTATGGACAGTGTTGACTGCTTTCCATCTGGTGACACGCACGCTCGTTTTTCCTCCTATACCATAAAAAGAAACATGCTATTAACTAAATTAAACAAAAATTAATCAAGTTTTCGTGCTCTTAGCAGTCTCTTAGTATTCACGCAAGTTTGCATTAGCTATTTAAGCTATTGCAAACTCACGTCATACTTAGCTAAGTTTTATAATGTGCTAATAATATCGCAACTTAAATACACAATGTTAGTAGTTGTTAGCAGAACAAGAAACAATTTAAAGTTAACATCACTTACTGAAGCATTAAGCGAGTCGTTATCACGGCGTCGTTTGCTGTAATGACGCATATCGTTATACAGTCGATATTCAATTCGTGAAAATAAACATATACATAAAGTTTTAGTAGTGTATAAAACACTTTGTGTAATAAGTATAAAACACAGTGTATTACTACTTTATAAGGAATTTTTTATGTAGAACGTAAGCCAAGGAAAAAGCGTGCCACATAATGATAATCTATCACCGTTACCCGTGGATATCTGCAAAACTACGTCCATTGAATATGTATTGTAGCCTTTTAGGTAAGCAACCGAGGAGTCCATAATCATCTGCAATACTAAGCACTGAAAATGAATTACCCAATTAAGGAGTAGAAATATATAATGGAAGGAAGAGAAGGAAATAAAGGGAGGAAAACGAAATAAAAATTCACCCCGAACCTACTACCGAATATAGGATATAGAATACCTACCGAATATACGCATAAGATGCGAGTTTGGGAGCAAACTCTAAGCGATGGACCTAATAAAAAAAAAAAGAAACTGCAATTCCCAATCTACTTGCCAAACGTGAGGACTACGGCAACTTTCATAAATATATATATATATATATATATATATATATATATTAGGTGTACAAATAAGTTTCCGCAGTTTTTTATAAAAAATTAGGAATTTATTGTAAAGGAAAAGTACATTACGTTTTATTCAAAGTATTTTCCATCATTTGCCACTACTTTTCCCCATCTTTCTGGCAACATTCGGATACCCCGTCGAAAAAACTCTTCATCTTTTGACGCTATCCACAAATCTACCCAATTTTTGGTGTCTTCATATGATGTGAAGCGCTGCTCAGACAGACCATGTGCCATCGACCGGAACAGGTGATAATCAGAAGGGGCTAAGTCTGGTGAATACGGCGGGTGGGGTAAAACTTCCCAGTTGAGTGTTTCCAAGTATGTTTTTACCGGCGCCGCAACATGTGGACGAGCATTATCGTGTAAAAGAATAATTTTGTCGTGTCTGGAGTAGTAATGGGCGCGTTTTTCCTTAAGTGCCCGACTCAATCTCATCAATTGTGTTCGGTAGAGAGCTCCAGTAATGGTTTCGCTTGGTTTCAGCAATTCATAATACACGACACCAAGCTGATCCCACCAAATACACAGCATGAGTTTTTTTCCATGAATATTCGGCTTAGCTGTCGATGTTGATGGTTCGCCGGGCTTAACCCATGACTTTCTCTTCTTTGGATTATCGTAGTGAATCCATTTTTCGTCACCAGTGACTATTCGATGCAAAAAACTCTTTTTTTATTCCTGGCAAGCAGCATTTCACTCATGCATAATCGGCGTTCAACGTCTCTCGGCTTTAGTTCATATGGAACCCAATTTCCTTGTTTTTGAATCATTCCTAACGATTTTAAACGATGTGAAATTGCTTGTTGAGTCACTTGTAGAGTAAGTGCAAGTTCTTTTTGCGTTTGGGACGAATCTTCCTCCAATAGTACTTCTAATTCCATGTCTTCGTACACTTTCGGTCTTCCACTGCGTTCTTTGTCTTTAACGTCAAACTCACCGTTCTTAAACTTTTGAAACCATTCCTGACAACTTCTCTCACTTAAAGCAGCTTCACCATATGCTTCTAGAAGCAATCGATGCGCCTCAGCTGCAGATTTTTTCACATTAAAGAAGTAAATCAAAAGTTCCCGCAAATGATGCTTATTCGGAATAAAACTTGACATTTTTGCACGAAAAAAATTACGTGATGCTGATACGGAATCACTAGTACTTTAAGGTTATGGTGTTGCCAGATGACTAAACTTGGGATATTACGTTTTACATCTGACAATTTCTCCATAACCTTCTGGTGGGGCCATCTTTTGACAAACCGCGGAAACTTATTTGTACACCTAATATATATATATATATATATATATATATATATATATATATATATATATATATATATATATATATATATATATATATATATATATATATATATATATATATATATATATATTATATTTTTTTTTCTTTGTTTATTTTTTTAAAAAAACCGAAAGATTGTCTGGCAGAGAATGCCTTTCGACATTAACTACGCCTTTGTATGAAAACTGTACAACAAGAATAAATATATAAATTTTTAAGGAGGGATTTATCCAACTGTGAAGTTTCGAATGAATTGATGATGATGTTAAAGTAAACTCCTTAAACAAATCAAGACTTTAGATTTAAATAAAGCAGCAATTTCCACACATTTCAATTTTAAAGTAAATTCCTTTTACCAAGTTTTACGTGTATAAATTTAACGTGGGACTTTCACATCCTGTTTCAAGCTCTTGCGATTTAAATTTAGAATAAATCCCTTCTTAGCGGGCTAGAAAAATTGTACGAACGTTCAGATGAATTATTTAGAGACTAAAGTTTCATGCTATTTAAGACGTTAAATGGCATTGTATTTTTGGCTTCGTATTTGTGTTATTTATTGTGAACAGGTTATAACAGTCAACGTTTGGCTACAAGTCTATCTAGCAGTGTGGTAACTATGAGCAAATGTTCCCCAGCTTCGGCAGAAGAAGATTTTCAGGCGGTATGCAAGTCAGACTTTACAACCATGAGCTATATGAGCTGTACAATGAGCCGAACGTCATCAAAACCTATAAGATTGGACGCTTTCATTGGCCTGGGCACGTGGTACGGATGGACGAGGCTAGAGTACCCAAACGCCTACGCGACGGCAAAACAAATGGTCGTAGAAGCCACGGAAGGCCAAAGCTCAGATGGTTAGATGGAGTCGAGGACAACTTAAAGGCAATCGGTGTGAGCTTCCCCGAGTACTACTGTGCTTTACCTCAGCATGCGGGGCTTTGCTGGGGCTGACCTTCAACCTCCCTTGCAGATGGAGATCTGTGGTCTCTGCCTAACCCTACAGGGAAACAGGCGTGACTATATGTATGTATGCATAAAAATAATAAGTATTATACGTTTGAAATTCTCCGTCACTAAATTGGCGGAAAACAACACATTTACTTTAACAACATCTAAGACAATGGTAATATTCTATTATGATTATGACATATTTAGCGCTTGAAACATTAAACGTGTCCCGACTTACTCTAACGTGCGAGATGCATGTAATTTAATATAATAATGGGGACTTGTGCTTCACTACTTGTGTAGTAAGCTACTTTGTTTTAAGCAACCGTTTGCATCTTAGTAGCTCACTAAGAAACTAAGTGGCTTCTACGCGATTTAACTTCTTAGTCAACTACTAAATAAATAGGAGCTAAGTAAATAGCAGCATAAGTAGAAATAAACACCTGCAAGTTATGCACGCGTTTATTAAAATACAAATTGACATTAACTATGGATATACGATAACTATGGATGACTACGTAAGGGTAGGCAGAGACCACAGATCTCCATCTGCTACGATCTCGGCATACTTCCCTTGCTTCCTCCACACTCATTATTCTCCTCATGCAAGCCCACCGGTTGAGGGTACTCTTGACCTGGCCTTTCTTAAAAAGTTCAGCAATCTGGTCAAGGTACGTTTTTCGTGGTCTTCCTCTTCCTATAGATGACTATAAAATACAAATTGACATTAACTATGGACGACCAATTGGCTCAGTGGCGGGGCCCTCCGTCCGCGGAAACAATGGTTGCGGGTTCGATTCCCATGTCGTAATAAATATATGTATGGTTTACAAATATTTATTTCTAGTCTTGTAACCCCGCCAATACGCATTGGACAAGCGTGGTGAGTTAACGTCCGTTCCTCCAGAAATGGAGCGGCCCGTGTTCAACAGTGGGATATATATATTCTGTTAAAAAGAAAGACATTATCACGGTTTATTTCCCAATACCAAAACACCTCTGTCATAGAGATCGCGGGTTTGATTACAACTACTGGATTAATATATTATATGTATAGTTTAAAGTAATTTATTCCGACTGTGATTGCTCCGCCAATCATCCTTGGACAAGCGTGAAGGTTTAATATTGTGGGATATATAAGCGTATAATTGCGTGCGTCCTGTGCGTCCTCTCTTACGGTGCCGAGACGTGGACACTGACAGTTCGTCTCCTCGCCAAGCTCAAAGTCGCTCAGAGGGCTATGGAGAGAGCTATGCTCGGGGTTTCTCTGGTGGAATTCGAAATGAAGAAATTCGCCGGAGAACCAGAGTCACCGACATTGCTCTTCAAGTTAGCATACTGAAGTGGCAATGGGCTGGACACGTTAGTCGGAGAACCGACAATCGTTGGATTAGACGAGTGCTGGAGTGGAGACCGCGACTCGTACACAAACGTAGTGTGGGGCTAGATGGAGCGACGATCTGCGCAAGGCGGCTGGCAGAGACTGGATGCGTGTAGCCGAAGATCGGGCTAGGTGGCGCGCCTTGGGTGAGGCCTATGTCCAGCAGTGGACTGCCGCGGGCTGATATTGGATATTGGAAGTGTATAATTGAACAAGAAAAAATATTTTCACACTTTAATTTTTTATTGCTAAATAAAAATTCTTGTATTTGATGCAAAAATACATACAATATTTACTTATAAAAGCATTTTATTTTCGTATTGATATACAATAAGTAAAGAGGTTTTATACGAAATAGAGTTTTTATATTTAAATAAATAGCTTGCATACATTTATTACACCGTCTAGTGTTATCCACTTTGGAAAACTGTTTTTGATTGCGTAGTCTGGAGAAGTTTTGTGTAAAAGAAAAACTTTCTCGCAGAACTTTAATGGCACTTTCGCTGGTAATATTTTTATATTTTCAATATTTTAATAAAAGCAAATATGATATTTTCACATTGTTTTCCGCGCTTGTTTCATTACAACGCGGTCGCAGCTACCCACATTTATGACAGCTATGACTATAAATACACTAACACATGTATATGTATTCAGTATGCACATGTGACTATTTTAAAACATTATTTAAATTATTAATTATTATTTGTATTTGAAAATTATTTTATATCAAAATGCCGTTAATTATTCTCCCTGTTTATATTTTAATGTGAAATATAAACTGTTTGGAATGCCCCTTGGTGATGCCCACCAGATGGTGAGAATATCCGCGCAGGCTCCTGATCGAGTTAGTTGGCTTGATGATGATTGATGGCGTTTTCTGGTAGGTTTATATCTAGAAGAAGACTGCTGTAGGCTCTTGATGAAATGATAAAGGGTGTCTTATGGCAGAATTAGGTTTTAAACCTTAACTACTGCTTTTAAACATGGAATATTGGACTATTTTATGGGTTAGGAAGGCAAACGAGCCCGTGCTATCTGATGGAAAGCAATTAACGCCGCTTATAGACATCCGCAATGCCATAGGTAGTGCAGAAGCGTTGCCGACCTTTAAGTAGTGTCATTACGGGAGGGGAAGGGAGAGGGGTGTTGGGCCTCCAGAACTCAACCTCTCACCGGAGGAAGCGCAGTAGCTAAGCTACCACTCAGATGCCAGTTTTCTGCGGGAGTGTGGCACTTACCCGGGCGAGCCGGCCCATTCATGCTACAGACAAATAATATGGCATTCTTGACAAAGTATTCGTCTTCAGCGTGGCTCTACCGCTATACCATATATAATAGTTGGAATATTCCTTGTTTTCTTATTACTTCTTTGAAATTTGTAGTTACTATTGAAATCTAAATTTCTCCACCGGACACCAATTACTTTAACCTTTCTGTCACTAAAATGTGGAAACATCTTCTCCACAAAGTCCAAGACGCTTTAGAGCTATGAAGAGGCATGTAAGTGGATTTTCTTCAATAGACTTTCATAGCTGATAATTGATTGATTGATAATATAATATGCCATATCTTTTAAGTGTCAGACTATATTTTATAACTTAAAGAAATATCTCCATTAATATTATATCTAAATTAATCAGTAAGAATTTTATGATATAGTCAGATATGATAGTGTCTATAAAATATGATAAATGGAGTCAGGCGTTACTTTGCGGAAATTCATTACAATGTGCACAGTCACACCTTTTACTTAGCTAAGATCCACGACAAGCACATATTATAAAAACAGAGAAACAGTAATGTATGTTTTCTACTAAAAAACGGCCATCAGCAACTCTCAAAGTTCTGACTGTCCACAAAGTCTATAAAATAAATATTTGATCCATTGTGTCTTTAATTAAAACGTACGATAAACGCATCTTCGGTGCATCGCGGAATGCGTCCATCCATGGAATGGTGCGATTCCACCAAAACGCAATAGTGATAACACCAACTTGAAGTAATAATCCTGACGGCACAACTGTTATGGGTTATTAGTAAAAATACCATGGAGGGTACTCCGAGGAATTTTTCGGAATAATTCTGGTCGCTGAATTCCACTACCACACAACTTGCCGCAAAGAAAATTTTCATCCCCATCTGTATGAATGGCAAGATCTAAAGGTCACACGCCTGATCGATCCCTATGCCAAAAAAAATATATGAAATTTGGTCGATGTTACGATTAATATCTAAAATAACCTATTATATAGATCAGGGGTGGTCAACTTGTGTCGACCAAAGATCTACTGTTTACCAATTTTGTTTTATCATAAACTTAAAATTGAAACGTATTTCACATACAATAACATTTTAGAAATTTTACTGACTAAATGAAATAGTGTTCAAGTAATATTTTATATTTTATTAAAATATATTGAAAATTACATTTTTCTTTGCCTTGCCACGATCGATTGGATTTAGAGTTGCGGCCGACTGGTTGGCAACCCCTGCTATAGATAGACGGGTTTTTATGTTGTTTTCAGAGAACGGTGATAGGTGGAGAGCAAAATACGAGTAGCGTTTGTTACTTACGTCTAACATTAACATAAAATCGATATTCAATATTCAAAGACGTACGAACTCAGAATTATAACACAAATTGTGATGTGTCGACATTTTGTAACCTGTGACACGTATAATAAAATTTTCATAATACGAAAATATCGAATGTAACAAATCAAAGACTGATACATTTTCTTATTTATTTAATGAATAATAAAAGTTCTTTATACTGATAGACTATACATCCCTGTATGTCTAATATATCTCATATAACAGTACTCCATACAAATATTTGCCCTAGTCTGGGAATGTAATCCACAACCTTTCTCATATCTATAGTTCAGAAAGCGAACTTTATCAAGTATGCTATTAAAGTTCTCATATTACATTATAAAAAATATAAATGTATTATACCGTATTCTTCTACTGACACTACAACCCAGGATGAATTTTCGTCTCCTCCACAAGTCTTTCCCATATAGCCCTATACGTGGCAGTGTGGCTTTAGGCCTAAGTCTACCCATCGTCACCATTACCACATCTATGCAGTATATTAATCATAAATAAAAATAAAGTAAGAGATCTCCATCTCCTTTAAAATTCCAATTAATAAGTGCTTTTGGATATCTCAATAAGCAAACTTAAAGGTGAAGGTAACTTAATATGATCTTAAGATTATATAAGAACAATAATTGAATACTCATTAAGCAAAAGTAAATAATTAATATACTAATTGGTAACTTCAAGATAAGTAAGACAGGAAGAGTTTGGGGGCTGTCGGAGCATTTATAAAGAAAGTTGAAGGAAGCTCCGTCTTCACTCATTTCATTTCAATTTGTTTAATAACTTTCTGTTAATTTAATCAAAAAAACATGTTTTATATTATATATTATTTTTTATGTGGATAGATAAAACTTTTACTTAGCTAAGATTCGCGATAAGCAAACAAAAACAGAAAAATAATAAAGTGTGTTTTCTACTGGAAGAAGTGGATTTACGGGGAATTTGTTATTAGCACAGGAAAATTTTAGAATTAAAACAAACAATTTTGCAACGCACTTCGATCAACTTTTAACCCTTTGCACTCTACCGATGAGTCTCATTCACCGCGCAATTCCTTGTAGTCCAGTCATTATAGTAAGTTCACCTCGGAATTCGAGATACCCAGCTGTAAGTCAGTAAATACTTGTTTATTGATACCCTAAAATTTGTCTCAAAACCTACATATGGTAGGGTGGTAGGGTGTACGCAACTATTAAATTTCAAGGTCAAAGGTCACAAAAATCGGTTTTTTGCGCTTTTTTTGTAAATATCTCATTTCCTATGGGATTTTTGCTATTTGTATTTATTATCAATATTGTAGAATACAAAATTCTCTACAAATTTTGTTTAAAAACATTTTTTATACGGCGAACCGTTTTCGAGATAGAGGGCGGAGAGCGCGCGGTCACAGGATCACTTCAGGTCAACTATTGCATCAACTACGACGGTGAGTTTTACTTTACTTTAGTTTCAACTCTCTCAGTTTCTTTTAACAAAGTAATCTTATATCGATATAAAACTATTGAATAACCGATTATAAGATAATTTCCAATCATCAATGGAAGAAAGTTTGTAGTGGAAAGGGTTAATTAATATCACCATCAGCATCAACAAGAGCATGCAATATTCCACTAGTTTACGTAAATCCTCTTCCAAGACACACCTCATAATCCAATCTTAGAGTCTACGCATTGAGTTTCTGTCAGCCGTCTGGCACATATGGTCGTTTTAACAAGCGGAGAGCGTTTCATACTGCGCTTAAGGATACAGTCTCCACTCTATGTAGCACCCGTCTATTTAAACGATTGACGATTCTCGAACATACGTGACCAGTCCATTGACAGTTTGCGAATTCGAAAAGCTACGTTAAACTGACTTTGATTATTCAGCAAATGATAATTTAATGTGGTAGAGCCACGCTGCAGACGAATGCTTTGTCAAGAATGGCATATTATTTGCCTGTAGCATAATGGGCCGGCTCGCCCGGGAAAGTACCACACTCCCGCAGAAAATTGGCTTCTAAGTGGTAGCTTAGCTACTGCGCTACGTCCGGTGAGCGGTTGAATCCGGAGGCCCAACCCTCCCATAATGACACTTTCCTTAAAGGCCGGCAACGCTTCTGCACTATCTATGGCACTGCGGATGTCTATGGGCGGCGTTTATTGCTTTTCATCAGGTGACACGCCTGCTAGTTTTCCTTCCTATACCATAAAAAAACCATGTACCATGTATAGAGTTTTATATGAATATAAGGTTGTTAGAAACAAAAAGGTTTAGCCAAGTATATTTAATTGTAAAATCGATTCCGGAAATATTACATATGAGTCGTATGAGTGACTCTTTGTGATCGACTGGTATGGTATATATGGTGAATCGAAATCGAATAGCTATCGATTTGTCACATCTTCGTCTTTTGCACAAGCGAAAAAAATGTTTTCTTTATGGCATAAGAACACATCTGAAATATAAATACTATCGATATGTTGAGAATATAATTGTAATACATTTTTAACATAAGATATTAGAGTTTAGATATGAATGATTTGAAATAATAGCCTTAACTAACAATAACATTGTGATAAGTATGTAATATAAAACCACACAAGGCAGGTGACTGCGATAACAAGCCGAGATGGAGACTAGACCTCGGCTAGGGATGGGGATGCCTGCTTCCGTAATGAGTCTTTCATCATTTTAGCGGGGTCCTAAGATTGAGAACAATATTTTTTCTTGCTGAAAACCAGCGCCAGGTGCTTCAATAGAGTATATGCTGAGCAAGAACCATTTTATAACACTTGTTAGATTAAAATTATTTTCTTTTTGGTTTATTTATTTGTATATTATTATATAGTATTATTAAGGTTTAGTTTTAGCTATTGTAATTTATTTAAAAGCATAAAAAAGTCAGGAAGTTAAGTATTTGACAAATAAACAAATTATTAAATAATAACGAGTATAAAATAAATGGAAAATCTTTGATTTTAAATGTTTGCGAGTATTGCTCGTACCGTCATGCATTGTAAAACATCAAAGAGAAAACAAAGTAAATTCAATTAAGATACTGTTGCATGTCGATTTTTTTTTTAACTTTTTCAGTCACATTTTATTTAACAAATTTAAATGGAACCGTTGAACAATCGGATAAATGCATCCAAAAGCGGTAAATTTGAATACGAAAATTGTTCCCTAGGCTCACGTTTAATATTGTAGAATTACGTATTTAGATTTTCTATACGCAATTTCCTATTAATACATTTGTTTTATGATGAATATATCATCATGGTACTAATTTTAAAATCATAGTAATGCTATGAAACTAGGTAAAAGAGGAAACAGAATAGGAATAACAAATTATTATTTATATAAAGCTTATTAAATTATTTATTAAGCTTTATATAAATTATTATTTGTATAAAGCTTATTAAACATTAATATTATATAAAGCTGCATCACCACTGACTGACATGTTATTTGGGAAACTGTAAGAGATGGACGGTAAGTGTCTTCTAGGGAAATATTCGGATAGGACTCGAAGCAGAGGAATTATATCCAAACCTTGAAAATCTTAATTTGGTAAAAAGTTGCTCGACGGCCCAAAAATGGTGACAAGTGCAAACACATGGGTGAGGGGAAAAAATCCACAATAGCGCAAATTAAGATGACCGCAATACAAAGCCAAAATCAGAACAGAATACAAACACTTGTGTAGGTTTGAGTTGCCGCCACAGGCGGGCCCGTAAAAGCTAACTTAGTATATAAAGATAGTGAATGCTCCAGAAATACTGCACCTCGCGAAAGAAGAGGAGAGTTGTGCTAAATTGGCTGCCAAACTTCGCTAGTCAGAAGAAGAACAACAGCCCGATGATATGAGTAAAAAGTATTTGCCAGTAGATGCAACACGATATATGCAGATTTGTGACTTGTGTGTAACACCAGACTATTTGACAAGTAACGCTCGGCCATGATTTTCTATTCATTTAGTTATTAAATGTAGTACTTATATTAGCCACTGTCGTTATGCTAGGCTTTAGCCTGTATTACAGCAAAACAATTGTCATTCCCTATATATTATCATCATTGCGTATCCTCTAGTGAATGTGAATTTAAAACCACGATTTCTTGAAAAGCGAAAGAGATTCTATGAAGCGCTCATATGAATTATTTAAAGACCTTCGGCGTTCAATACATATCAGGCATCACAAAGATACTGTATATATAGATGGTCCTGAATTATTTTGAGGAATCTTCCTTTGTTGTATTTTTCCTATGTCAGTTTAAAATATTAACCATTTAATTTCATGGTTTATTAATTAGAGATGATAATGAAATTTCTCCTAAACTGTTTAGAAATGGCGACAGCTATTAAGAAATCCAAGAGGTTTCAAATGTGTATGACAATTTAAACGCCCTAAAAGCGAAACCTTCGAAATTTTTATATAATTGAACACTTTAATATGTCTGGAATAGAATTCGTTAGTATTCGTAACTTATGAAGATTATCGTGTGAACTATGTAAAATATTATCGACGGCATATATCTTGAGCACTCGATAAAAAGTGGGGATCGGTTCGCATACTGTACACTTATTTAATCCTTTCGCTACAGCAGTGTGCTCCGTTAGCGGCACTGAACGGAGTACTGTGCCGGAGAGTATGCGTGTTTGTATTTCTTATATTTCACTTGTTTAAAACAAATGCGAATAAACCAGAGAATGAGACAAGTGTCACTGACGTCACGTGAATGTCGTCTATAGGCGACGCACGTACTCACAAATCGTCTTGCAGATGTCGTCGACGCAGTCGACGCCCGAAGCGAAAAGGTTAAAAGTGTACTTGTTGCTAACAGACGAATGAAAACAAAACAGAAAACGGATACAGACTACAATGACGTCGAGACGCGTGAGTAAAACCTAATCAGGTAAACAAAAAGTAAATCCTCTTTCATAACTCATTACATACCGAGTACTAGATCCACAGAAAGGCTTTGCGAATAATAAGCTCTTCACTCAAGATTCATGCTGACAGGAATATGAGCCATTATTTATAGAAATATTTTAGCTAAAATACTTAAGTTGTTATATCCTTAAAACACATTGTTCCCACAAACATATCTTAGGGTACATATCTTAGGGTACATATTTTAAGGAGTTAAGTGTTGCCCCAAATTCCCATTTCTTATAAGCAATTAGCTGTAAATTCTAGCTTAAGGAACATAACAGTCTCATTTGTTAGCTTAGGTATGAATATTTATGAATGTTTAATGGATGGGGAGTTATGTGGAAACCCACGGTGTGTAATCAATTTAATGTGGTATAACGAATTCACGAAGAACAATAGATACGAATGTTGAATGTATTTATATTTGATAAAATTAATATTATTATACAAAACTTAATCTTCATCCTCCACCATCTTACGGCAAAAATCATTACTAATAGAAGCTAATATCCAGCAATTGATTGCTATGGTTGTATTAATGATTATTAATCCAGCATCTTGTAAGTAGTTCATTACATTTTAATAATAAACAAACATCAGTAAAATTATTGTTATGTATTCAGAAAAGCTGCATACTTAGTTTTAGTCTTGTTTGCGCAGTGTTAGACGACGGACGTATTTATCTAGCGAATATAACATTCACATAAAGATTTTCTATTATTTATTATAAAAATGACCTTCCAATTTAGCTTTTTTTTAGTCGCAAGTCCACTTGTCTACAAGGCCACGAGGGCAATTTCCTCGCAATCTGGAGAGACTTGTCATAGGGAGATTTAAAAAAATACTACTAAGCTAATCATTTTGCATAACATGAAAAATATTTAAATATTTAATTTAGTTGCCGATGATAAAGACTATATAAAAATCGTTATATTTAAATCGATCAAAATGAACCAGAATATTTATTAAGATGAAACGTCTTAAAAACGACTCGCATTAAAGTAAAATCGATATTCCACAGTCAGATAACTAGGAACGTACTCCAGCGTTACAACACGAAATCTGACGGATTGATGTTTTCTCACTCACGATGTGTGATTCTGTATGTTAAGTAGGTGATTTATGGATTTACATTAATAGAAAAAAAATGTAATCTTTGAAGATATGTTTTCAAAGATCCTTAGAGGTATGCCTCTATCGGCGCCTTTTGTGTAGAATGGAATTTTTAGTCCTCGGACCTCAAAAGGCATCGTTGGAAGCATTAGCGTAGTAGTAGAGTAGGAGACTAACATGTTGCGGACTGGGAAGAATGACGACGAAACTTTGATACGAAATGTCAAATACTCAGCAAACTACATGAGCGTGGCTGCATCGATCAAGGGACCAGGAGCATCGTGAGTTGTAGCCCGGGTCATTAGAAACTATTTTTTTTTATACCTGAAACCTACTATATTTCATTTGTTTTGAGTTTGTTTTGAATTAATTAATGGGAACGAAGTGGAATGCCCTTAGGAAATAAAAGCAGCTTCTCACTCTTGACACTTCGCTGAAACGGTGGAAGATGCATCACGATAGTAGACCAGTAGTATTCGAAGTGAGGTCGAATCCTATAAAGTCCTGTCCGCATCCTATAAATTTTTGGACATTATTTATTTTATGAGCATTTTTTCCTTTAGTTAGTAATATAGTTCACAGAATAATAAAGTGACTTTCACAACATTTTAAATTAATTGTAAAATTTTATTTTAATTTATAATATATATCAATATTAATAGAACACTATCTTAAATTCACAATTTGTAAATCTCTTATTCATTCACATAGCTATAGCGGTTCAACTTTTTAATGAATTCGCCATGAATTGTTAAAATAGAATTCTCCTCTTTTTAATCGTGAAGATGTAAGGTATATGTGTGTAATGTAATGTACAATACATACATACATACATATGTGTAAGGTAATGTACAATTTCAATTAGTTGAGTAATTATTATAGGTTTTACTGAAAGTTTTACGATATAATTGATCCTTTTACAATATAAATTCCATTCTCAGCCGCTCACTGGACTAAGCGCGGTAGCTAAGCTACCAGACGCCGGCTTTCTGCGGGAGTGTTGTACTTTTCCAGGCGAGCCGGCTCATTCACGCTACAGACAAATAATATGCCATTCTTGACGAAGTATGATAAATATATAAGACAGTCTGCAGCGTGGCTCTTCGGCGTCAATGGTTGCGGATTCAATTATATATAAAAGATAAAATATAATGCAACAGGTCTATTTTGTAATTATTTATTTATAGGAAATTTATTCGGAGTCTGAATTTACATTCAAATTAGGAATACCCGTCAGATCTTAGATAAGGCTGGTGGGCTTTATATCAATGGCTCCAAAACTCACGAGGCCCGTACTCAACTTTAAAAACACATCATTCGATACACTTGCATTGTTTCCCACCTATATAAAAAAGAATTGTTACACAACGAGTTCTTCAACTACTGATTACATGAGTAAATTCATACTATGTCGATAGGGTTCCTGTGATCAATCTTCGATATTTGATTAAGTTCTGGACAAGATTTAATCATAAGATTGTGTCACAGGTCGTTTGGTCAGAGTCTAATTGTCTCGTCAATCCGCCTCGAACAAGTGTTGTGTACTCATTCATATTGCATTCCTTTAAAATGGGAATATATTTTTATCGTGTCAATAATTAAAACAGTGCCTATAAAAACTTCTGCCTTCTGGGTATTCTACTGTATTATGTCCGTGAATCTAACTACATACGCAGATAGAATAGTATCTAATAGACAGTATTTTTCAGTGTCTAATAAACTTTAAACAGAAGTTTTTAAAAATTTCAAAATTCTTACGCTGGTGAAATCACCAGAAACAGCTTCGTAAAGTCATAATAGTGAAAGATATGTTAAATGTTTCATATTGTAAATATGTCGATTCTATACTATTCATTTTTTATCTCTTTGGCGTCATCGCGTATTAACTGCTAATCTTCTTGACGTCCTTGACGGTAATTTGAGTCAACAACTTTGGGACCAATACAAGTTTTTTTTAGTTTTAGACTTTACCTTTTTTTTATGGCATAGGAAGGCAAACGAGCAGGCGAGTCACCTGATGGAAAGCAACCAACGCCGCCCATAGACATCCGCAATGCCATAGGCAGTGCGGAAGCGTTGCCGACCTTAAAGGAAAGTGAAATTATAGGAGTGGGAGTGGGAATCGGAGTGGGAGTGGGAAGGAAAGGGTGTTGGGCCTCCGGAACTCCGTACGATGTGAGGTAGACAAGCTCCACTCAGACGTCGGTTTTGTGCGGGAATGTGGCACTTTCCCGGGTGAGCCGACCCATTCATGCTACAGACAAATAATATGCCATTCTTGACAAAGTATTCGTCTGCAGCGTGGCTCTACCTTTTTTCAATTTCTTTTATTTATTTAAGATTACCAACAACTGATATATTTGAAGTAAAATATAAAAATAAATTATGTAAGTGTAAAAAATAAATGATCAACTTTTTAAAGTACAACACCATACGTTAAAGATGACTAATGACAACAATGATTAAGAGTTATTAAAAAATTATAATTACATAATACTACAATAGAATATTTATACAATGGATACGACATGTAATTATTTATTATTTACATAGAGTTTTAATAAAACTACGTTAGCATGTACTGGAATGGCCATCTAATTCACGTGAAACTAGCGCAGCCTTTTTAGATACAGGTCGTCGCTGTGAGAGATCAAGTGACCCTAAACTGGGGCTAATTAAGGCAATTTGCGATGGAGCTGGTGTGGAGTGCCTCTTCGCTCTGTATTACTTACACGCAAACCGAATGTTGTGATATTAAGGATACGAATGTTTTGTGAATATTTAATTGGAAATTATTTGAAAGTAGCTAAAGAAAATAAACTCAGGTGTTTTGTAATGCTTAAATGAGTTTTTCTACTTATCTGTTTATTACTTATTAATCCAAGCTTTTTTGCATTGATTGAAGGAAGTCGTCTTATAATTGGTTCTTCTTGTTATTTTTGATGGATTGACATCAAAGATAAGAAAACCAATTATAAGACGACTTCCTTTAGTTTCAATTATTATGCCAGTGTCAAGTAAAATACGATAACATCAAATCTCTTGCAATAAAACTAGTCAACTAATCACGTTACGACGACCGATTGGCTCAGTGGCGGGGCCTTCCGCCCGCGGAGTCAATGGTCGCGGGTTCGATCTCCGCATCGTAATAAATATTTACGATTTATAAATATTCATTCCGAGACTGGTAATCCCCCCAATCCACATTTCCTTTCTTCTCTATCCTTTCCCTTCCTCTCCGCCAATCCACGGTCTGCCGTGCCAATGGATGCATGGCTAGGGGCGAGCCTAGTCGCAAGCGTGCCGACCGTCCCGGGATCGGGCTCCCCTGGGTACTATGGTGCCTTACCTCAGCATGCAGGGCTCTGCTGGTGTTGACCTCCATCCTCCCTTGCGTCTCGTGGGATTCACTAAAAGACGAATTTAATATACCTAATTTGTTGAAAATGACGGTGACGTGGTTCGCCAACCGTCACGTCCTGAATCTCACGAGGGCGAAAAGCGACAATGGAGAGCCGTTTCGCTGCGTTGATTGGTAGCAGACGGAACTCTGTGGTCTCTGCCAACCCCTGCGGGGGATAGGTGTGAATATATATAAAAAAAATCACGTTACGTTTTAGTAAAATGGTGGCCATTTTACCAAAACCTTCTATGAACTTTTTCAGTCAACTTAAAATACACGTATTTATTTTATATCACTTCACTTATACGCTTTAATCGAACTATATTGAATATACACCACCAGAATTAATGTAACTGATAATAATATAAGATTATGAAAATGTAATAAAAACACAACGTCACTGATGTAAATTGACCGGAAAAGACCCTTATAATTGGTTAATCAATAGTTTCACATTTTTTTTGATATCGATGTAACATTATTTTGTGCAAGGAAAGTGAGAAAGAGTTGAAATTTATAAAAATTAAGATGGTAAGTAAAACTCACCGTCGGAGTTGATGCAAGGAATAGCGTGGTGGGTGAGATTCACCGGTGGAGTGCAAAGGGTAAATACAATATATAATATAACCATTAACTCAGTCAAGTGGAAGCTAAACTCACGATATTCTTAAATGGCTTAGTGACAAAGTTAACTTTTAGGGAGTCAATGGTCTTTGGTTTCAAAGCAATAAATACATATATGTGGGTTATAGTATTTATTTTGAGTTTTCGCTCCGAGTTGTTGAGGCGTGCTGGACTTCTGGCAAGTTAACAATTGTAATCTCTTTAATTAATTCAAATGAAAAAAACACCCTCCATATCCCTAAATATTTATACTCCATGAATGCATCTACCCACTATGTATGTGATAGCGGTAAAATAACAATTTTAATGTTATTATATTCCTTTACCAAGTTTTGAATTTTCATACAAAATTCTTTCCTGAAGCTGTGCACTTCAGCGTTGGCTGTTCGCGGTTGGCTGGTTTCATACAATCATTGCATCAAATTGTCCGGATATATAGCCTTTTCGAATCCGTGCTGTAGCATTTTTCTCGTTCTCAGGATTACTGGGACAATGGGAATAAATGACAATTGCTCTATCGGTGTCTACCCGTTATTATGATTTTCGTTGAATTTTAAATAAATATTAAATATTGCTTTAAATTCAGGCAGTAAGCTTTGCCTAGCCGCTTGTTATTTATGGTATTGGTACACGGGTACGCAACCCCGGCCTAGAGTTTCTACTGTATTACTCCTCGTCTTCCGTTGCGGTAGTATAATATTCCTATCATCTTGTCTAAATCCATCTTTTCTTTTCCTTTCTTTCCTTTCTTTCTTTTCCTTTCTTCTATATCCTTTCCTTTCCTCTCCGCCAATCCACGGTCTACCGTGCTAAAGGATGTATGGTTAGGGGCGAGTTTAGTAGCAAGCGTGCCGACCGTCCCGGGATCTGTCTCCCCCGGGTACTAAAGGGCCTTACTTCGGCATGCGGAGCTCTGCTGGGGCTGACCTCCATCCTCCCTTGCGGTTCGTGGGATTCACTATGATGAATCTTAACATACCAAATTCGTTAAAAAAAGTCGGCGACGTGGTTCGCCACCCGTCACGTCCTGATTTTCGACGTAGATGGCGAGCTGTTTAGCTACAATGAATGTGAGAGGAAGGATGGATGAAAAGATGAATGAGTGTGAAGGAAGCAAGGAAGGTGTGTCGGGATCGTAGCTGATGGAGATCTGTGGTAGAGACCACAGGCAGAGGCCTAACCCTACAGGGAGACAGGCGTGACTATATATATGTATGTATGTTAAATTCTTGTCACATACAAGGATGTCAAATATATTACATTTACATATTATAATAGTTTACTGAGCAGGCCGATTAGAAATGTCACGGAATGTCTAGCACCGGCTAGACAATACGCGCCATTTTGGTAATGTTTTTATAGAAAAAATGTAATACCAGTTAACAGCCAGTATCAATTTTATTTATTTACAGCTGGACAAATGCATCTCAATATTTAAAAAATGGAAATAAAAACTTTACGCTTAGCGCAACTACATTTTTATACATATAAGTTTCATTACAAATATAAATTCAATATTTTTTTCACAGCCCATTTATGTATGTCCCACTTCAAAGTGCGGTTTTTCTCATTCTTTTTTAAAGGAATGGACATTAAGTCACTACATTTGGACGAATTGGATCGGCGGGGCACGTAAATTCGAAACAAATACCTGTATTAAGCCCACATCCATTAACTCTGAAAGCGGTAGCATGACTACGGAGCTATTTAGGTCATCATATGATTTACATTAAGCTGAGAAAACTGGTTATTTTTGGTAATTTCGAAGGGAAGAGAGCATGAGGATGGTTAACAACAATATGTTCCCACTAAGTGAAGGAAGCTATATCGTCTTTCGCATTTTAACAGGTGGTGAGAACTACTTTAGATCGGAACCAATGGAGACAGATTGTCCATTTGAGGGTTTCTAGTGACCACAATTCTCAGTAATAAAGGACTAATTAAAGAAGATGATGATGATTAAAATTTAATTAAGTCTCTGTATATTAGAAATCAAAAAAGTCTCTATTCAATATTACATACGGTTCCTTTTCTAAAAATACTGGTTCTATTATTATTTATAAAAATATGTCTCCAACAAAATGATAAATATTACGTAAATGAGGGCAATTTTATAAATTAGGATATTATTGTAATAATCCTTTGAACTGTAGATAATTTATTCCTGAAGATAAGGAGGGTCGGCCAAGTTGACCCTGTCAAAAGCACTGGAAGATAAGATTAATCTTTACCTTACTCAATGATTACTTTTTCGTTGATTAGACAAAACTGGTAGGTAGAATAATTTAAATGATAAACATTTTTATAGGAGAACAGGCAAACGAGCATGTTGTTTCTATGGGATACAAGGGCAAACGAGCAAGTGTGCCGTCTGGATCATAGGAGTCACGGAAGCGTTGCCGGCTTTTTAGGTATATTTAGGCTTGTTTTTTGAAGGTGCTGATGTCGTATCTATTTGGAAAGACTGCCGAAAGTTCCAGAGAGTGGTAGTGCGTGGAAAGGAGTTTCGAGCATGTAGATTTACTAGTACTATGTGATCATCCTCACCCATAAAATATGCGTAGCTTTATAGGTAATAAACACCTTGCTACTGGATTCGAATATAGCACAATCAAGCACAAAATAGATATTTCATCCTTAGCATGTGGATGATTGGTAATCCAGAATGGCACACTTTTTTAAGCCAACTTAAATTAACGGTATCCATTTAGCTGCAAAAAACCGGCGTCTGGGTACCGGAGGCCCAACACCCTCCCCCAACCCCTCTCCCTGCCACTCTTGTAATGACACTTTCCTTAAACGGCAACTGCCTATGGCGCTGCGGATGTCTATGAACGGTGCTGATTGCTTTCCATCAGGTGAGGCGCCTGCTCGTTTGCCTTCCTATCCTTAAAAAAAACAGATTTTATTTAATATGTAATCCGAAATTTTTTGAATAATAGTACCTTGAAAAATTACAAATAAAAGATCTATTTTAACTACCGATCATCATAATAAATAATTACATACATATATAATATGAATGTGGAATTTAGTATAATATATATTATAAAAAATATATATTATATATTACATATAAATATATATTATACTTCACAATGGAGAGCTAATATTTTATTATAAAAATAACATCATCAGTGCTATAGAACTTACAAAAACAGTAATGGTGGTGCGTACAAGTTACAATCCAATCATGCATTATATTAGTGAAGATTTGCCGAAATTTTTATGTACAATCAACAGTGTCAGGCGTGTCGGATTACTAGGGACGCCGAATTACATAGGGTCTGGATTACCACGGGTCCACTGTATATTATTTTTAATGAAGAAATTTCAGTTCATAATTTCTGCTAGCTATTTCCAATAGTCGACCTAAGCGCAGTTTAAAATGACATTGACTTAACTATGTGATAACGAACACATACAAGCCACAGCCGGCTTAATGAACGTCGGTCGCCGAGCGAAACGGTCGGGAACTAAATGGAGTGTCCATCGGCAACATATAGTAACAGCTTTAGCAATAACAAGTTTATTTAATTTTATGGAAGCTGAAAGTTATACCAAATTTTACATTTAAAAACAAATACGACCTTTTCTACTAAAATAATGGTTGACGTAAACACAAATGTATGTTAATATAACACTTTCATTAATTATTAAGTATATGGACAGTCAAAAGTTTCACTTAGCTAAGATCCGCGACAAGCAAACAATAACAGAAAATTAATAATGTATGTTTCCCTGCTGAATGAAGTGGATTTATTTGGAACTTAAACCAAAAACTTACAGAAAAACGGCCAGCAACTCTCCACCCACCAACCACTATACATAACACCAAACACACACTACCACTTTTCCACCTTGTAAACGACACGTGTTTCGCCCCAACATGAGGCATCTTCAGGTATAGTAGACTCTACGGAAGACAGCCGAAAAGTCACTTTTCGGTTGTCTTCCGTAGAGTCTTCGGCCGTTTTTCGGTAAGTTTTTGGTAAATTCTAAATAAATCCACTTCATCCAGCATGGAAACACACATTAT
This sequence comes from Baronia brevicornis, assembly GCA_031353405.1. Taxonomy (NCBI): domain Eukaryota; kingdom Metazoa; phylum Arthropoda; class Insecta; order Lepidoptera; family Papilionidae; genus Baronia; species Baronia brevicornis. Next base: position 475,762 of record JASFAT010001539.1, on the reverse strand, counting down.
TAATTTTCTGTTATTATCGCGGATTACCACTTAGCTAAGTGAAACTTTTGACTGTCCACATAGTGATAGATTTCCGCAATTATAATAATCACACAATCAGCACACTTATTAATGAACTTATTAACATCGAAAGTGTTATATTTAAAATACACAATACATAAATATCTGATATAAATTGGAAAAAATGCTTTAAATCATTGGATAAAATTATTACAAAGAAAAAGTCTTTTATTTGATTTGATTTCGAATATTTTTATTTATTTATATGTATTTATTATTGCTAAAGAATTGAAACTAATAAAAAAGTCAGTACTCTCTTTACAATATTTTTATAAAGAATTGTATTCACTTGAAAATTGCTATTATTTATTAAAAAATATATACATACTGTTTTTAATCTTTTTAAAACAGTGGTTTTAAATATAATCTTTATTTCCAGTTACCACATTTTAGCTTCAAGCGGTACATTCTCACACAGCTGGTATGCTTTAGCGTAGCTAATTCACAGCTCAGTGACTTCAGATAAACATTTCATCAAACCAATGGTAAATATAGCTGTCGTTTTCGATATGTTATCTCATAACTAAAAGGATTACTTTACAGTAAGATTTAATTTAATATTATATTGAATAAATTTTAATAAATTATTTTATGCAATAGACAAAACTAATTTTGTATGTATTGTAGCGCCATCTGTTGGCAGATTGTGTAAGAATAATGTTGATTAATATATAAAATAATTACAATAATTGCAATTTGTGTAACATAAATTATTTAGAATAATGTAATATTCATATGCACCGCCGAACGATTGGTTTAAAGGCGGGGCCTACCGCCCACGGAGTCAATGGTCGCGGGTTCGATCCCCGCATCGGAATAAATATTTATATGGATTTTTAAATATTTATTCCGAGTCTGGTAGCCCCGCCAATCCGTATTGGACAAGCGTGGTGGGTTAGCGTCCGTTCCTCCAGAAATGGGGAGGCCCGTGCTCAGGAGTGGAATATATATGGGCTGTGAAAAAAAATAGTCATATAAAGTATGGAATTTGAATAATGAACGGTATTTTGAGAATAAGTTTGCAGTAATTTCATTTGTTTCTTAAAAAGGTAATATTGCTATGGTGAAGAAAGTCTATTTTTATATTCTTTATTCATTCGCTTTGTCGATTTTGTGAATACAAGCTGAAATTCAGTTGGCTCAATACTTTTAATTCCAACCGCCGAAATATACATGAGAAGGATGTCATATTCATCTTAGTACTGGACGTAAGTCTCGATCTCTTCGTGTTTTACGACGAAGTTTGGCATAGTCTGTTATTGGATTATTATAATATAAATACCTATAAAAATATTCCTAGCATACATGTTTCCGCGCGATATTTACTTTTATTACAAAATACATAGTGGTTCTGCACTTTAAATGGTTTTATTTAGTTTGATCCTGTTTATTTGTTTGTTTTAAACAGGCGTGACAATATGTATGTATGTATGTATTGAATATAATTGTTTCAACAAAGAATTGATTATTACATAGATTAAAAGAATTAAAAATATTACACATTTTATATACAGATGGATATTAAGCAGTTTAACAAAACTTTAAAAAATTCAGTTATACGATTGTAAGGAACTGTAAGGAGAATAGTGAAATAAGAGATCAAGTCATAATTTGTTTATCTCTCTGTAACAAGAACTGGTAATATTTTATTTATCATTATTCTCTCCCGTCTTATAGAAATAGCTATGAAATTAAAAAGGCTTCTAGCGACGACTTGTTTCTAGATGTTCATTTAAAATAAAGTTCTTGAGATAACTTATAAAGTTACTTGACTTGTTGTACTTTAGCTTTGTCGGATGATCCAATTTATAATGAACAAGTATAAAAAACAGAGAATTTCTTAATAACTTATCCCCGGAGAAAATATTCAAATATTGTAATTTAAAAAGAATGCGTTGATATAACAGGTTGACGTTACAGATATTAAAATCGTAATCTGCACATTTTTATTTTTATTTTTATTTATATCGTGATATTTTTTTCGCAAATACCATAAGAAGTGGGATGGGGTAATTAAGTGGTTTTGCTAGGTATGGCAGGTGAGAAATATACCTTTACCTCCTACTGCTGTATTTAGTAGAACATCGTGTTTCACGAACTTTTTTTACAGCAAAGCCGCTTAACGAACCAGATCACCTGGTAGTTAGTGATCACCGCCGAAAGACATCCGCAACGCCAGAAATGGTATGGCCTGTGCCCAAAAGTTGTACATATATGGGCTGTGAAAAATAATCATTAGTATATAACTGTGATTTTGAAGATGAATTTAACAAATATGAAGCCGTTTAGTTCGTTGAAATTAAAATAATGTAAATAAGTCTAATATGAACTTTTTCTTGATTATCTCTTTTACCGTAAGGCATCTGTTCCCTGAATGGACCATGCATGTTATAATATTGCCATAGAGTAACCTTGCCATAGTGCAACCAATACATTTCTTCTCATTAGTATTATAGAAGCAGTGTCTACCAAAATTATATTCTGCAATACCGAATCCGTTGGTATAGCATGGGGTTTATACGCCACATTTGTGAGGGTAGTCAGTGTCCAGAAGTGGAAAGAAGTGGATCTGACAAACGTGACCAGCCCATTGCCATTTTAGTTTGCTAATTCGAAAGGCTATTTTGTTAACTTCAAACCTCTGGCAGATATGTTCATATCGAATTATATCTACTAGAGAAACTTCGAGCATAGCTACGTACCGACGAGTGAAATCATAACAAATTATATATTTCATTACATACATCTTACGTATATACAATTATTTTTTTCGTCACCAAAATGTAGCACTCGGCAACATTAATGGCTGCCATATACGACCATAAAGCTACATTATTCGGTGTACCCATGCCACTCGTAAATCTGAAGTTATGATCCGTAGCATTTACTATGCATGTCAGTTTCAAAAGAGATTCAAAATTGTAGCGTTGCAAGGCATCTTATTTAGGCAATCTATACCAAATATGTGGTCAGCTTGTCATGTAGTTTTACGAGGACATACGCCGAATTATTTTATGGCATAATAGGAACTTTTACATCAATAACGTTGTGTTTTTATTTCATTTTCATAATCTTATGATATTATCAATTATATTGTGTAATTATTGTAGTGTATTGTACTAATAATTTAGTTTGAATAAGGCACGCAGGTGGAATGAAATTAAATAAATGCGTTCATCTTGAAGTTTTAAGTTGACTGTAAAAGTCCATATAAGGTTTTGATAGAATGACCAGCATTTTTTAAAACGAAACGTAACAGTGTGACTAGTACACGTAACCAGACCACTACTTTATTAAGACGAAGCGTAACATTTAAATCAATCAGATTATACCAATTGAATAATAAATTTAGATTCTCATAGAGAGGATGGATGAAAGACGGCTGGCAAAAGAAATTTACGTTGTGAATGTGGATGGAAGGGTCGGTAGGGGAAGACCACGGAAAACATACCTTGACAAACTGTTGAAGTTTTTAAGAAAGGCCAGGTCAAGAGTACCCTTAGCCAGCGGGCTTGCATGTGGAGAGTTATGAGTGTGGAGGAAGCAAAGAAAGTATGCCGAGATCGTAGCAGATGAAGATTTGTGGTCTCTGCCTACCACATTGGAAAAGAGGAGTATTAAAAGGAATATTTAAATACTTTAGTTATTTCTTATAACAAATCATCAACAACATTCTAATGCAATTAAATTCAACAAAAATAACAAAATTCCCAAATTAAAAAAAATTTGACCATAGTCGCTAAGTAAGGCAGGCGAATTGGTTACCACAAAACCATATGTTTGTGATATGTATTTTGTAATTCACTCACTGTATTGATTCTGTTCGTCATCAGACTCTGAATTTATACTAACCTATCTATAAAGGATGGTTAAACCGCAATCAGTCCGTCATCAAAGCCTAATCTGTTGATATCAATTGTTGAGGAAACATATTTTTCAACAGCCTTAAAAATATGCTATGGAATTTACTATTCGACTAACCCAACCCTCTATAATATAGAGGGTTGGGTTAGGATCGGTGCAATGCTATTATATAGAGTCTATATAATAGCATTGCACCGATCCTTCACCTGATCAGGGGGAGTCCAATTATTCGTTAGTCAATACGCGGTTTCCATGTAAGCAATCGTATACTCCAATGGTTCTCCAAAAAACGTGAACAGACCATTGCCACTTCGTTTTCTAACTCTAACTGTTGACTCTTCGTGCTAAAAAAGCTATGTTCTATAAAAAATATAAATGAGAATGTAAATGAAATGAAAACTTTAAAATGTGGGCAATGTTATTAAATATATTATCCTGATTGCCTGAATAGGCACACATTAAAATTTTTAAAGAAGAAATAATCTTTTATATCGAAGGAGCTAAGAGAAATTCCTCAAATTCAATTATATGCTAATGAAACTCATAGAAAATTAAAATAAGACGTCTCCGCTTCGTATCTCATAAAGTAGTATATCCGACAGCTATAGATGTATTATTTATTATAGGGTTATACGAATATAGACTTTTAGACATGATACCTGTTTATATTAATGATGGTAGAGCCAGGCTGTAGACGAATACTTTGTCAAGAATAATATTCGTCTGTAGCATGAATGGGCTGGCTCCCCCGGGGAAGTACCACACTCCCGCAGAAAAAACGCGTCTGAGTGGTAGCTTAGCTACCGCGCTTCATACGGTGAGCGGACTGAGCTCCGGAGGCCCAACACCCTACCCCTCCCCCTTCCACTCCCATAAAATCACTTTCCTTAACGGTCGGTAACGCTTGCGCACTGCCTATGGCGCTGCAGACGTCTATTGGCGGCGTTGATTGCTTTCCATCAGGTGACATGCCTGCTCCTTCTGCTGCTGCCTTCCTATCTCATAAAAAAATAAGAAAGAACATATTAACAATATATACAATAACAATATAAACAACCTTCAACGAGAACATATCCATAATAGTGGCCAGGGTCTACTATCGCATGAGTAAACAGCTCTCCAGAGTAGGATTTTAAAATCATTACTCTCGTCGACGGGTCGCTTCGAGACTCAACAACTCTTCACGAATGGCTGTAACTACTTGTGACACAACACTCTACAGTACGATCCGCATATATTGTATTTGTTAAGATGTTTATTTCTCTTCCATCAAGTGGAAGATATCTCGTTTCTCCTATTTATCCTATTATAACAATGTTCTGACTTATTATATTTGTTACAGCAATTTAGGAAGTGTCTCTGCTTCGTTTTGAATAGGATTAGGTCTGGAAGGTTTATCTTTATCACCTGAGTATTTGTCTTCATTTTTTTCATAATGAAGCACTAGGTGTAATTGATTCTCTTCCCCTTCTTTATCGCAAATATACGTTAGACTATGCTTCAGCCCGAACTTGTGCAGGTAGACAGTAGAATCCACCATGTCGTATCACGATTTGTTTTTGAGTGCAGAAAATAGTTCTTCCTTTGCTAGTTTATATTCAAATTGATGACCAATTGGCTCAGAGGCGGACACCCCACTCATGGAGCCAATGGTCGCGGGTTCGATCCCCGCATCGCAATAAATATCTGTATGGCCTACAGATATTTATTCTGCATCTGGTAACCCCGCCAATCCGCATTGGACAAGCGTGGTGGGATAACGCCCATTCCTCCAGAAATGGGGAGGCTCGTGCTCAGCAGTGGAACATATGTATAATATATGGGCTGCGAAAAAAATTGCAGATTCAACTTCCGGTAGAAAGGTCTTAGTAACCCTGTGGTTTTCATCGGAATGACCTTAGGTACCTCGGAGGATTCTCCAAATTCATACGTATATATAATGTAGTTCTTAGTCATGATTTAAGTTTGTAAAAAATTATTTATGTTAAAAGATATAAGGTTATCTGGCAGGGAAGGAGGTTGCTTTGCTTACATTTTCTTATTTTTCCCGAATACACACAATGCCTAGTCTAGTACATATTATAAAACGTAAGAAAAATTTCGAAAACCTTGAGATTTACGGTCGAAAATGGTTTGGTATGCTAGTTTCTTGTGATATTTCTTTACTTTATAAAATATAATATAATAATAAACGAATATACAAAACAAAACGTAGATCCATTAAATTCTTTTGGCTAAATTAATTTTACACATGGCAATCGTAATTACATAGAATAATATTATTAAGCTACTTATGTTATTTCTGTGAGTAAACTATTGTATTTAATAATTTGGTATGAGTACACTTTCAAAGGTCAAAGACATTTGAAGTAGAGACCAAGTGTACGCTGTCCCTGAATCCCAGTGGCGACAAGTGTAAGAGATAAATTTCTGTTTTAACTCGGGAGTAAAATGAACTAGAAGTTACTTTACTATACGAGAACAAGGGGATGCTTTAGCATTTAGTGGAATTCACATTGCCTTTGTCTAGTAGGTACATTGTGCCTCTTAATTTAATTTCATATATTTTCTTTTTACAACATATATCTTTTTACATACATATTCTACAGAATCTATATATTCTTTATGTTATACTTAAGTACACCCTATGTATTTTAAGAACTGGCTAGTATCAATAAAAATGAAAGAATAAATGTACTTTATTTGAATCTCTCGCTTTTTAAGTTCTACTAAAACCCCCAATAGAATTTCAAATATTTTCGTTATTACAATAATTTAAATTTTATCTTGCTATAAAATGACTCTAAATCTACTTTTGTAAAGATGAAAATATTAACAATGCGTCTATAGACGTGGGACACACAAAGCGTTTAAAGTGTAATATTTCTTAAATTTCATCATTCATTCATTGTATCTACCTATAATGTTCTCTGTGAATGGACTTATCGGTAAAAATTGGGACGCCCATCTGTCCAAGTAAGTAGGTAAGTGGGTTATATTCAAAAAGCAACCATATTGTGCACGGCTAGGATCGTGAGAAGGTTCCTCTCCTTGGATGCTTTTTAAAGTTATTAAATTTATTTTTGTAGTAATAATATTGTTCTTAAGAGAGAAATACATATAAATAAAGGTCATAATAATATTCATCATCTAAAATGATGTTATATTAATATATATTTACAAAGTATTATTGTTTTACAGAATAATTGTAATAACAGAACACTTTTTTATTTTGTTGCGTTTTATAAGACACAACGACTAATAAATTACCTCTTAGGTAGCTAAACCTTAGCAATTTATTATTAAACTGAGGTTTTAAACTAAAATAACACTTAAATTTAATTTATTACTTGACGTAGCTTTCAAGTTACGCTAAGAAGCAGTTTTTGTCGCTGTTAACTTTTTAATATTCACTAAATGAAGTTGGGGCAATTTATTGGGAGGACTGTTCACGACAGAGCTTCCCGAACGACGGAAGCGACCCTCAAAAGCCCAATAACTTGCCGCCAAATTAAGCTGTACTTCAAACGATATGCAATAACAATAAATTTTTCAGTAGTGATAGACGAGCCTTTTTATGTGCTCCTCTAACCATTGTTTTACTGACAAGGATAAATATTTATCTACCCGTCTATATATATTAGGAACATATATTTTATTTTAATAGAGGTATAGCCATGTAACAGCACAAATGGGTTGGCTCAATCGGGGAAGTACCTATCAAGCGCTCATAAAATATCGGCGGTATATGGTAGCATTTTTCTATATTACCGCGTTTCCTACAGTGAGTGCTGGGTTTCGGAGGCCGACTTTTCGTCACTTTTCTTCTTTATTCTCTTCTCATTCTTTGCCTTTTCCATCCAGGCAATGTGCTTATAAATATATTATTCTTCATATTCGTTATGCTCTTGACATAGCGGTCGTGATCGTTATTTTGTAACCTTTAGAGCTACTTTTCTCTGTTATCCGTTCTGCTGGTACACTTACGTATGGGGCCGCCCATGGCAGATCTGATTTTTTATGGGATAGGAAGGCAAACGAGCAAGCGTGTCGGCTGATGGAAAGCAATCAACTCCGCCCATAGACAACCGCGACACCACAGGTGTCGCGGAAGCGTTGCCGGACTTTTAGGTATGTGTAGGCCTGTTTTAATTGATCCAGCGCATGAATGTTCTCCTGCGATAAAATGCCATCCATTCTGCCATGAATAACTAGGCGCTCATTAGGTATTCGAGGAGAGTAGGTATTTGAATTTGTACAGTCGTGGATAAACGCTGTTCTATGGCCTATGTTATTTTATATATAAATATGGACACAAATATTGCAATTATAACTTTTACGTTTAAACTCTGCTAATTTTGAAATCTAATTTTATATAATTTAATATTATATAATATAATAATCCACAAGGTGGCTATTAAATCAACTTGATTGGGCACCCATTAAGTAAATACGTAATTGAATAAAGACCCTACGATTCCACCAAATTGCTCAAGATGGGTCACGATTTGCAAGAATTCAGTTAATATAGTATAATATAATAAAGACAATCATTGTAGTCACCACACAGAACCAAAAATTGCTAATTACAAAAAATTATTTAAATAAAACCGTTTAAATTACATTTCGTAAAAAAGGAAGAGTGAATTCATTGTATTTTTATTGAAGCTTAGTAGCTTACATGAATGTTCAACTTTGCTCCTTTTCGCAACATATTATTTACCTACTCCAAAGTTATATAAAAATTCGCGGTTACCGTGCTAGGTAATTGGACAAAAAATATGCGATAGAATTATATTATCATACAATAATCCAAAAGTTATAAACACTTTAACCTTCCTATACCCGCGCGTTTGTCTGAGAGACCGACAGAATGATTTTTCGATTTTAAATAAAGAACGAATAATGCTAGTTTAATGAACTTTCTAGTACTTGCCTAATTTGATACGACCTTGGTCACACGTCACGTCAATTTCAAGTATTAATAACGTATGTTAACTAGTAGTAGTAATTCATTCTGTCGGTCTCTCAGACAAACGCGCGGGTATAGGAAGGTTAAAATAATGTAAAAAAGTGGAGCAACGATAACTAAACAGCTGATAAATTCCGAGACACGTCTACTAAGAATAACGGTTCTATTTTAAAACGTATTTTATGTGTGCAGTTGTTCTAAAAGAACACAACACATAACGGTCGGAAACCGAGGCTCTTGATAATGATGTAGACAATATTTTTATATAAATTTCTGTAATTAAATTACGCCATGTACTAATTACGTAATTTTAGTGTGTCAATTTTTTTTAACAGCCCATATATGTCCCACTGCTGAGCACGGGCCTCTCCATTTCTGGAGGAACGGAAGTTAAACCCACCACGCTTGTCCAATGTGGACTGGCGGGGTTACCAGACTCGGAATAAATATTTGGAATCCATACATATATTTATTCCGATGCGAAGATCGAACCCGCGACCATTGACTCCGCGGGTGGAGGGCCCCGCCACTGAGCCGTCGTAGTCGTTGTTGTCACAATGGTCGTCAATGAAATTTTTTTATACGTAACAGCATTTTCTGTGTGCAGTTGTTCTAAAAAGTACTTAACACTACGGTCGGAATCCGAAGATCGGGGGCCGCCGCAGGCTCTTGATGATGATGTAGCCAATATTTTTATGTAAATTTTGTGTGATTAGATTACGTAATTTTAGTGTGTCAATGGAACAATTAAATCACAAAAGATCCCTTGTTATGTTCATTTAAAGACCCCCGCACGTACAATCTTCAGGATCCACTGATTAAATTCCCTACGCTACGTGAACGTCAAATGAATTAGCGAATTTAATTACTTTGGGACCAGAAAACAAGTGCTTTAGAAACGGGACACTAGTAGGAAAGTAATACATTTAGTACAAAACAGTAAAATACAAACCCTTTTATATGTTTTTTAAAGTAGATAACAATTAAGTTGACTCTCAGTAATAAAAAAGTAAAGGCACGCTGCAGACGAATGCTTTGTCAAGAATGGCATAATATTTGTCTGGAGCATGAATGGGCCGGTAGCTTAGCTACCGCGCTTTGTACGGTGAGCGGCTGAGTTCCGGAAGCCCAACACCGCCCACACCCCCTCTCATTCTCATAATGACACTTTCCTTAAAGGTCGGCAACGCTTCCGCGCTACTGGGCGGCGTTGATTGCTTTCCATCAGGTGACACGCCTGCTCGTTTGCCTTCCTACCCCATAAGAAAAAATCCTTGTATCGTGTGTAGTATCATAGGTAGGGTTAGCAATTTTGTTTTGAGAATAGAGGAATATAAATGTTCAAAAAGTGGTAAAAATAAAGAGTAATGAAATATATCGAAAATAGCAATAGCAAAAAAACGAAAATGCTGAAAAATGCAAATGTCACAGATATTAAAAAAAAAATTGTGTATTTGGAAAAAAATACGGCGTCGAATGGTCTAAGTTCCACTGCTCTACGACAAATAGAAAATTTTGTACAGCGTTGAAGATTTTTGAAAAATGTATCGACATTTTTAAAAAATCTTAGGTTTTTTTGGCACCGGTGGTAAGTTTACATTTTGCGGTTTACTGTTTTATTATTAATGGAGTCAGGCGTCACTTTGCGGAAATCCATCACTATGTGGACAGTCAAAAGTTTTACTTAGCTAACATCCGCAACGAAACAATAACAGAAAATTAATAATGTGTGTTTTTCTGCTGGATGAAGTGTTTTTATTTGGAACTTAAACCAAAAACTTACCGAAAATCGACTATTAATTCTCCACCCAATAACCACTATACACAACACCAAACACACATTACCACTTTTCCATCTTGTAAACGACACGTGTTTCGCCCCAACACGGGGCATCTTCAGGTATAGTAGACTCTACGGAAGACATCGGAAATGTCTACTGTTTTCGCTTTTTTTCGTCTCTCTCTCTATATATATGAACTTCAATGAGGATATAATGATATCATAGCTTCCAAATTATAACAAAAGCTCAATACGTAGATAGCAATAAACATCGGAAGCTATCAATCCCATCAAATATATTTACAGCTCCCCTTCAAAACTATAAATGTGAGATCGTCAATTTTATGACTACTATAAACCATAAAAACCTTTCACGAATTATGGCTTGTGCTCTTGTGTTAGCAAAAGAAAACAAAACAATTGTATAAATGGAACATAATGATTCATAGGACGAAATACTGGACACTTATCGCACTTTAAAAAAAAATAAGACGCGTTATTATGCCAGAGAATCGACTTGAACGTACTCGGAACGTCTTGTATCTCGATTTGCAAATCGCAGTTCATTCAGCACAGCAGTTCAGTCTACGAGCGTTCGCCGTGTGAGACGATTGTGTATGAGTCGATGTAACAAAATCGAATATATTTACCGCCATTTCAATTGCGGAACAGTATCAACTTTTTTCGTTGATAATGTGCTGTGTTTGTGCAATAATGACTTAGTGAAGTGCACGTGTTGTGATAAAAAAACGTATTACTTTTGAATGTGTTAAAAAAAGTTAAAGTCACGTCATAAGTGGATTAACAAGTTAACCGGTGTTTAGTTTACCGCGTGAGTATTTTAGGTTGTTTGTACATTACTTCTTAGGCCATTGTTTGCATAGTTTTACGTAGTTTCTTGCATACTTTATCGGCTTATCAACGTTTTATATATTTGTCCGTCTTGTTTGACTCATAAGATCACGATTTCTTATCAAATCCGGATCCAAGAGCGTTAAGTTTAGGCTTATCGATAAAGTAATTAAATGTGCTAATTATATACAATTTTTAAATAATTTCAAACAAAATGATTTTACATCAGTTCAAATTTATTGCTTAAACTGTTTGTCATATTTACTTACACCAGAATTATATTAGGGATTTGAACAATATATAATATAATTATTATTCTAATATCCTAATTATAATCATAGTTTGTAATAAATCGCATTTATTCAAATCGATTTTATTTTTGAATATTTAATCGATTCTAAAAAAAATCAGTCGTAACATTTATTTAAATACGATTACGAATTTTTTTTACCTATGAACTGTTAGCTGGTAAGTTTTTAAATAATAAATTTGATTATATTTACTTACAAATTAGTTCATTAATTTAATTGTTATGTTTAATTAATTTAATTGTTTTTGGTTATGAATTTATTTTATTGAATTTTTTATTTACGTGATGTGATGTTATGCTTGAAATACCCTCGCAATGATTTTTAACGGTTTCTAATAGCTGTTATGGGTGTAGTCAAATTACAATTGCATTTATGAAGAAGTTATATGATAATAAATAACTATTACTTCACAATTAAGAAAAAAACATTTTAAATTATCATCATACTCAACATCTGTCCATAGCAGTTCACTGCTGGACATAAGTCTTATCTCCATGGGAGTGTTTGACCTAATAGCCCCATGGTGAACAGTCAAATTTTAAATGTATTATGATATTCACAGTCCATATACATATGTATGTCTAATTGCTATCTAACGGCATTTGCTTCTATATTTTTAAAGGAATAAACCGTCTAAACTGTCCATGCTGGATTGGGGGAGTGATCACATTTAGGGTTTGATATACGTAGGCCATATATATGTTTATCCCATATATATGCGGGAATCAACTGCACGACCATTGACTCCAGAAGCTTCATCACTGAGCTATTTGGGGTATGCCTGCCTGCCGGTTTATGAATATAAAATTAATCTTCTGTTCATGAATAAAATTTTTGTTTTGACATAGAGGATGACGATTAATGACCTAGTTCACTTTTTCACACAAATTGTACACATTCCGAGGCCTAAGTAAATTTATGACATTGTTTTTATTTTTATTACATACCGTTTATACTCAATAAATATAACCTCCTTTCAATTAACCCTCACTCCTTTATATTTATTATTTTTGTTAAAGTATTTAAAATGTATTTATCAAATATTTATGTCGTATGAATTATTTTATTATTGAAAAAAAAAATGAACTCATTATTGATAGATTCTTTCGTCCTTCTTAAAAGTTAGATTCTAAAATTACTTCTGAATAAAATATAAAATTGTCTTAGAATTAGCGATGGTACATTTTCCGGGACATGCATTTTACTTGGATTAGTAGATAATGAGAAATCTAAATGTTGAAAAATGTAAATGTCCAATTTCCTTAATTTAACTTTTCGGTTTTAATGTGATGAGGAGACGCGACGAGCAAAACGAATGTAAAAGGAATTAACTAAATTGAAAGCAAATAGGATTACTTGGAATGAACACTCAACTGACTTTAAGCTGTTTAAGAGGTTTTGATAGCACTTAAAAACGAGTTAGGGGAAATTTTAAACAGAATCGTGACGACTGTTCGGAATCAAAGTATTAATTTGGGTTGTAAGAGCCAGGTGGCACTCGGAAATATGTAATAAGAGATCCAAGGGCTGTATTCTTTATTTTTAAATTCTACGTATTTTGAAGTAATATTGTTTCGGTCAAGTGATGTCCTATAATAGTTGTATTCAACCTTTTTTTATAGGGACCACAAACACGCGTTAGTCGTGGTGTCGCGGGCCCATAAAAAAAGTAAAAAACATTAGGTAATCACTTCTTAGAATTTGACACAGTTGTGTCATGTAATAATAATAAATGTAATAAAATAAATTCAAAACAATAGTTGACCAGCAAACAAAGCGACACGTACATGAAATTATGAAAGCCAAGAAAAGGGGGATTCCTGCGGTTTTTACTCGTTCGATACAGAACTAAAAACGCCCAATGCAAAACATCGCTAATCTTACACTCGAATTGTCGTATTTATGATAATACTAAAATGACGTGTTACTGTAATACAATCAGACGTTTGCTGTACATTAAAAAAAAATCAATAATTTGCCATATAGTACCGCAAATTACCGTATTAAAAATAGCACTGCACACCGCGGTGTGGTAGTATTATAATCTATTAGTGCGCTCAATTTTTCTTAAGGGCGCGAAATTCAAAATCGTTTAAAATAAAATAACACCAGAGGGGTCAACCACAAAAGGCAGGCGGGCCGCATGTTGTGGATATAGCTGTCCCATAACATGTCATAATGTATATTTTTATATAATTGTAATTCGCCGACATTTTTTTAAATTACTCCTTCCCTTGATATTGTTACAAAAATAATCTAAAAAAGTTAAGACCAGAATCAAAATTACTGATATACTAGTAGTTCTCCGAGTTGACACACTGGTTTTGGCGATGGGCTGGACTTATATGAGTGCTATAGTGGAGACCACGTCTTGGCAAACATAGTGTGGCAAGTCCCCCGGCTAGATGGTTCGACGATTTGCGCAGGGCGGCTGGCAGAAACTGGAAAAGTAAATTCGAAAATCGGGCTAGGTGGCGCTTCCTGAGGGAGGCCAATGGCTCAACTATATACCTACTTAATAGTTGAGACATATACATACATACACACATACAAATACATACACGAAGATGAGAGTGGATGAAGCAAAGAAAGTGTGCCGAGATCATAGCAGATGTGATCTCTGGTTCCTGCTTATCCCTACGGGTAACAGGTGTGATGATATGTATGTGTATGTATGTATTTGAGAATTTGAAAAAAAATTTATATTTTCGGTCAAGATGAGAGAATAACAAATTTTGTAGATAATTACAGACTTAGTTATGAATATTCAATATGCGGACTTTATCAGCTATGACTCACTGAACCACTTTCATACAAGCCTAATATCGTAATTATGATTTATGTGCGAAACGGTTCCATATGACGTAGCCAATAATTCGCCGTATGTATAGGAAGGCAAACGAGCAATCGTGACTCATGATAGGAAGCAATTAGCCCCGCCCACAACCATTGCAGAAGCATTGTCAGCTCAAAATGGCATGTGGATAATTTACACAGTGTCTACAATAAAAAAAATTGACGATATCTCAAATTCCATTTATGATATTAAGGAGGGTGTTATTTTTAAAGTAAATAAATAAAATATTCCGTAATTTCAGCTAGGCTGGGCATTTAGGAAAATTCGTCAGGTCTTCTCGTTGCAAGCAGCTCAGATAGCTATGCTCGGAGTTACTCTCGTAGATATGATTCGGAATGAACAAATCCGCCAGAAAACTAAAGTCACCGACATAGCCTTTCGAATTAGTTATTTGAACTGCAAGATTTTAAGAAAAGAAAGTTGTATCTAAAATAGTTAATCAGATTCAAAATGATGCTCGAATAATCAAATAGTATAGTAAAAAATTAAAAATATATATTTATAAGTATCTTTAATATATCTTTAATTCTTTTTAACGGTTTTGGTAAAAATTAA
The DNA here is from genome assembly GCA_031353405.1 of Baronia brevicornis. Lineage (NCBI taxonomy): Eukaryota > Metazoa > Arthropoda > Insecta > Lepidoptera > Papilionidae > Baronia > Baronia brevicornis. The sequence goes on along the minus strand of JASFAT010001539.1, from coordinate 460,511 downwards.
ATGTTAAATGTAAAAATTAAAAATTAAACGTAAAAATTAAAAATTAAATGTTAAAAATTAAAAATTAAATGTAATTTCTAGATTTTATTGCCATATTTCTATGGCACATTTATTTCATTGCATAGGATTCTAAAAGGTGATAGTATATGGTCCAGTACGATGTAAAGCGTATGTCTGCAGTGCATTTGTGTAAAGGTCATTGAACCTAGTTCGTTCCATTTGTTAGCGTTGACCCAAAAATTACCGAAAGATGTAGATAAAGAAATTACTTATAAAAAAATACATTATTTAACGCTTGTATTTAATCAGTGGAAAAACATAAGCGTGTGATTCCAACTCAGAGTACATTTAAAAAGTAGATTTAATGTAAATAACTTAATTATTTAAAGTTCTCCTAGGTGATTGGTAATAAGGCAACTTTTTAAAATTCCTGAACCGTTGAATGCGCAGAATAACTTTAAGTGCTTGGTACACTCATCCAAATCTTTCTTTTATAATAAAAGAAATATTTTTAGATACGATTCAAGAGGAATTCGGATGCACAATGCATCCGATTGAATTCGGAGGATCATCCTGGACACCAGTTAGACTTTACTGTATTAGATGCAGCGTCTGCCATTATTTTTATACATATTAATTAAAAGGGTACTAAAAATAAATGACATAGATAAAACAACTAAGTAATTAAAGTAAAAATAACAAAATAATTTTCCTACCATAATTTTTGCCGGCATACTTAAATATTATAAGCAATTAAATGTTTAGTTTAAAATAATTACAGAACATAAAGCTGGCTCCCTAACAAAAGATAAGAACGTTTGTGAAGAAAAACCGCGGTATTAAGGCCGGAAGGATATGAAAAAGAGGTTTTATAGTACAATAAAAACAGAATGTTGCTTTTTGCCTTTACCCCGGCAATATACAGTGTAGTGGTTATATTGTTGATTGTGAGGCCAGATTGAAAAGGTTCACCTAACTGCCGATGTCCCCTGTTGCTAGACAGGGGTCGAAAGATTTGCTTATATATTTTAACCCTAATGACATTTTTTTTGCTATAGATAAGTCAATATCGACGACCTTATGATACAGCTATTAGACGGGTTAGCGGCAAAGGTATCGCTTTCGGGCTAGTGGCAAACTTGCAACCATTAACTATATAGGCAACAGCCCCGCCAAACCAATTAGGTTTATGGTGAGCTAATAATTAACCACAGTCAAGTAAAGTAGTTAAACTATACTAGTTAAAGTTTCAGCTTTACAAGCATTTAATCAATTTGAATTAAACTCGTTTTAAAGTTCTCATTTTACGTATTTTACCGTCAACAACTGGAAATTTGATACAAAAATAGCAGCCGCGGATAATGAGGATGCGTTCGCAGAAGCAATTTATATATCCCTACTTGGAATACGGATCGGTCCTACATTTATTTCAAAAATGTTATATAAATAACGCACGACGCAATAGCTAATTTTTTTAGGTATTCATCGAGGAAATGCCAAGTGTTTCAAAGTACGGTCGAAAGTTAAATTTATTTTGAGCATAGTAATTGATTTTTGGGCTCGGGATCAGTAATAGGTTAGAGGTCTCGAAGATAATGCTTCCAAGTTCTCCAACAGTATCGAAAAGAATAGTTTTATTGAATATTTGGTAAATTTTTGTTCAGCTGACACTTTTGGGATATCTCAAAAAAGTTTGTCTGGCTAAATCAGCAAACAAAACTACCAAACATTTTTTGGTAGTTTATTTTTCTTTTCTTTGATGGCATAAAGTTATAACTATTATGGCAGTGTCAATGTAACTTGTCACGTCTTGATAAAATGGTGGCTATTTTAACAAAACCTCTATGGACTTTTTCAGTCAACTTAAAAAGTCACGATACACGCATTTATTTCATATCACTTTACTTATACGCCTTAATCGAAACTATATTGTATAGTACACTACAACAATTATACAATATAACTGATAATAATAAAAGATTATAAAATGAAATAAAAACACAACGTCACTGATTTAAGTCAACGGGAAATGTCTATTTGGTAGTTACAGGCGGTGTTCAAACGTATTTATTTTTTATAAAAGCATTTCAAATCCATCTATGTCTATTTATGTGGTGCCAGTGGTAAAGTAGCCACTACAGATTCAGTATGTCATATCTCATAATAAGTTCTAAAGGTATTTATTCCCTCTGAGTGTCCTGCCAAGCTTTAACCAAGTAGGGTGGGTTTATGTCCCTTCCTACAGCAATGAGGAACCGTACACAGCAGTGGGACAAATATGGGCTGTGAAGAAAGCACTATATTTATGTACATTGTTTTAGTATTAAATTAACAAGTACTCACATAGTTAGCGCGTTCACAGTGTATTTATTTCAGACAGTAATGTGCTCAATTATTTACTGAAACGTTAATGTTGAGCATATCTGATGCAACTTAATTGCCCAGTGTATTCAAATGAACGTTTATTAACATATTCAAATTTCCTCCACTCGAAATTTCCCCTTACGGGTCTGACCTTATAAATAATATGTACTGTTCTCTCTTATCGATGGAACTTTTCGGATCGTGTTTATTTATTAACAAAATTAACCGTTAGTGTACCGACGAGTGCGATAGCGATAACGCTATCTAAAATTGACGCGGGCGCGATAGCGCTCGCGAAATCTGATGCTGTGTAGCCCGTGGTAAAAGAAGTCGCTCTTACGTATCTCTAATTTTGAGTGATTGTGATAATAGTGACGATAACAATTATTTTGCTGAAACGACGATGTTTGAAATGAGCATCACAAGGTGGACAAGGGTAAATGATACCCTACTATATGTTATCTATTTCGTAGTGACGTTGCCAAGACAACGCCATCTGTATAAAGTGGCTAAAACTATTTTAAACAAACACACACTACAATATTTCATTATAAACATAACGCATTTCGCCTAGACAAACTATCCTCAGGTGTAATAAACTACGAAAGACAACCGTGGCTTCCCTAGGTTGTAGTGGAAAACTCCACGGTTGTCTTTTCACGTTTGCTCCGATTAGTGTTCGCTGATGTTTGCAAAGAACATTTTACTGTCCATCTTTGTAATGGATTACCGTAAAGTAACGTCTGACTTCATTAAGATTTCTAGGTTGTCTAGAAATTACAATGACATCAGTAAATCTGTGGATATTTTCAGCTGTAGCCTTTCACTTTATAAAGCTGGGATTTTAATCAGCATTAGATGTAAGTGTTTAAGTACATTCTGATTTATCTCTTTATTATCTATTAAAAAGCATTTCTTCAAATTTTAATTTTGTTTAGTTTTATTTTTTTATTATTTCTAACTTTTCAATGATTTGATTGTGCATGCTATGATACCTAAAAATAGTAAGTGTACTTACGTATCTCTTTAAAATTATTTTTTTGTTTATTATATATCTAATAATGTGTACTTAATAAATAAAATTTATATAATTTAGCGTCTGATGATTCGCTTGCTTGGTTGCGATATAAAAAAAGTAAACCATCTATAATTCCCGCTTGACAAAGAAATATTTTTTGTTACATTCATTGCGAGGTCTCGTTTAACGATATAAAATGTAACTGGTATTGTAATTTTTGTTCATGCAAAGGATTTTTTACTAGGTGTTACTCCGGGATAAATGTTCGTAATACGTATAATTCATATTTATATCCAGTAAATCGAGTCCCTTCCTCTCCGCCAATCCACGGTCTGCCGTGCCAAAGGATGCATGGCTAAGGGCGAGCTTAGTCGCAAGCGTGCCGACCGTCCCGGGATCAGGCTCCACCGGGTACTATGGTGCCTTACCTCAGTATGCAGGGCTCTGCTGGGGCTGACCTCTATCCTCCCTTGCGGCTCGTGGGATTCACTAACACGAATTAATATACCTAATTTGTTGAAAAATGACGGTGACGTGGTTCGCCACCCGTCACGTCCTGATTCTCACGAGGGCGAGAAGCGACCAATGGAGAGCCGTTTCGCTGGGATGAATGGTAGCGGATGAAGCTCTGTGGTCTCTGCCAACTCTGCGGGGAATAGGCGTGGATGTATATAAAAAAATTGAGTGCTATGCACGGACATTTTTATCGCTGATATATTCCATATTCTATGTTCCCGTCGATAAAAGGTAATAAAAATATAGATACGTTATTAACATGCTATTTATTAAACCTATAGCAGCCTCGTTTGATATCACGCCTATGAAACAATTAAATTAAGCGCTGCTCTCTGTATAACTAATTCTGCGTAATATTACTATCGCCAACAATGCTAATTCTATTAGGGTGATTTATGATTTAGGATGCCTAACAAATTAATAAGTGAAATCTTCTGGTCATCTAGATCGCCGAATCTCACCTATATGGACGTTTTTTGTGGAGGTACATCAAAAGAAAAGTCTATGAAACAAATCTGACGACCATCTCAGCACTAAAAGAAAATATCCTCCGCGAGGTTAACGGCATCCCGACGTCACTAGCTACTTCAGCGAGTAGCGGTCGACGTGTATAGAAAATATTTAAAAAAGCCTGCACTTCTGATCTTCGTAAAAGTTGTTGAATTTTATTTTATTTTATTATTCGTATATATAAAGTTGTTGAATTTTATTTTATTTTATTATCGTCCTTTGTATTTTATTATTTTTGTTTGAAAACCTAATTCTGTAACGCATACCTTATTAGTATTTATATACTATGTATATAGGAATATAAGTTACTATATAGAAATTTAAATTACTATTGGTGGATATTGGGATGTCATCATCATCAACCTGTGGCAGACCACTGCTGGACATGGGTCCGCAAAACCCGCAACTTATACCCATCTTTCATCACAACGCTATCTAGTTCGTTATATAATCGAAAAAATTGTTATCTAGCTATGGGGCATCAAATACTGTATTTGTGGTCTCTGTTCCTTCACTTGTTAAACGTGACCGAGTGGGTGGATATTATGTTGGAATAGTGAGTCTGTAATTACACATTGTCACTTCATACGTTACTCTCACTTAGTGGCGGTGTATCCTTTCGTCTCTCAACCTATTTAATAACACTGCAATAGATGGGAATCGACGTGGTCGTCCATTCCCGTATTCATATTCCTAATTGCGGTATAATTAATCCTAAAACAATGCTTTACATAAATTTTCACAAGTCAGTTACGAGCAAATTATATGTGCTTGTGTGATGTTGTGACTTGGGGAAAATTGCATCTATTGTCAGAGGCATATATCCTGTAGTAACGTAATATAGCTTGAATTACTCCAGTATACTGAAGGTTGATTATGTCAAGTCATACTATAACAGTCTTCTGCTAGACCTGTCCTCACTTCAAGACATTTTACATTAAGTATAATCTTGGTCGACAACTTTACTCCCTTTGAGCCAAATTTCAATTATGTACGTTTAAAAGTTCGAGGAAAATCTTCTTTGACGACGACATGCAATTGGTTCGATGGGTGTTCCACTTTTAAGGTTTTAACACGATATTAAAACATTAAAACCCTGTAATTGAAATATAAAATAAATTCAAATATTAAATACAGGACCATATTTTTATATTCAAATAATATATTCAAAAGGCCGTATAATAACTTCCATCCGTTTTGGAGAGGACACCGTTTCGAACCCTTTCATCGAGTAAGATACTTCGTGCCCTTTCAAGGGATATGCAAACCTGCGTTTATACATAAAACACTGTTTGTCTACATTTGTCTTTGTAGTTATCTCTGTCGTTACATTACACTGTCTTTTCTTAATTTTTAATTTTTTAATTGATACCGTTATAACTTATATGAAATAAGTATCAGTATTGAAGATAATTATCGTGCTTATCTTGCTAACCTTGACTGAATGACGTATTATAACCAATATTATGGTTTATATTCTTCTTGATTAAACAATCACATTTTACCATTACTTTGAAATAAGTATAAGTATTGAAGATGACTGCTAATGACAGTGATAATCTAGCTTACCTTGACTGAATGACGTATTATGACCAATATTATTGTTTACATTCTTCTTGATTAAACAATAACATTTTACTATTACTTTTAAATAAGTATAAGCATTGAATATTACTGTTAATGATCGTGATAATCTAGCTTACCTTGACTGAATGACGTATTATGACCAATATTATTGTTTACATTCTTCTTGATTGAACAATAACATTTTACCATTACTTTTAAATAAGTATAAGTATTGAAGATGACTGCTAATAACCGTGATAATCTAGCTTACCTTGACTGAATGACGTATTATGACCAATATTATTGTTTACATTCTTCTTGATTGAACAATAACATTTTACCATTACTTTTAAATAAGTATCAGTATTGAAGATGAATTATTTATTATTTACATTCTTCGTGATTTAATAATAATTTAATATATCGCTATTTACTAGTATTCTAACACAAACCATAGTAGCTTAGTAGGAAACGTTTAATAAGAGTTTTAGTTATATTAAAAACATCGCATTGATTATTTGAGAATTTAAAATTGATGAAAAAATGTTTCCACTTATAACATATAAATTTTATTTGATTTATTTTATTTGTGACAATTGACAGGTGAAGTTGGATGGAGCATAATAGGTCTCACTAGGCAAGCCTTGCTGAGACCATCCGATTCGGTCATTATTCTAATTTGGAATACATACATAAATACACATAAATAAGTACATACATACATAACATTTATTTATACACACATACATACTCATAATATATACATATATACACATAATAAAATAACATTATATAAGTGCCAGCAAGCAATGCTACTTCCTTGTAAAAAACATGTCGATTTTGTTCTTACTAAGTAATTTTATGTATTTTTTTACTTTTCCTTTTTTATTTCTATATGTTTTGCCCAGAGATGATCTCGGGAATTCATATAACGATATATTTTTTTTAAACTTAATTGTATATCTAACATCAAACATTCGTTTGGATATTAAAAGCATTTATTATATACTTAAGCAATAAACATATAAAGAGCGCGGGCTTGAAGAGCCATTTGAATGAGGTCCGTGTCTCCCTTGAGAGCCGAGGCTAATGTATTCAGTATCCATACTAAAATGTATTAATTTCTCATATAGTAAATGTTGTCTAATAGGAGTTAGGTCACTTAGTTATTTTCTGTATAATATCGATGTATTCTATATAATAGTCATGAAATTTGTAAGCAAAAGTAAAAGCAGGGGTAGTCAACTAGTCGATCACGACTGACCGGTCGATCAAGGCTTTTAGTTCAGTGGATCATAGCAAAAATATAATTTTAATCTACTTTTTTTTATGGGATAGGAGGGCAAACGAGCAAGCGTGTCGCCTGATGGAAAGCAATCAACGCCGCCCACGGGCAACCGCGACACCGCAGGAGTCGCGGAAGCGTTGCCGGCCTTTTAGGTATGTATAGGCTTGTTTTTTGAAGGTTCCAATGTCGTAACGGTTCGGAAAGACCGCCGAGGGTAGCTGATTCCACAAACTGGTGGTGCGAGGAAAGAAGTTGCGAGAGAAACGCACCGTAGTATAAATATGACTTCCTAATAAATGTGACTAAAAGACTGTAAATAATATGACACAGACTGTGTGAGATACGATTTGATTTTATGTTTATACAGAAGTACCTACTACTGATCATGTAATTGATAGATGGCAAAAAGTCTTGTTAATAAACACTCATTAGATCTTGAGTCTAATTAAGATTGACCACCCCTGATACACACTACTGCTGAAAAAAGCTGTTTTATCATTTTTACGTAGGTTGATAATTATGTGAGAATTTATTATAACTACTTAAAAGAATATATACATACGAGTACGTACATATAGTTGTCAATGAATGGCCCTCTATTTCCTGTAAATCTATTCGTTCATATTTAAATGACTTTAAATGTGTGTGTTTGTGAATTCATTGAGTTCATTATTATTATCATCAATACAGCCGTGAAAGTCCACTGGATGGCATTGGCCTCGTTTAAAATTGAGGGATTTTGTGAGGATCTTCACGCTTGGCGGGCGGTTTGGAAATGCAGATTTTATTCACAACTGCTGGCCATCTTCTGGTATTTGCTTTTATTGTCGCCTCGTATAAAATATGCGCTAAGAAGTCATGTGTGGGAACTACACGATTTAAATATACAACAGTTACATACTATTTTTTTTATAAAAAAACACACTATGCTTTTAAAATATAACATAGTTATTACATAACGCGCTTAAAAATTGTCTTGGTTATTGTACTTTTTTATTTTACCGTATTAACCTTATAAAAAAATAACCTTGTAATGCTACAAGGTATCACATATTTAATTTGATTGCCAGTTCTTAAAATCACACAAAAGGTTATACGAGACGAAATGTCGAAATCGAATGAAGGTTTTCTTTGATTTAAGAAGGGCTTTTTGATGGAAAAGGTCAATTGATTCGATTGATATATATATATATATATATATATATATATATATATATATATATATATATATATACCCATATGAGGAAATATTATAGTAACAACCGAAATCTTTCTAAAATTATTCTTACTTTAGGTGTAAAAAGAGGTATTTTTAAGGTAAATGCGAAGTATTCCATCAAAAACGCTTAAAATTATATATAAGATAATATATAGGATATAGGAAGGCGAATGATTTGCAGGCATTTAAATAAATCAGTCAACAGTAATATTCTCTTACTGTTGACTGATTCGAACATTTTTTCTTTAATATTATCAGTAAGAAATTGACGAGAATTTTTCTTTTTGTAATAGTTGACTATATTAGATAGGAATGTACAGAGTTAAATAAATAATTTGACGATATATTAAACTTCCACATGTTACCAGTTTCGTATTGTTTAACTAATAAATTTTGACAAAGAATAAAAAATAGTGAAGAACATTTAGCATAACCACTTTTGCCAACCCTGTTACAAATTAATGTACAAAATATGATTGCGGTTACTGTACTAAAGAGAAAAACAATAAGTTGTCTGTGGTCATCGATTGTTTTGTGATCAGAGTGTGAATATGTGAATCAATGAAGCTATGTATATAGTTTGTGATCATTACAGTAATATGATATATGATCGTGGATTCGATTACCATTATACCATTAGACTATAAATGCGAAGCGTATTTTTCTTAAAAATTGTTAGAATGATTAAAAAGCTGTCCTCTAAAAAGTTGAGTGTGCTAACACTCAACTTTTTAGAGGACAGCTTACAACGTAAAATAGTAGCGAGATACTATTTTACGTTGGCCCATCGCCTCCGATGACTTCTTAAGGCCCAAGTCCGGCTGTATATGGAATACTGTTCTCATCTCTCGACGGGGGCACCCTAATATCAGCTTCTGCCGCTTGACCGCATACAACGTCATGCTGCGTGTCGATGACCGGGATCTCACACAGCGGTTGGATTTTCTGGCATTGCGCATCTCTCAGCATCTTTTAACGCCTTTACCATAGGTTGTGCTTCGAGGAATTGTTCGGAATACGTCCTGCCGCTGGTTTCAACTACCGCACAACTCGTCAAAAAGAAATACGTGGCGTTGATTTCTATCCGTCAGGCGAAACGTAAACTTATTTCTTTTTATTCGAGATAGGAAGGCAAGCGAGCAGGCGTGTAACCTGATGTAAAGCAATCAACTCCTCCTATCAACATCTGCAGTGTTGCCGGCCTTTAAGGAAACTGTTATTATGGGACGGAGGAAGGGGGATTGGGCCTCCAGAATTCAGTTGTTTAAGGGACGAAGTGCGGTAGCTAAGCTACCATTCAGACGCTGTTTTGTGTGGGAGTGCGGTACTTCTCCGGGCGAGCCGGCCATTCATGGTACAGACACCATGCCACTACTCTACCACTAATAAATATTCATTTTTCTCCCCATTACATAAAAAAGGATTTTACTAATATTTAAAATATTGCTACTTATAAAAAAATAGTCGACAATATTATTAAGGAAAAATCTTGGTATTTCTTCTTACTAAAATGCCGTCATTGTAACCTATCAAGTTTTGCAGGAAATATGTAACAAAACTCGCTTTTGAATAAAAATGCAATAATAAGTCCGGAAGGATAAGACAGTGTTTTGTTTAAAAATGAAAATAAAATGTATTTTCTTTTTGTTCCAGTTATGTACAATGATGTCGTTATATTGTTGATTGTCAGTTAGATTGAAAAGGTTCACTCAACTCCGAAATCCGTTGCCCGAAGGAACTCGGTAAGTCTTGTCTTATATTTCTCTATGTGTTATTGTAATTCTTTTGTGTAATGTTAGCCAAGTAGAATTGAGTAGAATGAATACATATTGCTTATTATCTCTTATAACTGTATGAAATAACAAAATAAAATAATGGCTTTGGCTCATTTGTAATAACTGGTTACGTAAGCATACGTTTGAAGAAAGTTCCGTCTCCATGTTAGTTTTCTACTCATTTGATTTATTGGTTGAATGTAGTAGTCTGCTTATATAAATCAAATATTTTATGATGATGAAGTTATCCTTACCAATTCGGCTATTGATGGTATGCGAACAGCGTCCAGCAAAAGCGCTGCGAATGCGTTGCGTACCTTAGAGATGCATATAATGTTAGGTAAAGAAAGATTTAATGGGAGAAATGAAAGAGATAAAGGAAGGAGTAAGGAATTAAGTTTCTATATCCCTTATATAACTTACGGAACGCGATAATACAACAAAATTTACAATCTATACTCTGGACAGGTTTGTCGGATAACCGACAATCGTTGGGGTAGACGAGTACTGGAGTAGCGACTGCGACTCCGCGAACGTATTGTGGGAGTCCCCTGCTAGATAGAGCGACGATCTGCGTAAGGCGGCTGGCAGAGACTGGATGCGTGTAGCCGAAGATTGGGCTAGGTGGCGCGCCGTAAGTGAGGCCTATGTCTAGCAGTGGACTGTCGCGGGCTGATATTGAGAGTCTGTACCAACTCATTGGCATTTTTTAGAGGAAGCCAACACTTGTCTCTCTTTGTCAACACTGTCTTGGCTTTGGTAATGCCAAGACAGTGTTGACACTATTCGATTTGGCTACGGCCTACTATTCTATCCTTCGTAAATAAAAAAATAATACTTTATGTGTAGGAGCGCAAACACAGAAGGCACTATTTCGAACGAAATTATGATCGAACGAAATCTTTTTTGCTCATGGACGTTTTAACTTCTTTCTAGGCATCTCCGCTCTGTGAAACTAAAAGCTGGTATTTCTTCAGCTGTTTTTTTTCTGACTGAAGACTGAATGCATTGTAAATGAGACCATTAAGAAATAGGTGTGGCGTAACTTTCAATGATAGAATAAGAATTAAAGATAAAAGAGAGCGATGTAGAGTACAAGTAGATGTCGTGACAAAATTTGAGAAAGGGATGCTTAGATGGTTTGAGCACATAGAGGGGATGGTTGAAAGACGACTGGCAAAAGAAATTTACCTTGCCGGAAAAGGAAAACCACGAAAAACATACCATGACCAACTTGCTGAAAAAGCCCCCTAAAGATCCCGGGTGTCGCTGTAAACAGTACGGCAGGCACGCTACAGTACTCTTGACCTGGCTTTTTTTTTTCTTGTATTGTACATAATAATCATAGAAAGGTACAAAAGCCGTACTTATCTCAAACAACGATATCTTCCAGTCAACTTTACAGGATATTTAACTAAGAATGTTTTCACCCAATGAATTCTTAAAATAGAAACAAATATTAATGAAATGTACTACTGTTTAAACCGCTTTCTCATTTTCCTCATCCATTCCGAAATTCATTTGGAAGCGTATCGTGACTAGTTAATTATGTAATCATTTCGCGCACAGCTAACAGCACAATAAACTTGAATATTCAAATTCAATGTGTAGGAATTTATTTAACGATTCGACTACGTTCTATAATATTTACACTTGTAATAAATAGCCTTTACCGAAAATGAGATGCTCAAGGCAACGAGAAAACAGTGTGGTGTGAATTACGTTTTTAAACATAAAAAATAAAAAAATATTACATACGATATAAAAAAAATTAATTACTTTTACGAAGACAAGAAGTGCGGGTTTTATTTTTTCTTTAATTATTTCGTCTGAATGGTTTTTTTAATTATTTCGTCTAAATGGTTAACTTAGAATCTAGCTATAATATTCTGTTGCATTCGCTGAAGTAGTGACGTCCAAGTGCCGTTAATCTCGCGGATTTTCTTTTAGTACTTAGTACATATAAGATGTTTATTGTATTTTTGAGGTATACTCACAGAAACAAGTCTGTAAGAGTGGCCACGGGATATCACCGAAACGGATCATAATTTGCTAAGAAAGAAATCATGAAGAAGATCTATAGTCAATCAATCGGGGACATCTACAACCACTCGGACTTATGCTCGGGAGGCGACCGCCTCCCGGTCTTTGCGGCGCCGTTTCCAGCGGCTATTAGGGCCTTTAAATTCGGCCAACAAGTAAACCTGCTCTACTCCACACCGGGCGAGCAGAGTGGGGCCGATCCATAGTCTCTAGCATTGTAAGACGTGGGCGCCATCTAGTTGAAACCATATGCGTGAAATCAGGCAAGAGTTTCTCTCAATATTGGTAGAAAATAATCAATAAGCATGCGTTTACTGATTATTCGACCTATAAACTAATTCTCGGAGTGCTGGAGTGGAGACCGCGTCTCGGTGAACGTAGTGTGGGACGCCCCCCGGCTAGATGGTGCGACGATCTGCGCAGGGCGGCTGGCAGAAACCGGATGCGTGTAGCCGAAGATCGGGCTAGGTGGCGCTCCATGGGGGAGGCCTATGTCCAGCAGTGGACTGCCACAGGCTGTTGATGATAACCTAATTCTGCCAGCGGACACCCTGTATTATGAAAAAGTAAAGACAAATTTTATTTTGATCAGCAAATGAGCAAGATAACCGATGTAAGCAAGAAACGTCCATAGACATTTACAGTACCTGAGAGGCAATGGGAAAGGTAGAATGAAATATAGGAAGGGTTATGGAATTGGGCTTCGAGATCCCACCACACACTATACGAAACGTGGTAACACAGTAAAATATTACCACTCATCATCATCATCATGGCTGCAATATCCGCGGGTGGGCTTTCGCCTGGTTCAGTAATTTTTTCCAGTCGGATCTTCGTTTAGCTTTTTCCCTACAGCCCCTCACACCGATTGTCTTTAAGTCGTTTTGACTCCATCTAGCCATCTGAGCTTAGGCCGTCCGCAGCTTCTACGACCATCTGGTTTGCCGTCGAGTAGGCGTTTGGCTACTCTAGCCTCTAAAATCTCCGATATTCTATGATATAATTTCCTATATTTTCTTAATCATTTCTCATTTCGAGTGAAAAGAAAGGAAAATAAAAGGCTATTATGTTTGAAAGCTGTTTCGTGTTCCTATTTCTCGCCTAATTTCTCGCCGGTAATGTTAATGCTTTGTTTGGTCAGAGCGATTGCTCTTCCTGTTAATGTTTAATTATGTAGAAACTCATCGCAATCCATGATCTTTAGTGTAATTAGATTAAGTATACGTTATAATATAATTAATAATTAACATTATAGCCTCAGTTTTACTCAGCAAGTAATAAATAGTATCCGATTATCTTCTTGTTCGTTGTTAGGATATTATACCCAGCTGTGGAGTGAAATAGACTGTTATTTTTGATAATGATGAATAAAAAGCTTTTTCTTCTACAATTTTTTATTAAATAATCACCTAATATACTAAGTATAAGGTCTATAGTCGTGCAAATTGGCTTTAGTCATTAATACGCTTAATATCAACTGAAACAGTAGAGGATTAGCATATCTAAGGCGACTTAATTGTCAAGTGGATTCACAGTAAAGTGAACGTATAATAACGTATTAAAATGTCGTTTTAAATATCTGATATCGACATTTTACGTTGCGGGTTGGGCTTTATAAATATTTTACTCTTTGTTCAGTTTGCCCATCGAATTATTTCCAGCCTTTACCGTAGTTACACAAAGGGCGAAGCTATTATTTGAAGATTCAAAATTGAAGAGAGCGGTTTCATTGGGAACCAATTTTAAATTAATTTATTAACTATTCTTCCCTTGGCCTTTAATTTTAGATTGTATTAAACTTTTTAATAAATCTTGGCAATCTGGTACGGATAGCACGTGATTTTTGTTTCATAATGAATATTTAAACGTCAGACGCACGACGAGATCTTAAAAAATAATTTACACGCTCGCCCTCCTCTATTGGCGTTTGACAGTCTGTTCAGTCTTGATTTACGAAATAAAGAACTTTAAAGAACTTGGTGTAGTTACCTACTTAAATATAATATATGATGATAGATGCGGTGCCGAAACGTGGACACAGATGATCTGACGAAGCGTAGTGTGAGACGCTCCCCTGCTAGATGAACCGACGATCTGCGCAAGGCGGCTGGCAGAGACTGGATGCGTGTAGCCAAAGATCGGGCTAGGTGGCGCGCCATAAGTGAGGCCTATGTTCATCAGTGGACTGCCACTCACTGATATTGATATTGATATATTGAGATGCGTTTATTTGATACTGCAGAAACACAAATACCATTTCCTTTTAAACTTAAAACACACTTGTTTATAAATAAAATTAAATGATTAAAGGAGTCAGGTGTTATTTTGCGGAAATCCATTACTATGTGGGCAATCAGAACTTTTTCTTAGCTAAGATCCGTGACAAGCTAAGACTTAACGGTTGTCTTCCGTAGAGTCTACTATACCTGATGATGCTTCGTGTTGAGGCGAAACACGTGTCGTGTGTTAGGTGGAAAAGTGATAGTGTGTGTTTGGTGTTGTTGATAGTGGTTGGGAGGTGGATTGTTGCTGACGGCCGTTTTTTCTGTAAGATTTAATTTGAGTTCCGCGTAAATCCACTTCTTACAATAGAAAACACACATTATAATTGTTCTGTTTTTGTTTGCTTGTCGCAGATCTTAGCTAAGAAAAAGTTCTAACTTTCCACATAAAATTACATATATTATAATAACAAATGTTAAACAATTTAAAAACGTCAAAAGGACATGTTTTGGTCTATATTTATAGCACACATTTTTTTAACTTTTTCCTAGATGTGGATACCCTAACTCGTTTGCTTCCCTTATCCCATAAACAAAATAAGTAATTTATCTCACGAGACAACTTTAGACATATACCATGCGATATCCCAGGAGGCGTACTTGTTTTAAAGGAATTGATGCGGAAATTTCCGTACCGGACATTAAATCTTACCCACACACAAGTATAAGTGAAAGTTTCGAACTTTGATATATGTTTTCGATCATGGGATACCGGAAAATATTTTTGTAAAATGTTATGCAGAGATGGCCTGTTTTCAGACTTAAGATATTTTTATTTCCGTAACGGAATGGACACAATATTTGCCAGGTTTGGTCCTGAGAAATAGGTCTTTCTGAGAAAGACCTACTTCTCAGGACTAAACCTGGCAATTACCTACGCGTGTGGTGGAATTAATTTTGATGACCGATTGGCTCAGTGGCGTCGGAGTCAATGGTTGTAGGTTCGATCCCTGCATCGAAATAAATATATGTATGGCCTACAGATATTTATTCCGAGTCTAATAACCCCGCCATTCGGCTCTGGACAAGCGGGTTAACGTCCGTTCCTTCAGAAATGGAGAGGCCCTTGCAGTTGGACATATATTGGACATATCATCACGCTTGTTTCCCGTAGTGTTAAACAGAGACCACAGATCTCCATTTGCTACGATCTCGGTACACTGTCTTTGCTTCTTTCACTCATCATTTTCTTCATACCAGCTCGCCGGTTAAGGGTACTTTTGACATGGCCTTTTTTAAGAACTTCGGCAATTTGGTTAAAGTATGTTCTCCTTGGTCTTCCCTACCGACCCTTCCATCCTCATCCGCATTACATAAATCCACATAAATTGTTTTTTATCAGTCGTCTTTCATCCATCCTCTCTATGTGCCCAAACCATCTAAGCATCTCTTTCTCAACTTTTGTCACTACACCTTTTAATCTACATCGTTCTCTTATAACTTCATTCCTTGTTCTGTCAGTCAAACTAACCCCACACATATTTCTTAACGCTCTCATTTATATCGCATTCAGTCTGTTTTCATGACTATTCTGCCAAACCTAACTTTCACTACCGTACATCAGAACAAGCACTCTCCGATGAACTACCAGTCGGGCCTTTCAGACACATTCTGGAACTTTTCATAAAGAAGTGCAGGGCTTCGTTAACCCGATTACCAGCTTTTCAGTGTCACATTCACATAGCATATGAAAAATAAGGCAACTCCTTAATTTCTTCTATCTGTTTCCAATGTTCGTCAAACTATTGAAATACTTTTGATTAAATTTGGCGGAATAGATTTAAATTTTGGTGAGCACAGATTAACTTAGTTTCCAGTCGATTAACCACTTTGAATGTGGATGCGGCACTCTGCAGATATATTTTTTATGTAATCAGATTGACAAAGTTTAGGATCGTACTTAAAAATATATATTTATATTAAATAAATGATTGTAAAAATATTTTTTTTCACAAACGACAGACTTAAAAGTAATCATTATTTTACATTAAAGTTTAACATTTTTTAAATATAATTCTTTGTGAGAGGAGACCTGTATTTCAAGTCTTTAGGTTTTCATCCACTTTTTTATGAGATAGGAAGGCAAACGAGCAGACGTGTTTTTATTTGACCTGGCGGAAAGCAATCAACGCCGCCCATAGACATCCGCAGTGAATTAGCCATTGCAGAAACATTGTCGGCGTTTACGAAATGTGTAGATTTTTTTTGAAGGTTCCAATGTCGTATTAGTTCGATAACACTATTGAAGGTATTATTATAAAAAAGAAATAATAAATTATACATTTTTATTAATAAAAAAATCACATTAACATGAAGACCAATGAGGAATTAGACATAACTTATGTAGATTGCTTTGTATATGTGTGTATGTGTGTGTTGTGTAATAAACAACAATATAATGTAATATTTTTTTCCGAGCACCGACTATGCTGTGGAGTCAGCTATCTTCTGCGATATTTTCAAATCGTTTCGACATTAGAAAAAGTAAGCCTGTATATCGCGTGCAATTTCTCGTGCAAGTTCATCAAAAGCGGATGCGTGATCTTCTTTTGGAGGGGGTCCGCCCAACAATGGAATAGGCAGAGACCACAGATCTCCAACTGCTACGATCTCGGCATACTTTCCTTGCTTCCTCCATACTCAATATTCTCCTCATACAAGCCCGCCGGTTTAGTCCAGGTCAAGGCCATGTCAGGTCAAGAGTACAATATGATTAGTGGCTTGTTTTCGAACTGAGGGCTAAACATACTTTCGGTTGGTGAGCTGGCAAAGCCTGGGGCCAAGGAAGATGGAAATTTATACTTTTCTCCATCTTGAGGAGTAAGGTTATGAGGGCCATCGCTCTCTGAGACTTTAGTCTTGGACAGAATATTGCTGAGCCTTTTGCTGGTAAATTGTAATATTTGATTTTTGTTACATATTTCAATTTGTAAGATTTTCGGTAATAAGTAGTTTTTTATTTATTTATTAGTCTATGGGCGGCGTTATTTGCTTTCCATTAGATGACAAGATATGTGTTTGCCTTCCTATGCCATAAAAACCATGTTGTGGTCAAAATCACCATATTATTGTCATGAGTTGATATGGCTATCGTATCAAAATGCATTAAACCGACAACATCTAAGCTGGCTACGTAAACACTTGATAAATACTGCATTCACGATAGCCCGGAGCGTGGAGATGGCATACGCCCTTCAATTCTCTGAGATTCTACTTACCAAAGCCACCTCAGCTGTTTGTCCAGTCAATGTGCTCGTTCAATGTTTGTACAAACATTATGTAGCTTTCCATGCAATTCAACTTTCCGCTATTTAATTTTAATATTGAATATTAAAAATAATAATACATAATGATGTTAAAAAGAATATCACAAATTTGTAATCATAAAAACGATTACAAATTAGTTAAATTAGTGAAATAATATTTTTTATTCAAATTCATCAATAACCTGCGGCAATTTTCTCGTACAAAAATAATCCGCCCTAGAACAAGGGTTACTGACACCTTTTACTCACAGCTCTTAACGGATATGGTTACATTTGTCGGAGAACCGACCGAATCGTTGCAGCAGACGAGTCCTGGAGTGGACACGGCCTCTTGGCATGCATCCCGACGTAAACACTTCTAACTCGTCTGTTTTAGGTTTACTGTTTTTTACATTCGTAATATTCAAATTTAAAATGAAAAAGTAATTGTTATAAAACAAAAGGCAGTAGTTTCACTGACGTCTTTTGTTGAGATATAAAAATTAAAGTGAAAAGTATGAATAATATATTATATAATGTACAATGAAACGCAAGAATAAATTAATATCATTTTGAAAAATTTTATATGAAGAAGCCCCCTAAAGATCCTGGGTCCCGGGTCGCCGTAAGCAGTACGGCAGGCACGCTATAGTACACTAGTAAAAGTTTTATATATAAGTATTGATTTATAATATTAACACGTTCCTTGTAACTTGACCTTCAAGCAACGTGTGCCACAAATGGTACACGATTGTACTAAAATTGGTACTGCTCCTAACACGCTACTTACTTACAGAATGATGATGCTATTAATATTCTGTTGGAAAAAACGGATTTCGACGAAATGTGTTAATAGTGTTGTGTATTACTATATAATTAGACCTGATCGTTGGGAAGTAGATAGCAAAGCACTTGTTTTATTGATGACGCCGGCTTTTATATGTAGTTCTTTTCTAGGATCACGCATTTTTTCACTTATTGAAAGGGTTCATGGAGTAATCAGGTTTGCAACGGGTCAGAAGTTAATAACGTGGCTTCCGAAAATATTTTCCTCTACTCGTATACTCTTATGTATATATCATAATATTTCGTACAGTACGTATCGATAACTTTCGTAAGCGATTCAATTTTGTTAAATTAATCCTGGTACAGTGGTTTCAAAATAGTTTGAAAAATTTACTGGTTTATATTAGACATTGATTTGTGGCCACGAAGAGTAAATAAGTCATAATTTATTATAAAAGATTTCCGCAAAGTAACACTGACTACTTTGCGGAAATCTTTTATAAAGATTGAGTGACCGTCCAAGTCAAACTTACTTTCCTAACATGATGTGTTCGCGGATCTTAGCAAAGTAAGTTGACGCTCCATAAAGATATAAATAATAAAATCCATAGGCGTTTAATCTCTAGAATACTCAAAATCTCATCTCCAAACTCCCAATAAATATGTAGTTAAATAAAAATTCCTATTTAAATTCATAGAGTTCAGTCGGTATGTTAGAAAGTTTAACCATTCATGGAAAAATTCTTACTTCAATTTTTTCTAAGTATAGATAAATTGCAATGTATTCTATTTTTTAGAAAGAAATTCAAAGTATTGTATACCTACAATTTGCCAAATTATATTCATTGTCAATATGATCTGTGTAAATAACAGGAACCAATGTTGGCGGTATAGTTAGCTGGTGATGACCAGCAGTGTCATGCCATCTATCTTAGTCAATAAGGTACTCCTTGATTCGGAGAGGATTAATTGATCTTTGTGTATTAAATTGGATGCGTGAAACCGAACATTGGAGGAACGGACGTTAACCCGCCACGCTTGTCCAGTGCGGATTGGCGGGGTTACCAGACTCGGAATAAATATATGTAGGCCATACATATATTTATTCCGATGTGAGAATCGAACCCGCGACCATTGACTCCGTGGGCAGGGGGCCTCGCCACTGAGCTAATCGGTCGTCAAGTGTATTTATTTATATTAGTTTAACAAATATATAACTCAAGTATCCTCAAGTCCGTGGTCGGAATACTTTTCTTGGAAGAAAAAAAAAACTTCACTGTAATATTGAGCCGCTTGGTTTTTTATTTGTATAGCGTTCCATTGTCTGCTGTAATGGTTTTGTGTGAAGGTAATCAGTTGTAAAGAAAACATCTTGAACTTTGAATACGGTCGCAAAAAGCTTAATCTGGGTCGTTGCGGAAACAAACCGAGAGAACAGGTCATGCGTACAGTCGTGTTCATTTTGAATAAACTATTCACAATTTTACAAATATAAGGTTTAAAAATAACTAATTTTATTTTTTATGGAAGAAGAAATCATCATCACCGAGGCATTACAGCCGTGGGTGGGCCTTAGCCTGGTTCAGTAAATTTTTCCAGTCGGATCTTCGTTTAGCTTTTTCCCTCCAGCCCCTTACACCGATTGCCTTTAAGAGGTCCTCGACTCCATCTAGCCATGTGAGCTTAGGCTTTCCGCAGCTTCATCGACCATCTCGTTTGCCGTCGCGTAGGGATTTGGGTACTCTAGTCTCGTCCAACCGTACCACATGCCCAGCCCAATGAAGGCGTCCAATATTAATGATTTCGATAACGTTCAGCTCATTGTACAGCTCATATAGCTTGTGGTTGTAAAGTCATCGCTCATTTTCCAACACAGGATCAAAGATACGCCTCAATGGAATAAGAAGAAAGCATAAGAGTAAAATAAATTCCTGAACCAAAACAATTCCAGAAACACTTGCAATACTAAAACACTGAGTTCTATTGTCTATCTGAGAGTAAGAGTGAAAATAAAGCTTCAATGAGAAGTAAGAAAGGGAAGATGGAATTAAAGAAAGGATAAAGATAATTCGGGTCTCCAGAGCCTTTCATTCACCATATGAAACACGGTAACTCAGAAAAATACTGTCACTTAATGCCGATATTCTGTGAGGATGTGTTATTTACCGATCGGGCCAGCCCTTTCTTGCTACCATGACTTTACCACTCGTCTTTTTTTAACGACATGCTTAGATTTTATCTGCCTAGCAAGTTACCATTTGTAATGCTATCTGCTACATATATGATTTACTACAACGTGAAGTACAAGATCATGTAGAATACAATAATCTACTTTTGGCGGTTAGGATCTTAGGCACAAACTTAGGCTCAGTCTATTCCTCCCTAGAATCTCCATCGAAATAGGTTGCCTATCTTTCGTACAACATCAGTTCGCAGTCTATATACAGATTTTCAAATTGATCAAATTTGTCATTCTTTAAGTGAGACAAGTAAGTAAGAGGAACAAATGACGAGAAACAAATTCGTATGTGCCTACACACTTAAGTTGCTTAAATACACTCAACACATTGATACATACAAACATAAATCTAGTGTATTCATCGTTTTTACTAGTGAAATATGTCGGAACACCAATATTTTTACACACGAGCTATTATTGGCTTAACTTCGTCTATACCCTCCGTTGTTTTAGATGTCTATGGGCAGAGTTGATTGCTTTCAATCAGGCGACACGGTTTCTCGTTTGCCTACCTATCCCATATAAATATTTTTAATGTAGATAGTTTGCTATTAGTCCATGGTAAGAGTAATGGTAGATAGAAAAATCGACACATTATCGAAAGCCCCCTTACCAATATGGCCATTGTTATTTATATATAAGTAACAATGCAGACTGTACATAAAAACAAAGTGAAAACTTAGGGAAGTCTTAGTCTTGTTACCGCAGTGTAGGTACTCTAACACGATAGCCGCTTTCCAAAGTGTGCGGTAAGCCTCGAAGACGGTAAGACTTCACTTGATACTATAATATGTTGTATTAATTTCATTGCCGCGGTGTATCGATCGATGTAATCGATCTGTATCGATTGTTTTCGCCCGATATCTTTAATTGATTTTTACGTCGCTTTGCTGGGCATGAACCTCTCGATTTCTTGACGAATTGACATTAACCCATTGCACTGAAAGCTTTTTTCCATTGATTATTGGAAATCGACTTATTTTACATTTTAAATAGTTTTACATATATTTTTGATATCGACGTAACACTACTTTTTTAAAAGAAATTAAGTTAAAAGAGTGTTGAAATAAATGTAAATTAAGACGGTAAAAAAACTCACCTTTGAATGCAAGGAATAGCGTGGTGATCCACCACGCTTGTCGCGGATTAGCAGGGTACGCAGATTCGGAATAAATACCAGTAGACCATACGTATGGTCTACATATCTCGATGCGAAAATCAAATCCGTGACAATTGATTCCAAAAGCGCTAGCTTAACTACTAAACCAGGTCGTAATTGATAAAGAAATATTATTATAGGGGTGTTGCGAAAGTTCCTAAAAGTTTTATAGCTTATCTTTTATTAGTTTTGAAAGGTAACATAAAACGATAATTTTGACTGATTAGCAAATCGCGTGTATATTTTTATTTAAGAACCAATTTGGCGACGAGAAAGAGAGGCAAAAAACAAAACATAGCCTCGCATAGTTGTCAGCTTCATACGAAAAATATGTTGTATAACATTTGAAATGGGAAAAATAATTAAATGGAGTAAAAGAAGATGTCGTGACAAAAGTTGAGAAGGAATATAGACACATAGCTCTCTATGGATGAAAGACGACTGGTAAAATAAATTTTCGTTGCGGATGTGGATGGATTGGTCGGTAGGGGGAAACCAACGAGAACATACCTTGATCAAACTGCCGAATTTTTTAAGAAAGGCCAGGTCAAAAGAGTCGTTAACCGGAAAGATTCTATGAAGAGAGTGTGAGTGTGTATGAAGCAAAAAAAGTGTGCCACGATCGTTGCAGATGTGATCTGAGATCTTTAATCTCTATCTACTCCTACGGGAAACAAGCGTGATGATATTATAAGTATGTATGTAGAAGAATATTTATAAGTACCTATCTTTTTATGTCAGCATTATATTTATTGTTAGAATAGCTGCCATTTTTAATTTTTGTTACAATAGCGAAATTATATACCTGAACTTACCTACATTATTCATAGTTTCAATTCTGAAAAATCTGCGAAAGAGAAACTACTAATTGGTTCTGTGGAATAATTTCAGCTCGAAGCGTGCATGAAGTATGCACATACAGACTGCAGATGAAAAAAGTTTCAGAAACAGTTTCAAACTTGAGTACGAAACCATTGTACGAAAACATTTGAATAACTGGTTCTAATGGGGTACGTTTTTCTGTAAATCCCGTTTTTATATATGAACAATAAATAGCAAGTAATAAAAAAAATAAGTCAATTCCTACTTAGGTCGACAAAAAAATAATAAAAAATATTTTTGTTTATTTTTTATTAAATAATCTCAATTTGTGTAAGTATGTATAGAGAATTATTTTCACTCATATAAAACAAAAATTACTTATAAAAGAAATAATATATATATATATATATATATATATATATATATATATATATATATATATATATATATATATATATATATATATATATATATATATATATATATATATATATATATATATATATATGTGTGTGTGTGTGTGTGTGTATGGGGAGAGTGTGAACAAATAGTAGGAATTGAAAAATTGAGAGGTGTTATATACGCACTGGCTTTTGAAAACATATCTTTTTTTCAGTTTACGTGAAGCTCGGAAAAGTTTACACCTACGTTTAATATATTGCACTTGCATTTTGCTTTTTCCAAGTTGTTTTAATTCATTGCAAAATGTACGGTAAACTTGTTTTTAAAACGGAACTTTGTTAGCTAGACTTTATAAAAACACAAGGATACGAAAACGACACTGAATCACTGCGA
The DNA here is from genome assembly GCA_031353405.1 of Baronia brevicornis. NCBI lineage: Eukaryota > Metazoa > Arthropoda > Insecta > Lepidoptera > Papilionidae > Baronia > Baronia brevicornis. The sequence continues at coordinate 436,884 of JASFAT010001539.1, read as the reverse complement.
CAATGTTTTAACTGTCATATGTGTATACAATAGCCGAATTTACAATGACATTATAATATGAGCAACTCATTTGATAAGGCCGGCAACGCTTCCGTGACTTCTGCGGTGTCGCGGTTGTCTATGGGCGGCGTTGATTGCTTTCCATTAGGTGGCAAGCTTGCTCGTTTGCCCTCCATAAAAAAATGAAATGTGTGTAGTGTCTTTAAAAGTCTCGTGTTTAAATATCGCAGTGTTTAATTGTTGCGTGTTTCTCGTGTCGAAATATCTGCAAACATACAGTTTGCAATGATATGTATATTTACAAAATATTGTATGAATAATTCCTTTTTTTAAATTATAACTGATATCGGCGGAACATCCAAAGTTGGAATAAATAATTGAAGTCATATATTTATTCCGATCTTGGAATTGAAGTCGCAAACATTAAAACCGAAAGCGGTAACTGCCATTGAGCCAATTAGGTGTCGCTTGGGTTATTTTCTTAAATTTCCGCAATTGTAGTAAAACAAAGCAGTTTTTATAATAAAATATTCTTTTGTATAAATATACACACATATTATTTTAATGAATTTTTTTTAATTAAATCATAAAAATGTATAAAATATTTAACATGTTATTTTCAGGATATACAAGTTCTTCCAATACAGTATACACGGTTGAAGTTAGTTATTAGTTTGGCCTTTGGAAAACTTGTTTATCCTAAAATCTGTTTAACCGGTAACACTCAGACATTTGTTGTAGTAGTCATGATGAACGGTATTACTTTATAATATAATGTAGATGTTTTAATATTATATAATTTTCCAAATAATATTTACATGGAAGCCTAAATTAAAATTATAATGTTGAAAGCGGAGATACAATACTTTTCATCTCAAAACATTTTAATTAATTAATTAATTCTTGAGGCTAACATAATCAATCTGGAAGAGTCTAGACAATGTTTTCTATAATGTCTGGTTTTATTATAAATTCATCCTATCTTGCCTTTTACTATATACCGCTCTTGCCAAAATCCAAAGAAAGTCGAAGGTCAGCCAATGTCTCTTGTCATCTCAGAAATTAACGAAATGAAATTCGTGTTCTAGACGGGGATAATTAAGTAATTAACAGATACCCACAAATATTTTTGTTAGACATTTGTAAGACTAATATTTTAATATTTTAATAATTATTTTTGGTGTACTAATTGATAAGGCTACGAGACCGAATGACTATTTCGAAAATTACGGAAAAAACCAAAGTGATTGATGTCTTCTAGATAATCAAAAAACTGAAATAGAACTGGACCGGACACATTATGAGGACAAAAAAGGAAAAGTGGACAAGAGACATCGTGGAATGGTATCCCAGGAATGGAAAAAGACAAAAGGGACGGCTAATAAAGACATGGTAAGACCAAATTTACGAATTTACCAAAGGGATGGAGAAGATTTAGGCGAGACAGGGAAAAGTGGATGAAACTAGTGGAGGCCTATGTCAAAAACAACCTGACAAAAAAACTGGTTGCTGATGGCACTATTAATTCTATAAATGTATAGTGTGTTAATTTTATTATTTGTAAATACACTGGTCAGCGAATAAAGGCTTATCTTATTTAATTGATTATACTAGGCAAGTTGTTATTTTATACAATAACAACTTTGTCAATTTGTCAACTTGAATTTTTAGACACCTCAAATATGAAACATCCCACCGTGAAGAATGTTCGTAATATATACTCCCCCGTTTATATTAGAAAAGTTGATTATTTTTCTTTATGGAAACGATAGGCAAACGGACAAGTTACCAAATGGTAAAAGAGGAGCAATGGGAAAGGAAATAGGAAGTTAAAGAAGGGAAAAAAGATATTAGCGTCTGAAATCCTACAAAATGCAGTAACGGAATAAAATGCTACCAATTACATACATACATATATATCGTCATCGCATGCTTCCCAAAGGGGTAGGCAGAGACCACAGATCTCCATCCGTTACGATCCCGGCACACCTTCCTTTCTTTCTCCACACTCATCCATCTTTCCATACATCCTTCCTCTCACATTCATCGTAGCGAAATGGCTCTTCGTTAGTCGTTTCTCGCTCTCGTGCGAGTCAGGACGTGTCGGGTGGCGAACCACGTCGCCGTCAATTTTATAACCAACTCGGTTTATTAAAACTCGTCATAGCGAATCCCACGAGCCGCAAGAGAGGATGGAGGTCCCAGCAGAACCCCGCAAAGTAAGGCACTATAGTAACCGATCCGGAGTCGGTCGGCACACTTGCGACTAAGCTCGCCCCTAGCCACGCATCCAATGGATGCGTGGCTAGGGGCGAGCATGGCAGACCGTGGATTGACCGAGAGAACGGGAAAAGGATAGAGAAGAAAGGAAAGGGCAGGGGAAAGGAAAGATGGATTTGGACAGAATAAATAGGGATATGATGCTATTAATTGACGGCGATATATTATAAGGATGTATAACCATGACTCTACCCCGTAATGTACATGTTATGCACATTTTAAAAGTACTTTCGCTGGTTTAAAAGAATGTTAAAATATAAAAACATCTTTATATTTTAAATTTTCTATAATCTTTGTAAGAAATGTTTGCAAATGTTTATTATTACAGTATTTGTTAACAGATTACTCTCATAAATAAAACATCTATCAGCAAATTATCCACTCACTATGGAGTTGTTTCTTACTCTAATGATGTCAGTATTAGTAAAGCAAAACTAAAAGCACCAGTCATCTCATTATTTTTTGCACGCGATACAACTTGTGCTATTGTAAATTTTAGCGACGCGAGATGTTTCTTATGATAAAGCTTTTATATTCTTATTGATAAAGTTGTTTTTCGCTTACTACGACTCGATAATGTCGAGTAATGTTTGAAGCCCCATGTGTCGAAATCTGACTTCGCATTATATATATTGTTTGTATTTCGCTGTGTCAGCGAATACCGTTATTGTAGTCTCAGGTTTGAAAACAGCAACGGGATTTGGAATATATCATTATATAACATCGACTATTCTTTTATCAATAGTTATTATTTATTTTTAGATACTTTAGCCAGAACATTAAAATAGATCTTGGGAACCTAGACCGCAATGTTCTGTTACAAAGGGCAGATGGTACCTTGTGGCCTAAAACTGATGCGAACGATAAAACAAATATTCCTACGAATGTCTTTGAAGGAAACATTGCTAGCATCGCGCGACAACAGGCGCATTGTACTTTACGAGGCCACCTCCTATTGCGGTTCATGATCTTTAGTATTGAAGTAATTAAAAAAAAACAAGAAGAATATACTTATTTTACAAACACTGAACGTCTCTCACTATGAGGCACATCACATCTGCCCTTAAAAAGTTACTAAGTGACGATCACGACCGCACTGTGAGAGCGCACAAAATGAGCGACAGAATTTTTAAATTGTGATCGAAATGCAAAAACCTATTGTTATTAATAAAAACAGTTTAGTTCTATTTCAGAGATTATTATGAATTTTCTCTTCAAACCAGTAAGCGAAAATATTGTAGGTTTGTTCCAATCTTCAAATCAGGAGATATTTTTAATGTTTAATTCAACTAAATGGGTACAAAGTATGTTCATGACAGTTAAAAACAAACGTAGTGCTATAATATAAAGTCGTATATGTTCATAACTTGATGATTTCGTAATTTTTTGTAAAATTTCTGAATTTTTACAAAAAGTTACAATTTTTTTATGTGTTAGGACTGTATTTGATGTTTGTTATTTAATTTATAAGTAAATCACTGATTCTTTTTCGACGCCGCTTTTGATGTTGGAAATTAGACGAAGTAATGAATCGGCGCACCAGTCGCATCAGACGGCTGCCACGCTATACCACGACAGGGTTATCAACATATATGTACATAGAAAACCCTACAATTATATATTATTTGTACGTATATTGAGTGTGTTTATGAAATATGTTTTCCCATGTATGCCTGCAGAAAACATGTTAATTTTTTTTGTATTTCCTGTTTTGTGTACAATAAAGTATTAAATAAATAAATAAATAAAATGTTTTATCAAAGAAAAAACTTGAACATGAGACATATTAGATAAAAGCCTATAACTCTTAGCTCTGACTTGGTTTTTAAAAGAAAACAAGGTTCAGCTTGTTGAATGAGTAATGACAAAGAGTGTGCTTATTGAAATTCTCTTTTCGTGTATGTCTAGAAAAGGTTTTTTAAACTAAAAAAGCTGTAACACGAACACATTAGATTAAAGTCTAAAACAATGAGTTTTGACTTGCTTTTAAAATTAATATGCCTCTTAATAATAAATTTAATAATTATTAAATGATATAATTATAAATGAAATATATGAAAAGAGTATCTTGGAAGAAAAAAGGTACCAACAAAGAAGTATTGAACAGTAGTAGGGTAAGTATGATTGTGCATTTCGTTCGTTATGACAACATTATTTAAAACATCATGAAGTAGAAAATTGAAAAGAAAAGAAATCAAGAAGTAAGCGTTGTAATATACTAATTCAAAGAAAAGGCAAGAGTAAAAATGTATGGAGTATTAAAGGAATTATTCTTATAACATAGCCGATGCCTCCGATGGTTCAGTAACTTGGAGAGGTTGGGTGAGGATCGTGCAGCTTAAAGGGATACTTGGGAATACCGTTCGATCGACATCCGGTCGGTGCTTTAAGTATCGAAAGGATGCGGTGATCGCCGACTTGAGCAAGCTTGGTGCAGCCAATTGGAGAGAGTCTGCCCAACAATGTGATTATATACATACATATCGTCACGCCTGCCACCCGTAGGGGTAGGCAGAGAACACAGATCTCCATCTGCTACGATCTCGGTATACTTTCTTGCATTCTCCACACTCATTATTCTTCTCATGCAAGCCCGCCGGTTAAGGCCAAGTCAGGTCAAGAGTACAATGTGATTAGTGGCTTGTTTATGAACTGAGAGCTAAACATACTTTCGCTCGGTGAGCCGGCGAAGCCTGGGGCCAAGGAAAATGGATGAATAGAAATACTATATAATATTATAATATTACTCACTCTTAGTAATCATTTTAAATTGCATGTAGATAATACATCTCGTTAATCTTACAGACCTTACATGACTTATTAAGTATTCTCACACTTGGAAACATGTCTTACAGCTCAGTATTTTCCCGGTGTTTTCCTTCATTATAAAACGGGTGACATCCTCGCCTTTAATTTTTTCTTTACATATTTAAGCGGCACACGCTCATAATAAAGTGTTCGCTACGCCCGGGGCTTATGCAATCTTAAGTGAACACATTTACCCGAGTTTCTGCGGTTCCCTTTAAAACTTAATGAAGGTATATTTTTGCTGGGACATAATAAATAAAAAGTTTATTCATAGCAATGAAAATGCTATTTTATTTATACAGTTTCTTGTATACTCTGTTTACCTACAATGCAGACCGCATTATACTATGTCAACAAATTTTACATTTTCACAATTCATTGTGTGATGTTGTATATTTGTGCACACATCTTTATCATCGATGATCTCTCGTCTATAACACGATTCACGGAATAACGTCCGTCTGAAAGGCAATGACTCTTGTGGCTAAATAACCTAATGTGGGAGCGGCAGATCCTGCCACAGGCTGACAAGAGACACACTGTAATACTAAGCTTATTAAGAAGGAAATGCTGGAATTAGCATTTATTTAACATACCAAAAGATCCTGACCTCATACATATATATATATATATATATATATATATATATATATATATATATATATATATATATATATATATATATATATATATATATATATAATGTTTAAATTTTCAATCATTAATAAAGTACTTTTTATTTGTCTACCAAAGTTCAAATATTTTTTTTAAAGTCGTAGTGGATGAAACTTGATGTTAATACAGTTTTTTGAAATATTAATTAATATTAGTTTTATATGGGAGAAAAAATTCTCTATACATATTCATCTATATATGTTAATTTTAATAATTTAATAAAAAGTAAAATATTATAATTTTTTGGTGCGTCCACCACGCAAATGTCACGTCGCAACACGCAAATGTCACGTCACATCACGCACTTGCTACGCCACCGCCAGGGTTACTAACATAACTACGGGCTAATTCTTTCTATTTGGGAGAGGTCTTTATAAACTCTTTAATAAAAATGTATTCCATTAATCTTTTCTTATAGACAAAAGTCGTAAGGAAGTTAGAGTCAATCGAATCGAAGTCTATATGACAAAAACAAACAAGTTAATCACAAATGATTTGTTTTGTTGTTGTTTTATAGCATATAAATTTCTTTCTAAGAAAATACCAGTAAGGTCGTAAATATAAAAAGTTTAATTAATAAAGTCTTGAGTTAAACAGGGCCGACTGCGAAATACCAGTGGGTAGAAGCAATAATAATTTGTTGAAATATTACGAATACTCCCAAGAGTTTTTGTGGCGTTCCTTAATTACAGCAATTGTGACGATAACTGTTCGTCTGAAGGTCAAATCTTTGACTTGTCTGCGACACTAAATAAAATTATTTATATACTGTTAATCAATGGGTAATTAAAATGGAATAAATATGAGAATTTCACTTTTTAATTATGACAACGTATGGCAACGTGGATGTTTTTTAATTAGATGTTTATATTTTAAGAAGACGTTTATTTTTTAATTAGACATTTATATTAAAGTTTTTAAGAAAGACCAGGTCAAGAGTATCATTAACCGGCGGGCTTGCATGAGGAGAAAAATGAGTGTGGAGGAAACAAGGGAAGTATGCCGAGATCATAATTGATGGAGATCTGTGGTCTCTGCGTACCCTTACGGGAGAAAGGCGTGATGATACGTATGTATGTATGTTTATATTTTAATAGCGTTATACATATAGGCGACGACCAATTGGCTCAGTGTCGGGGCTCTGTCAATGGTCGCGGGTTCGATCCCCGCATCGGAATAAATGTATGTATGGTTTATAAATATTTATTATGAGTCTGGTAACCCCGCTAATCCGCATTGGACTAGCGTGGTGGGTTTAACGTCCGTTCCTCCTGAAATGGAGAGGCCCGTGCTCAGCAGTGGGACATATATGGTGTGTGAAAAATAAATACATCTTGACAATATGCGATGGATCGTCACAAGAACGGAATTCAATGTACCTTCGCCGCTGCTCTTTGACGAAACTATTTACCTTTAAATTATATTCGTGCTTTCTTTATTATTTTACGTATATTATCCACTTGCAGTGGAAAGACGTACCACGCACGTCAATATGCTTCTATTACCAGAACGCCAGCATCGTTAGGCAATTGTTGGAGACAGAAAAATTTGTTGCTGTTATGTATCACACTGCAATATTATTAATAAATAAATTTAATATTCATACATATGTCGTTTTATCATCAGTTGCTGAATTTGCACCGCAAATGGTTAAAAAGGTGGCACCCTGAGTTGAATCTGCGGTTCTTGTCTCAAGAAATGTGTATCGTACTGTTATATATGTATCGTGTATATAATAATGCTCACCGTCAATAACCCTATCGCCTAGCCAGCACTTTTGACTGCTCTCAATATTTTAATCGTATTTAAAAGTTTAGTACGAGTCGATCATCCGCGCGTGACACTTGCCTTCCTAGTTAGAACCCTTTATTAAATAAATATCCTTTTTAATTATTTCGTTTTTTTTAAAAGGCCTTCGGTTAAATCATTATAACAGTACGTATGGTATATAATGGTACTTATGGTATATAGTTTCATTTTTTACATGTTATAATAATATAAAAAAATTGTAACATGTAAAAAATAAAATAAAATTGAGGATACCTGCGGAGTTTCTTTCGCCGTATTTTCTTCTCCGTTCAGAGGAACTTCATAACGAAATGGTGGTAAAGCTTTATTTATTACAGACTGACATTGGATAAATGAAATGTAATTTCTTATGTCGCAATTAAGAATTTAAATTGAATTGACGTTACTTAGCTTATAAAAAAAATTAAAAAAAAAGCATTTTTCACATTGATTTTGAAATTATAATATATAGGTAGTATTTTTTTAATATATAGGTAGACGCTGCTCCCCATTCGCCGGTATTTGAGCTCATGGTCGCTTTGTATAACACCCAATAGGTTTTGTGTTTCAGTATCTTATCTAAGTAAAATTACAAAATATTATTTATAAAAATAAATTAAGATTTCAAAATACAATTCTTTTTTATTGCTTGTATTTTTTTTTCATTATTCTCACTTACTTACAGCTTATCTTTGTTTGTCAGATTCAGTTTCATAAGCAGTTTTTGAGTCATATTGTCGTTGAGAATAAGTGAGGCGCCAATTTTATCGCTTGATGGTGCTTAGTTGTCTGCACATGTTGTGATGAACTAATTCAATATCAAGTTACGAGGCGTCTAAAGATTTTTTGTATAAACATCTGACAAGGCGTTTCAATTCAATCAATGATTGTTTAGAATTGAGGCACGTACATTAAAATTTTTGACCAATGTTATAAAAGAAGCTGTCTATATAACGTCAGTGTATTTTAGTCAACAGCCTGCAGCCGTCCACTGCATGACGTATGTAGGTCTCTAATCCGATTTATTCACGCATTACGTATCAGCAGGCCGCTTCGTGGAGATCGACATTCCATCTGGTTTATTCCTACTATTAGTTTACACTCCCGAATATATTAATATTATATGCCTTGTTCAAATTTTCAATCGTTAAAAAATACTTTTTTATTCATCCACTCGAGTTCAAATACATTTTTCTAAAGTTGTAGTGGATGACACTTGAGGTTAATACAGTTTTTTTTAAATATTACATTAATTACATTTAATTAATTAATTTTAGTTTTATATGGGAGAAAAAAAATCTCTTATAGAAGATATTTAGCAGGGTATAAGAGAAGAAATTAAATTGAATATTTTTTATATTACTTGTTTATATCTAAGAATTCTTAAATTCGTCGTTAACTATTTCAATGTATTTACATACATATGTTAATATGGTATTGAAATATAATGTTGCTTTGACGGTGTAGATTACGCCAAACTAGCTAGCTCGATGTTCAGCAAATATATTTCGGAACTTGCTAGACATTAAAACTTTTTCCGTTCTTTTACTGAACCGTTGGAAAAGCCGATAGTTTAGTAGATTCTTTCTTTGGAATACGAGCGAATCAGCGTTTTAAATCCCATATTCCTGTATATATTTATAGCTTTTTCGTACGTAGCCTTTATACGAGTGTGTACACCTTAGAACTATATATATTTATTTATAGCTTTTTCAGTACGTTGCCTTTATACGAGTGTGTTCTTCCTAGAACTAGATATATTTATTTATAGCTTTTTCCGTACGTTGCCTTTATACGAATGTGTACTCCCAAAAACTAAATATGTTTCTTAAAAATTTTACAAAGTTATAGATAAGTTTATAGAGTTATAAGGATGTGCAACATGAAACAATATTACCGATGATTAATACTCAACTGGCACAGTGGTGGATCATTCTAGTTTGATTCCATCAAAATAGATCATTAATAGAATCGTTAGTTTACGAAAATAATAATAATTATGTGGACAGTCAGAATTTTTACTTGGATAAGATCCGCGACACCAATGAGACGACCAATTGGCTCAGTGGCGGGGCTCCCCGCCTGCGGAGTCAATGGTCGCGGGTTCGATCCCCGCATCGGAATAAATATATGTATGGATTACAAATATTTATTCTGAATCTGGTAACCCCGCCAATCCGCATTGGACAAGCGCGGTGGGTTATCTTCCGATCCTCCAGAAATGGAGAGGCCCGTGCTCAGCAGTGGGACACATATATGGGCTGTTAAAAAAAAGATTCACGATAAGCAAAAAACGGCCGTTTTTCGGTAAGATTAAATTAACTTCTCTGTAAATACAGTTCCTTCAGTATAAAACACACATTGTTATTTTTCTGCTTTTGTTTGCTGATCGCGTAGGTTTAGCCAAGTAAAAATTCTGACTGTCCACATCCATCAAAATATTTGCACGCTCTACAGATTTTTTATTTCGATTCTGGGTTTATTTATGTTCATTCAGTTTATGTATTGTGATGATAATAACAACACAGAAAAGTGTGGGACTACAAGTATGGACTGTTTATTGAGATCTTTATATATGTATGTACATATATATTACGTTTATGCATAGTGTAACTCTCGCTGTAAGAACAGATATATATGAAAATATAAAAACTGCTATAAGAAGCAAGTGCGGAACAAATCTGCGATAAGATACACAGTATGTTTTTATTACAATTGCCGAGAGTATTTCACGAGTATAAATCACTGTTCTTTAGTATGTTGGAATATTGTAAGACGAAGTAAACAGGATATGCTACGGTTATGGTAAGATGGTTACGAGTTTTATAAGAACGATTGTTTTGTATAAAGTTCTGCAATCTTAAAATATGTATGTTTGTTGATATTCTTTTATTGATACTATTTGACGACTCAAACGTAATGATGGCTTGTTTGCTTTTTTTATATCTATGTTGCGCTGTTGAGCACGGGTCTACCCATTTCTGGAGGAACGTCCGTTAATCCACCACGCTTGTCCAATGTGGATTGTCGGGGATATCAAACTCGAAATAAATATCTGTAGGCAAACATATATTTATTCTGAAGCCGGGATCGAACCCGTCGTCACTCGTCTTGTTTGCTTTCGCAGCTAAATAATCGAACTCATTATCGTAATACAATTGCTTATTGGTTTTTTCGCCTAGTCTTCGCCTGGTAACAGTGGTTCTCAACCTTTTTCAATTAGCAACGCATTAACATGCCTACTCTTTACAAATCCGCCACACCCTTACATACTTGCGTGGAAAAATATTGATAGTTAAAGTGAAAGTAGGTATAGGTACATTTATTAAATTCTACATCATTAATCTATTAAACGTATTTTTATTGCGCAGGAACATAAAATACAAACACAAAGTAAAAAATAGATGCAAATATTGTATTTGTAAATCAATATCGAGATATGCACTTGACAGGGGCTTGCGGTACATCAATGTGCGGTACAACACGGTGGTTGAGAACCGCTGGCCTAGTTCATTTTGCCTATACTCTCTTGCGGCGCCATAACGTGAACACTAACAATTCGTCTGCTTCACAAGCTCAAAGTTTTCATAGAGCTATGGACGGATATTTCTGGTGGATTTGATTCTTCTTCTTCTTAAGAGTGGCTCTCCAACTAGCGAAGGCAGCCAATTCAGCACAACTATCTTACGAGACAAACCAGTTCTGGGGCACTCGCTATTAAAGTCCACTGCCTGATATTACGCTGTCAAGACTACCTTGTCATGCTTACCTGTCATTTGACCACGACTTTTCTTATCATGATTAGTTGCAATATGTGTACCTGTCATGTCTCATATTGTGACCCTGGTAAGCAACTTTTCTGCTTTTGACTGTCTGCAAAAGTTCACGTCCAAAATAATCCCCAGGAGGAACAAAGTCAACGACATAACTTTTAGATTTAATTAAATGCAGTAGCATTTAATTAAATCTAATGTGCAATGAGCTGGTCACGTTTTTGAAACAAACTAGAAGTGTTGGAGTAGATGAGTGCTGGAGTGGATACCGTTTATAAAGATCTAGTTTTGATAGATGAAGCGATCATCTGCTTGTGATGGCTAGCAGAGATGTATATCAGACATATGTTATAGGTATATGGTATATCTTCCCTATAATACAAAAAAAATATATATGTAATCAACTATTTCATTGTGAGGTTATTGGGAAGATAATTAATTTGATTTATATGTAATGTCTCGATTCGTTTATATTTCTTGTTGGCAGAGCTTTACATTAAGCCGTTCGTAATAACACAATACAATATTGAGCTATACATTAAAGGTCTAGCTAACAATCATTTATTGGAAATGGCAAACGAAAGGAATGCCTACACAATACTGCTCTTATTTCGTTGATGAGGTTGTTATGCATTGTATTCACGTATTATTGTCTACCCAAGTTGTTAGCATCTATAAGCGATAGTCGTATTCTCGTTGTGTAGGATATGAAATACCTTTACTGGAATTCTAATTTTGAAATATCGTCTTGGATATGTAGTTATATAAACTGAAAATACTGACAAGGTTTTTTTTTTAAATTTTTATCAATTTTTTTCACAGTCCACATGATATGGATAAGTGTGGAGGAGCCGGGGAAGATGTGCCGGGATCGTAGCGAATGGAGATCTATAGTGTCTGCTTACTCTGACGGGAAACAGGCGTGACAATATGTATATATGCTGTACTAAGCAATAAACCAATGATACGAGACATCCTCAGGTGTAAGGGACTCCATGCATGATAACCTTCGGTTGTCACTAGTTTCAGCCTTTTCAACTAAAGAGTGTTTCTAGTTTAGCTGAAAAGTCCCGATTTTTGATACTTAGTTTCGCAGCATTGAGGAAAATTGTACAACAAATAAAGATCGCAGGGTCAAGTTTTGCGCCAATCCTCCCTTTAAATGGTTCTTTCACGGAACATAAACAACTTGAATAGGGATCGGGATCAGGGTAACAAATTTGATTATGTGTAGCGGTGGATTCGACCCTCGACCGTGCATAGCACTTGTGAAACTTTTCACTCAAGCGATTGGTATTTATCGAGAACAATTTAAGTTCATATTTTATCCACGTAGACAAAGGCCGGAGTTGAATTTGGGATATCGAAATCCTACTAATATTATAAATGCGAAAGTTTGTGAGTATGGATGTATGTTTGTTACTCGGACGGACGGACGGATTTGGATGAAATTTTACAGTAATGTAGGTTATACATCGGAATATTATATTATATATGCTACAATTTGTAATGATTTTATGTAATTTTGGTTGTTATATAATTTTACTATTAAGTAAAAAAAATATATATTTATTTAAAATGAATCTGCCACGAAACTTAATGTGGCAGACCAAATTCCACGCAAGCGAAGCCGCTAAAAGCTAGTATACAATATATAGACATGATAAATATAGAAAATTAAAAACTATGCTCTTGGAGTTGATTTAATATATTGAAACATGTAAAATTTACAAGTAGCAATATCTCACGTGGCTTCCGGTCTGATATCCTGAATTCATATCTTCCATTGCATTTATAAACTTTCCAGATCTATCACTGCTAGGCTCTTAATTAAAAGATAATGATAAGGGGCTAACACAATGTAAATCCTCAAGAATAGCACGGATACAATCACGGCACCGTGATATAAACTTAGTTTAATTGTAGCACTAGCGACATTTATATTGTCCGTATGTTTGTCCGGAATAATCTTGTAAATAGTTCCACTGGTTTAGATGGATTTTTTATTCAAACCTTTGCTTTATGATTCTTTTGCATGGAATAGGGCCAAACCCTTTCTTACTACCCTTCCTTAAGACCAAATATCAGAAATTAAGCGCCTACGTCTTTACTTGAGTAACAAAAACGAATGAAAATAAAATGTATTATGTCAAGAAAGATTCTTTAACCTTCCAGCTTCGATAAGCTTTTGCTAAATGTACGATTTTATTGCTACAAAAAAATATTACCAGGACGTAACTCTAGCGACAGATATTTTTCGGTTATATAAGACGCTTCAGTTAAAGAAGGGATAAATCTTTTACTGAAAGCTTATCGCTGAGCTCGAGGACTTTCCGACTTTTTACCCTTAAAAAATATACTTCCAGCTTCTCCAATTTCGTGCAGTACTTTGAAAGCATAAATGTTTAGGCTTAAGATAATTTTTATACTGTAATAGTTAATTTATATGTTAATTAATATAGTTTAATAGTGGTAGAGCCCCAATGTAGACGAATAATTTGTCAAATATGGCATTATATGTGTCTGTAGAATGAACGGGCCGGTTCGCCCGGGGAAGTACCAAACTCCCACAGAAAACCGGCGTCTGAGTTGTAGCTTAGCTATCGCGCTTCGTACGGTGAGCAGCTGAATTTCGGAGACCATACAACCTACCCCCTCCCTCTTCCCCTGCCATTCCCCCTCCCATAATGACACTTTCCTTAAAGGCCGGCAACGCTTTCGCACTGCCTATGGCTCTGCGGATGTTTGTGGGCGGCGTTGATTGCTACATCAGGTGACACGCCTGCTCGTTTGCTTTCCTACCCAATAAAAAAAGCAGATAAATTATATTTGATTATTGTGGTGGGTTAATAACCGTTCCTCAAGATATGTGGATGTCCGTACATAACAGTGGGACTATGGTATTGGCTATGAAAAAAAAAAACGTATTTTTTAAATATTTTTTTTAAATACAATAAACCCTTGTTAGAATTAAAATATTAATTTATAACTTTTTCTTTCAATCAATTTACTATAATATGTCGAAGATATTTTCCTGGCTAATGATAAAAACAGAAATAAAATTGATATTCAAAAATAAAGTGGGTTTAGTGCTCTTTAGTTTTTATATGTAAATGTTGATGACAGACACGATTGTAAATTATGAAAAATGGCTTATAACTTTTTCGTAAAATATTATTGCTTTCTTAACATAGTGCACGTTTTAAAAATATTATGTTCCACATTAATGAATGAATAAGTAGAATACAAGAATAAAAAAATACTGTAAAAGTTCCATTCATTGCGACGTTTGTCTGGAACACGAGAGAAGCCAAAACGGTCTTCCTTAATTGAGACAAAAGGCTGAGGCCAGCTGTGTAATATCGAGACGCGGAACTTCGTGATAATTAGTGAGTAAAAAATATAAAGGAGCAATTGCTTTATGCAATTTAAGACCATATCCTAATTAAAATGTACAAGAGTTGGTTGGGTACATAAATTAGTAATATAATTTAATTAATACCAAAGTTTGATTCGCTCGTAATATTAATGTTTTAGTTAAGAGTGTGTGAATAGACTTGTATTGAAGAGACATTTGCTAAGAAAGTTTGAGATGAAAAACCAAATAGAACATGATTTTCTAATATAATTCGATATTTACTGAAATTTTAAAACAAAAAAATAAGTGAACGAAGCTTAGGCTTCGATAAAATAAATAATGACAGGGGATGAAATAAGTGAAGGAAAAAAGGAATTGGTCCTTCGGCTCTTATTTGGCTTTTGTTTGGACTTTTATGATTATTATTATATAATAATCATAAAAGTCATATTAATATATTTATTTTATGATATTAAATTTTCATTTTCTTATAATATATAAACTCTTATATCTTTTCAATACTATTAGAATATAATAATAGAATAAAAATTAAAACATCTTTCATCTATTTGTGACTTCACACGTCAAAGCTAATTATTATTTTTTTGTTGCAAATTTACGAAACTGCCAGTTTTATTATTTTGTATTTTAATTACTTTAATAAGCTCCGGCATACAAGATGCCCCTTAACGCGGTCTGCACAGATAAGTGTTGGTTATAGCCGAACTTAATTAAAATTTAAAAATATTACACTTGAGGGGATTATGAACGTACAAATATATTAAAATATTCTTTTTACAAATTCTCACAACAGCACACTAATCAACCACAACAAAATTGCGATACTTACGTTTGTAAAATCTTTTTATTTTTAATTCTAATAAGTTTATAAATATATTTTTTCAGTATAAATATTTATTTTTTTATGGGATAGGACGGCAAACGTATATATGCTCGTTTTTTAAGGTTCCTGAGATGTCATATCGTTTTCCATCTGTTATCAATTTGTAACTGTTAATTTTTTTTTTAATTTTTATATCTGTAGCACTGATCGATTGAACAACTATTGGGCTAAAATTGTAAGAAATTCATTTTCATTTAGTATATAAAATTTGACTTCTTCGTCGCACTGGTTCCTTACTAGAAGCTCTCTGTACGATAGAAAGGCTTCGAAATTCCAACATTCGTTTTATTCCAGGTGTTATTAAAACAATTTTCTTAAAAAATACGTTACATTTATATATTTTTTATTATTCATAATCATCAGGCTATATAAACGTTTCGAAATATATCAATTTTTTTTAAATATATAAAACATATCAATCATTATGTGTCATTATTGAATTGAAATTACGTTTGCCGTCACCAATACATCAATAGCTCTCGTAGTGATTCACGGCTAACACATGTTGTTAGGTCATTGACGTAATACAAAGATATCGCCTGTTTGTGAATCAATTTGACCTTGAACGGATCACGCTGCCGCAAAAGGCTCATACGGTTTATTTGAAATACGAGTTGTAGCTTCCTATATTTTATTCGTGTACGTTTCAAACGAAGACACTGCACGTACTGGATTAATATATCTTCTTTCTCGATCTCTTAATCCTGACATGTACGATTCAAACGAAGACACTGTAAAATATCATAGAACGTTTTGATAGTATAGCTACCATTTTATCAAGACGTATCGTGACACGCTGAATACACAGTTCAAGATACTTTATGTTATCATGTTTTACTTGACACTGGTATAGTAAATAGTTATAAATAAACGCCATCAAAAAAAGAAAGGAAGATGTTAATTAGAGATCTTTACAATGTGTTATAGAAGACATACATATACTTGTTAAAGGTTCAACTACGTTTCAAGCAACAAAGACTCCTTCGGTAATTATGACTGCACAGCAAAGACGGGTCTCAAAGGCGCTGAAAGACTAAGTAAAAGTAAAAATGCACTTTGACGTAAATTATGAACGGTGTCGAAACAAGCCCCGTAAACGCTTTCCGCATGTCTGTGACATTACCGGAGTAAAGTGACAGTTTTATGAGTGCGCATTTTTATGATGCTAATGATTCACGCATGGCTGATGTTTTCGTTTGTAGATTGCTATCTCTATTGCATGGCGGTGAGAGTATTGACTTCATGTATCTTTTTGCCAAAACGTATGCAAATTCACATAGGATATTCACTTCTTTTTTACTATTATCAATGTGGGTTTGAAAACATTTGAAAAAGAACAAAATGTAGTGACAGACGAAAGGTTATGAAATGATTATGTTGCCAACTTTATTATAATTTGCATAGATAAGTCTAGTGTTCAACCACTATGAGTAAAATAATAACAATAAAAAACATTTAATTTATTTATTTACACAATATAACAAAAAAAGTAAACAAAAATTTTAATATAAATGTAATGTAGCACGCCTTCAACCATTTTGAGCGCTGCAGATCATCGCGAAGAGAGCCTTGAAGCTGAATATCGGGGTAGATGGTGAATCTTAGGGTGGGGAAGCTTATGTGGTTCAACAGTGGATTGGTGATCGTTAGTTAACAGAAAGCACTGTATGTAGGTTTAAGTCCCGTATCCCTGCTGTTGTAAAGCGTAATTATAATATTTTTATGCTGCTGGTTGACTGATTCACATCACAGGAGAAGTAGTGTTTTATGAGAGATCATGTCAAGCAATGAATATTTATTACTAAAGAGAAAAATTGACTTATATAGGTAATCATTGGAACCTTCAAAAAGCAAGCCTACATTTTCCCTAAAGGCCGACAACGCTTCTGCACTGCCTGTGGCAATGCGGATGTCTATGGGTGGCGTTGATTGCTTTCCATCACGTGACACGCCTGCTCGTTTTCCTTCCTATCCCATAAAAAGAAATCACGTATATGATCGAAATTCTTACACCTACGTACGTTAGACTAACAATACTTATTATTCGGATCATTGAAGCGAAAATCGACAAATATTTCACTTGTTACGTTGATAAATATGTTGATTGTTTCTCAAATTCTCACTGTATTTCATACTTTTCATACAAGCCATTTATTGTATTTTATATTGTTTCTTTTCGTTATTACTTTTAAGATATTTTTTATTCCGTCTGTTAATATCATAACATATATATATATATATATATATATATATATATATATATATATATATATATATATATATATATATATATATATATATATATATAAACATAATATATAAACAATAAAATAAATTATTCCTATTATTTATTATTATGCTTTATATTGTCATATATTTTTACGTAAATGAAGATTCCTTTCTCTCTTTTAACTCATTTTATGCTTGTGCTCAAATGATCTGAAAATAAATGCAAAATCTAATTAGGATTAAGGACCACACTTTGATTTAGAATAATAAACTCTGTGGGTAGATTTTTTGTAACTCAAAAGATTCTTCTAGTGGACTCATAAATATTCAATGTCTATCTAACTTCAGTAATCAATATGAAGAAATTTAACTTAAGTCTTATGATCATTTCATTTAATTTAATTAAATAGATTATTATTTAGACCACGTATATTACATATATAAGTTAATATATACATATATAAGTTAATATATTTTGCAAAGTACCTTCATACAGAACTAAAACCAACGTTTATTTGGTAGCACTTCTACTAATTATTCGTTTAATTGCCATTTGCGGAACTCGAGTTTCGATGTGTGTGATACTTGACTAAAGCGTAAAATGGTTGTAACGATAATTTGGATACTGATATTTGGATGTACTGCTTTTATTTTGTTCAAGTGACTAACAGTATCAGTTTCAATTTCTAAATCATTTTGTTTATATTTCGTCGACAAAAAGTGAAAATGTAGTACACCGCGAAATAGAAACTTATCACCAGAGCCAAAAAAACTTTTAAGATTTTTGAATGTGGATGTAAGGGTCGGTAAGGAAAGGCCTCACAAAACATACCTTGACCAAATTGCTGAAGGTTTTAAGAAAGGCCAGCTGTATTAGAGAACCCTTAACCGGCGGGCTTGCATGTGGAGAGATTAGAGTGATATTTAGTGTGGAGGAAGCAAGGAATGTCGAGATCGTAGCAGATGGAGACCTGTGATCTCTGCTTACCTCTACAGGAAACAGGCGTGACGATATGTATGTATGAAAAAATTGTATCTGATTATTTAAGAGCAGTCAGTTTCAATGGTGTACATAATTTTATATCGGTCGTAGAGCTGTGAGACTCGGACCAATCGAAGCAGTTTTTTTGACATCTGTGTCATTTACAACATTTCGCTTTCTTTGTGTCGATATGTAGAAATGTTTTATATGCTGTAGTCATTATGACGACAAGAAAAGAGTATATAACGTTGATTAGATTAAATAATAACCTATAAACATTATCTGGAAACAGCTGTTTATTTTACCAGAATGTTTTTTCGCCTGAGAACCAGAGTCACCGACGTAGCTTTTCAAGTTAGCAGACTGCAGTGGCAATGGGCTGGACCCATTTGTCGGAGAACCGACAATCGTTGGATTTGACGAGTGCTGGAGTGGAGACCGCAACTCGGTAAACGTAGTGTGGGACGCCCCCCTGCTAGCTGAAGTGACAATCTGCGCACGGCGACTGGCAGAGACTGGATGTCTGTAGCCGAGAATCGGGCTAGGTGGCGCGCCTTGAGTGAGGCCTATGTCCAGTTAGGACTGCCGCGGGCTGATATTGAAGAAAGGTATTGCTTCATCAGTGGAGGTTAGAAAACCATTCTGCAACACAGACACCATCATCATTTCTCACGCAAGGACATGTAAAATCTATAATTTGAATAGTATATTCAATTATAATTAAGAGGTACGTAAGGTAAAGCGTATCTGGAATGTAATTTAATATGTTCATTCTCTGTAACTTAAATACATATATGTATGTATGTCGCAACTTAATCAAGCCTCTGTCTAAACCGTGATACATTCCTGATTAAGAGTTATCCAATGCTCTGTCAATCCATTACTTAATTAATTTGCTACAGATCCACAGCCATGTATTGAAACAGTGCCAGATTAAACATTAATGGTATTATTGAACTTGATAAATTTCTTCCAGGCCGTGTTCGTGTACGCCTGAAATGTAAATGTCTGGGAGAATTTTATTATCTCACTGAGTGGTGGCGATATTAGAAATTTTAATTTAAGGACGACGATATAAGCGCCAGTATTTTATATAAATAACATCACAAACGCAAAGTGTGCTCGTATTATATAATATTAAAAAAAAAAAAAAAAAATATATTTATATATATATATATATATATATATATATATATATATATATATATATATATATATATATATATATATATATATATATATATTAAAGTTGATATTTTTTCGTTTTTAATATTCTTCTTCTTCTAAGAGTGCCTCTCCGAATTGCGAAGGTTAGCAGTGGCAGCCAATTCAGCACAACTTTCCTCCTCCTTCGCGAGGTTCAGCAGTTCTGGAGCACTCGCTATCCCGATCTACTCCCTGATATTATGTAGCCAAGACTTTTTAAGATTCTTAATGACGACCAATTGACTCAGTGAGTGCGGATTTGATCTTCTCATCAGGATAAATATGTTATTTCGAGGCCTACAGAAATTTATTTCGAGTCTGGTTACCCAACCGCTACTGTCCGTTCCTCCAGAAGTGGGGAAGCCCGAGCCGAGTACTGGGACATATGTATATGGGCTGTGGAAAATAGTTATTTAATTGTTATTAGAAGATATAAAAAGGTAGCCCTAATAAATGAATAAAGTCCTTATCCTACTCCATTATCCTTTATTATATATATTTTTTTCACAGCCCATAGAAGTCCCACTACTGAGCACGGGTCTCAAGCAATGATTAAATTATACTTAGATGAGTTAATCTTATACATTTTTCTTTAAATTTCCTGCAGTGTTTTTATATAGCTTGTTATTTTATAATTTTTCTATTATTCCAATCTTATAAAAATAACATGATGGTTGTAAAGTGCCTTTCTATAACACACCGAGTTCAAACAGTCTCGTATCCAATTGAGTGAATTGTAGATCGTTAATACTACTGTACGGGTGACAAGCAGACATTGCATGCTAATACGTCCGTTATTGGAGTAAATCAATTGAACGAAACGAACGTTCAACTTTCGTGCGGGTAGTAACAAGAGAAGCGATTTATTTGGTCGCTCGGCTTTTCCGCAGGTTTGAAACGATTTAATTTTATGTAATCGTGAAAAAATTGTTTATTTATCAATGAAACCCTTAACCGAGCTGATGAGAGAGTGATGAGTGTGGATGATGCAATCAAAGCAGAAATCTGTGGTCCTTTTCTATCCCTATGAGAAACACGCGTGATCAAATGTACTTATGTATTTAGAACTTAACGAAAATATCGGACTCGAAGTTAATACCTGTAGGCCATACATATATTTTTTCCGATGCGGAGATCGAACCAGCAACCATTGACCACTTGAGCAAGGGGCCCCGTCACTGTGACAATTGGTCGTCATTTACACAGGCGTTACTTTACGAAGTCCACCACAAACATATTGTGTTTGCGGAGAAGTGTATAGAGACTTACATGTCTATTTCGCACCGAGGAACGGCCGACAGCAAATCCTCCAACACTTTACTATGGTGAAGTGATTATCCCCCTTTACTTAGTGGGGTTCTTCAGGCTTTGTCGGTGATTTTGGTTATGCACCGTTGAATAACAGCTATGACCTCACTAAATACGTTATTTTGTTAACAAGACCTTTGTTTATGTCTTCCGACGTACGTCAGAACATAACTGTATATTTAAAATTTGAATGATCAACTATTTGCGTCACAATGAACTAGCCGTGAGTCAGCCATCGTTTTGTTGGCGAAGTTCACGTAGTACTTTGGAATCCGCAAAAGATTTTATGAGTATCGGAAGCGGATATTGTGCGCGTGCTCTTTGTTGCCGAGAGAGAATTTAGGCAAATGCTATCAAATATGGTATCACACGAAGGATGTAAAGAAATATTTGTCCCCCAGAGAACAGAAATCGCCTAGTATGGAATCTTGTTGAAAATTTTAATAGGTTTATATTTCAGAATAAAGTTTTTATTATTATTATAATTTCATCTGGTCTGGTCTATTGCATTTGAAGGTGGAGTACTCCGTCACTTAGCCCCTCAATTGCATAAGGTATTAGATACGTATATATTTAGTTAATATATAATAATTATTATTCATCCGATTTATCTCTTATCAATAATATAATACACACTTGCTTATTGTTCCATACCGGTGTTTTTTTCCATAAATTTTACGGAAAAATAAAACAAAACACCGGTATCACCATCTATCTACAGTAAAAGTACAGGTACAGCAGTAAAGGTATTAAATGTGCTGATAAGAATTTGTTAGAAAGGAGACTACGATCGCCGATAGTCACGCGTCTGACGTGGAAATGGACAAAGTAGATACATTTAGCTCGAGACTCGACCCCGACTCAGAACGGGATAATCTCTACAAAGAATAAGATAAATGGAAACCTCTTTTGGTAAGGACGTATATTCTATTAACAGAGACTTTGTAGAAAATATCCATTAAATATACACGACAGAATTAGAATCAGTAAAACATGACTTTCACCGTAGACTAAAAATTGATTTGATAAATAAGTAAAAAAAACTATCCAATATGAGCATCGGGTTAACCGTAATAAAAAGAAAACTAAATTCATTGCAATCTCTGAATAGTTTTTGAATCGCTGTCACCCCTCCCTTGCTGTAATGATGCAGCCTCAAATTTTTAGCAGGGTCACTAGGTTGAATAGAAGACTGTTTTGCCGAATCATCCTCTTTGTTTTCCACTCCGCATTTTTGTTTGTTTCCAAGAAGACCTTAGGGCCGGCAAAAATAAAATAAGGCGAATACGCAAGGCTTCAACTTTTTAATTTTTATTTTAAAAACTTAAAGCACACTGACAGAAGCATCTGTTTTTAAAACCAATAATCACAGCATCGGTTCACTCATCGAAATAAATATTGACCTACACGTATTCATATCCAGTCTACAAAACATCCGTCATTTTGTATACATATAGTAATTCGACCTACATTGTAAAAAATCTCTTATGCACACTGTATTTACAGCTTTACTTAGTACAATTGGTGTTTCTTAAAATAAAACGTCATCCAGTCTATCTCACACAAATATTTCCTAAAATACTGTGAAGTTTTGATATACAGCAAATAGTGTGAAATGACATATTGCTGAATTCGTCTTTACATTTCCAATCATATAACTTTGTCGACTCACCGTACGGTACAAAGTGTTTCTTGTTAATGTGTAAGATTTTGCTTACATTTTCGAATTCTGGATTCTGAAAAGATGAAGGGAAATCGAATAAAATCACTTACCTATCTATAACTGTATTTACGATATTCACGACGCTTTTTTTATTGAAAACAAAACAATTTTTAGTAGTGAACTCTTCGTGGTTATGCGTGGTAGTCATTAGGTATACTTATTATCAGGTGACTTTTGCCTACTTCTTCCATAAAAGAAAGGAAGGAAAAATTCTTGTACTGTAAACCAAAGGTATGTTTATGTTATATAGTCCTTATCGGGTATTAGTAACCCTTATTTGTTTAACCTTAAGAATTATGATCTCCAATCTTATTAGGTGCGCAACTAAGTTTTCGCTGTTTGTTATTAGATAGCTCCAGCAGTAAATGTTGGCCGATTTTGACATATCCAAAACATCATGAACCAAGCTTAGACATATGGTAAACAAACCGCTCTGACACGTTAGTAATTTTATTGTGGCGTTTTATACTTTTATAATATTTTGAGAAATAGGTTTTGTAAGAAATTTTTTTTAAGTAGTAAAAACGGGTTTTCAATTGAAATTTTGCTAGTTAAATGACGTTTAGTACGGTATTAATATTATTATTGAAATTGTGAGATAAAGTCAAATATCGGCCTTTTAGTTTTGATTATCATGTAGATAGGCTTTTGTAATTTATAAGGTTTTTTGCACCAACAATGTCTGCAGTCTGCTTCGAGTCTTGAATGGAATATTTACATAACAATTCATCGAAGAAAGCACCCACCGGCGGCGCCGCGCTGTCTTATAACGAGTCAAAGTTTTTTTATTATTGTTATAATTTGATACTAAATAGTCTGACAATTTTATTTATCATCAGGCAGATAAATAAAATTACAGTCAACAACGGAGTTGAGTATATATTGTTGTTATTGTTAATCTGATCAACATATCAGCTATGGAGAAGCCTACGCCACGCTGCTGACGAATATTTTGTCAAGAATGGCACATTATTTGTCTGTAGCATTAATGAGCCGGCTCGTCCGGGGAAGTACCACACCCCCGTATTGTCTACCGGGGTGTGAGTGGTAGGCTCAGATGGCTGGATGGAGTCGAGGACGACATAAAAGCCATCGGTGTGAGGGGCTGAAGAGAAAAAGCCAAACTAAGATCCAACTGGAAAAATTTACTGAGCCAGGCTAAGGCCCACCCGCGGCTTTAACGCCTTGGTGATGACGATGATGATGATGATGCTATATAAATCTATATTATGTTAATTCATCATAAACTATTATTTGTTGGCAATTATAATCATATAAATAGGAAATTTAAGTAACAACCTACGACGTCATTTTAACCGTTTCGGTTCAAACACCTCTTCGAAATTTCATAAGTGTTACTGTGCAAGATCTATTTTAATTAAATACTAAAGACAAAATCGTCGTTTATCAAACAGAACGAATATTTTTTGATGCTTTAAGTATATTTGCAAAGACAGAAGGGAATCTTTCCTCCTGCCAAATCCTCCTTTATATTCACTTTTGAACGAAACCCGTGATTATGTAACCAAAAAAATTTCATAAATATAATAGTTCTAAAAGTGAATTTTCACCTAGTTCGAGAAGTGAACTCGTTATCACTGTTCCATTTGGTTTCTCGAAACCAATTGACGCAATAAAACTAGTTATCCAGGTTATGTTAAATTGCTGTAAATACTTACATATAGACAGATAAGCAGAAGAAATAAAAAAAACTGTCGTTACAAGCAAAGATGCGCAAAGCAAGCAATTACCCATTTACCGTGTCCTCATTGTGATGAAAGTGGTTTTAACGCAAACACAGTTTAGAGCAAGTCGTTGCGTTACAGTCTGTCAGCGCCGCGAGTTGTGGGGAGCAAACAAAGGTTATCTTTATTACCCATTTTACGAGGAACGTGGCGACAAGCTACAGGAGTTACTGTGAAACAGTTGACGTTTATGAAATAAAGGAGTCTAATACGTAAAGTCTAATACGGAGTATAATATATAAAGATTTTAGGGGTACAAAAATGATTATTATAAAAGATGCTTAGAGCGTATTTTTTTTCTGAGATAGGAAGGCAAACGAGGAAGCGTGTCGCTTGATAGAAAGTAATCAACCCCACCTGTAGATATTTGCAACACCCTAGGCATTTCAAATGTGTTGCCGGTTTTTGAGATAAAAGTAGGCTTGTTTTTTGTAGATTCCAATGTCGTATCGGTTCGAAAATACCGTTCAATGTAGCTGGTTCCACGTAGTTGTGGTGTGTAGAATGAAGTTTCGAAAAACGTACCGTACTGGATTGCCATTCATCCAGATGGTGGGGTAAAAAAGAAGTAAACATTGTAGCAAGCGGCATGTAATAATTTCGGGGTCTCCTTTCTGGAGAGATGGACATTAACTCACCACGCATCAATTCAATTCAACATAAAAATATGTTGAATTGTCGGGACACCCACACTTATAAATTCCTGTGGGCTATACATATACATATTTATCGAAAATATACGTAATCGAATCCACAAATTCTGACTCCGAATGTGTTATCTTCGCCACCTAAGTCAAAGATCCTAGGTCGTCCTGAGTCAGGCACCGCCTGTATAAATATATATTATGTATCCCACTATGATTTTCTAGTTATTGCCAGAATTTTATAGATGTTTAGAAAAGTCGTTCATCACGTTTGATTTATTGCAGCTGAGGTTGACGTTTGTATAAAATAAAATTTCTAAGGAGCAATTATTTTTCTTAAATAACCCTAATTTTGATATAGTTTTCGGGTTATTTTTGGTTTTATCCAGTTATTCTTATTGTTAATTCAATCTTCTTTTTTTGGTGAAGATTTTGCATAAAGATGTTGTAATTTGTTCTACCCATTGGATGCCTAATAAGCTGCGAAACTAGCGATAAAAAAATAACATAAAAAAGCAAACAGAACCTTCGAATACGTGATATGTGTCTGAATACATCAGAAATAATATTTTGCCTTGGTAATTAACAGTAATAATTCCTTACTAAAAACTACACTTTAAGGATTTATATTTTTTGTAATAACATTGGACATAAATCAAAGATTAACCAAAGCAACCATCAGAAGCCAGAAGTGTATCGTATAAATTATATTAGACGCTTCTAATTTTTTGTCAGTGTCATTATACTTAATCAAGGAGAACTCGTTTCAAAAAAGAAATGTTAGTGTATGAAATTGTACTATATATACTTATTTATATGATACCGATTATCAAACGCAATTGACAAAAAATTAAAGTTTGGTTTGTGTGTAAGGGTTAATCTCGGATACGCCTGATTTTGTTGGAACTGTCCCGAGAATATAATTTGATTCGAAGATGTAAATGCTATTGGCTTTAACAACTTTATCGAATATGGGTTCCGAGACCGCAGGCAACTAAAATATATTTGGGAGTCTGCGCAAATCGCAAATTCCGTCGGCTCGTCGCCGTGTCGGAGGTACACGTCTGTGTATCCCGATTTTAATTTCGTCATGACGCTACGGTAAACGTGTAAGGGAGGATTGGACGGCGGTAACTATAGTCCATATTAGTCCCCTAGGCTCTAAGGTCCAGTGGGTGAGAACCGACCGGGTACGTGAGAGAATCTCGTCTAAGCGGCCGGTGTAGCCGGTGTTCCCTACTCTACGTGCTCGCCTGAGCCAGGATGCGTATGAATGTTGGTGTCGTGATCGTGTAAGAAGTTACGAGGGCATCGTCTTTTCGGGGACTCGAGAATATATTTATTGTATTTATAAGAAATAATTCAAGCAACCTTTACTCTAGGAAAAAGGGGAATTCTACACAATATTTTCGAACCGATGTGGCATTGAAATCTTTACGTATAAATAATACGTAATAAACCTTTACGTTTCCCTCATATCTCACGTTTTGCAGAAGTTTATTGGCGGCTTATATAGCTTTCTATCAGATGACCCGCTTACTCGTGTACTAATAGCCACCAAAAAATATGGAGCGGTTTTTCACGGACCGCCATGTATCTTCGTGAGGGTAATTATTATTATAAACTACAATAAATCTGATTTTAGATTGTCATATATTAAAGATCTAACCCTTTTTGTGAGGGTGTCGGATCTAGATAAATATATAATAATTATCCATATTATTTTTTTAATCGTGAACATTGAGCACTGGAAGTCCAACTCCCTTCAAGTTCGTCTTTCCTTCCCATCATTAACATCTAAGATAAGCAATGCATCTATATTGCCCATGCTATTATGAGATGTCAAAAGCGATGGTAATTACTAACCATCAGGTGACACAGTTGTTCGTTTACTTATCTCTTCCGTAAAAAATAATTTTACAGTTATCAGCATGTGTATTGTTCCTTTGCCTTTCTATCTTATATAAAAAAAACGAAAATTGACAAATTTTCATATATGTGCATATATGAAGATTTGTCAATTTTCGCTTTTTGTGTGACAAATCTTCATATATGTGCATATATGAAGATTTGTCAATTTTCGATTTTTGTGTGACAAATCTTCATATATGTGCATATATGAAGATTCGTCAATTTTCGTTTTTTGGTTTCTGTTGAAGTTATTAGAAACGCGTATTGAAATTAAAAACAACACATTTTGTTCATTATAATCGCATAATCAACAATCCAGTAACTGTTCAGCACAGTTGGTATAAATCCATAGCGCATCAGTTCACAAGAGTGAACAAGTTCGATGATTTTGTGATCGTGAACAATTACATGATTCATACTCAGCGCGTGCATATGCGATATAATAAATACCTCCATTGGACTCTTGTTTACGATTAATGTTTACTGACTTCGATACCAATAATAAATGATCGTATTTATCGCAATTCTACAATAAATAAATATTTACAAATATATCTGGTTGCGGGGAGTTACGTCACCTAAGTTACGTACGCTCGGTTGGAACAAAGTTTACATTTCAAAGTTCGTGTCGATATGAGACTCGTATTCCAATCGCATCACTATATAAATACTTATTCAAAATTATAATATTATTGTTTTTTTTATGGGAGGGTAAACAGCAAACGATCTGGCGTGTCGCCTGATGGAAAGCAATCAACGCCGCCTTTGAAAAATATGTAGGCTTGTTTTTTGATGGCTCCAATGTCGTATCGGTTCGGCGCTCTATTTGAGCACCCGGCGCTGGTTTTCAGCAAGAACCAAAGTCGTCAGATCACGGATCACAGTGACGACATTCATACTGACACACTCGTACATTCACATACTTTCATATATATAACTACTATACACATACACATAGATACAAATTCAGTATAATAGAATTAAAAAAAAAACCAACTGTATTATATTAAACAACTGTATTTTATGTTTGTTTTTAATTATATAGTTTTTGTACCTTTCATTCATTGCACTCACTGTGTGCAGTCGGTCTCGAATGGGTTGTATACATCCAGTAATGGACTGCCACAGGCTGTTCATAATAAAGACGAGATAATTAAGAAATAAATTAGGTGATGAAAGTTAGTGTATGTGTAAAAATTGTGTATGGAATACGTAATGTACGGTGTTGTGACCTGTTACGCATGACAAAAAGGATGAAACTGGTTAAGCATTTAAACTTTTAGTGGAAAGAAAAGTGAAATGTTCTAATCACGTGACTATGGGATTAAAGTACGAACGTACGCATTGTCGGAATAATAATGATGGATAATATACATATATGTACGTATACAGCCGAAACGTGTACGCTGACAGTCCGTCTGCTTCACAAGCTCAGAGTCGCTCAATGGGCTATGGAGAGAGCTACGCCGAGAGTTTCTCTGGTAGATATGATTCGGAATGAACAAATCCGCCAAAGAACTAAAGTCACCGACATTGCCTTTCGAATTAGCAAACTGAAGTGGTAATGGGCTGGTCACGTTTGTCGGAGATCCGACAATCGATGGAGTAAACGAATGCTGGAGTGGAGACCACGTCTCGATAATCGTAGTGTAACCCTTGGCTAGATGGTGCGACAATTTGCGCAGGGCGGTTGGCAGAAACTGGAAGCGTGAAGCCGAAGGTCGGGCTAGATGGCGCTTCATGGGGACGCCTATGTCCAGCAGTGGACTGCCGCAGGCTGTTGATGATGATGAGGTATATTAAATTTAAGTTGAATATTAGACTTCAAATAGTACCCATTTCTGTACCTTCTTCGGGCATAATATAAGTATTATTTGTCCAAAAATGCGTGTTTAACTAGTTTAATACTATATCACATAATATGAATTTTCTCTGTATGTTTTACGTTATAATCTTTTTTGTTTTCAGTTAAATAGATATATTTTTTATTGTACACCAAAAACTAAGTTATACGATTATTGATTGTAATATTTATATACAAATGGCGGTCATATCGCTAATAGCGACTTCTTCCAGACAACCATAGAATGGACGCAATGTTAAAAATATAATTTGATGTAGGTTGGTGAATCATTATCGTTATAATGATAGAGAAGAAAAAATATATATATATAAAAAAATATATTTTTATACTTATTTGGAATAAAAAAATTCAAAGCTTGTGGTAAAAAGATAAATTGTAATTTATTGTTTCGACCGATACGATGATAACACAACCGCGCTATGAAAAATTAAATCATAAATAATTTAAAAGTGTGAATAGGGCTTAACGGTCCGCTTTCGTTTGTGAATTTAGCCACGAGTCATGTTTTACAGCTGGTTCGCGCTGCATAACATATTATTTCCCTAAAGAGCGTTAACCATTAGGAAAAAACAAAAATAAAGATACTAAAATAAATATTTCTAGCACTCTTGTTTCATATGATGCAAGTATGAAACAACATTTATAAGTATGCCTTTAAGTTTACCCCCTTACTGGTAACCCCGCCAATCCGTATTAGACAAGCGTGGTGGTTTAACGTCCGTTACCCCAGAAATGGGCAGGCCTAAGCAGCAGTGGCAATATATGGGCTGTGGAAAAATATTGCTATATAAAAAAATAAGTGCTTTCAGACTCAATTTTCACGAGTTCAATTCCTATACCGGGAAAGATATAGGTAGATGGTTTACAATTATATACTCGTATATTTTGAGTCGAACTAATCAGTCTGGAACAAGCGTGGTGGGTTTATGTCCATTATTTTAAAATGGTGAGACCGTTTGCCCAGTAGTGGGGGACATGGGGACAATCTTATTTTATTGTGTGACATTATTTGCATGATATTAATTCACAAAGGCGGACATAAAGCATCTATAAATATACATCCATATATGACGGGTATTTGCCCAGCGAATGTTCCAGTGGATTAACCAGAGCCGTTATTGTGACATATGACGATTTCCACATCGCCGAAATAACTGTGAAACAATATCTGGTGCTTTGTTACAGTATACTAATTATTTGTATTTGGTCTATATCTTAATTTGGTTTGCCTTATATTGTCCTTCGAAGGCTTTGTATTGTCCTTCCTATTTATTTACACAAATTGTTAATTGTTTTCTAGAAAAAAAAATAAGAACCAATTGGCTCAGTGGGTCGTTTCACGGATTCAATGGTCGCGGATTCGATCATCGCATCGGAATAAATATATATATATGGCCTACATTCCTATACATACATTACTATACTATTCCAAGTCTGGTAACTTCGCCAATTTCTGGTAAACCCGTATTGGAGTAGCGCGATGGGTTAACGTCCGTTCTTCCAGAAATGGAGAGGACCGTGCTCAGCAGTGGGACGTAAACGGGCAGTGAAAAAAAAATCAATTAGTAGCATTCTTTTGAATCGTGTTTTATTATATGACAATAATTTAACAACAATAAATCCAGCTACTAAATTTCTCCAATCACACAGAGATTTTATTTCATTAATAAAAAATATCCTCACATTAGTAGCGGACTTTTCTACGCACTACTCTTTGTAACCCTTCAGCGGTGTTTACAAAACGATACCACATTGTAGTTAAAAAATGAGCATTTATAAAAGGTAAATTACGCATCTGCAGGCATCAGTGATTTATTACCATCATGTGCCGCCCATATACTCAAATAGTATGACGTCATATGGACAGTCAAAAGTTTTACGTAGCTAAGATCCGCGACAAGCAAAACAATAACAGAAAATTAATAATGTGTGTTTTTCCGTTGGGTTTAGTGGATTTATTTGGAACTTAAACCAAAACCTTACCGAAAATCGGCCATCAACTCTCCACCAACCAACCACTATACACAACACCAAACACACATTATCACTTTTCCATCTTGTAAACGACACGTGTTTCGCCCCAACACGAGGCATCTTCAGGTATAGTAGACTCTACGGTAGACAACCGAAAACTTTTCCCAAAGTGATAATGTGTGTTTGGTGTTGTGTATAGTGGTTGGTGGGTGGAGAGTTGATGGCCGATTTTCGGTAAGTTTTTGGGTTAAGTTCCAAATAAATCCACTAAACCCAACGGAAAAACACACATTATTAATTTTCTGTTATTGTTTTGCTTGATCTTAGCTACGTAAAACTTTTGACAGTCCATATAGTGATGGATTTCCGTAAAGTAACGCCTGACTCCATTAATAAGTATGACGTCACTTCGCAGTGCGTCCTATTATGTATAACAGATACGATATAACGATTCTGGTAAAGTATAATCAGCCAAAAGTGATAACAAATAAAAAACATGCGCACACAAATGGCCAGTGACACAAATAGATAAACATAATATAACGCAAGCGAAACAAACTAACTCCACGGTCTAATTAAAAGATCTGGCGCAGTTAGGAAATCGCTGTCTCATCGCAATTACAACATTAAAAGCCACAGTAGGTACTTTCAAGTTACTTGCAAACAAATCTTATCATCAAAACTTTATCTTTAAGTTAGTAACCTATTTTCACCCCGGTCACGTTTACGTCACAGTATTAGATAAATTAGTTAAATTGTAACGATTAAAATAAGTTCTTTAAAATATGAAAAAGTATATCTAGTATATACAAAGATAAATGAAGGAATCCTTATTCAGTTTTAACTATGGTATTCAGTTAATGTATTCAATTAGTTCAATTTTCATAGTATAAAATAAAAAACTACAAATACGAAAAATAGAAAACGTAAAGTAAATTTGGTAAGTTAAAATCTGTAAATTTTAATATAAAATAAAGAAGACAGAAAGAAGAAGAGAAATGAGAACTAAAAATATCGTCTATTTTAACCAGTTTTTCATAATAGAGAGTACGAAGTTTTCAATTCCAACTATTAATTCACACTTTCCCTAATAAAATACTTTTTATTCATCCACTCAAGCTCAAATACATACATACATATTTTTAAGTCTTAGTAGATGACAATTGATATTAATGCAGTTTTTTCAAATATTAATGAAATTTAAGCCATTAATTTTAGACATGTAGGTATTTTCTGAAAAGAGCTTTAAAATTTGTTTTTATATTAATTGTATCAATAGTAAATCGCTTATATATGTATATATTAATGAATTGCTGGGCAAGCGTCAGATATTTCCTAATTTATTACATTACGCTTCCATGTTAATAGCAAGATGTCCTCCTACTTTCCGACAAAATTAAATTTAGCCCGGTCCTTAGCCAAATGGATCGACACAAATTATATTAATGATTGAAGTACCTATGCGGAGATTCCTTTATATGCTTTTGATGTTTAAAAGGTATTTATATTTACTATTATAAGTATTGATAAAAAGGTTACACGAATATATGGACAGTCAAAAGTTTTACTTAGCTAAGATCCGCGACAAGCAAAACAATAACAGACAATTAATAATTTGTGTTTTTCCGTTGGGTTTAGTGGATTTATTTGGAACTTTAACCAAAAACTTACCGAAAATCGGCCATCAACTCTCCACCCACCAACCACTACACACAACACCAAACACACATTATCACTTTTCCATCTTGTAAACGACACGCGTTTCACCCCAACACGAGGCATCTTCAGGTATAGTAGACTCTACGGTAGACGTAAGTAAGTAAAACTTTTGACTGTCCATATAGTGATGGATTTCCGCAAAGTAACGCCTGACTCCATTAATAAGGTTACACGAATGCCGGAAATATTTAATGTATATTAAAATTTTTCTCGAAAATATTTTTTATACATATTTACCTTTTTGTTCTATACTGAATATTCCATCATCCATATATTTACAAGTGCTGGATGTTGGGCGCCCCATTTCTGAAGCGATGGACATTCCACCACCATACTTGTCCAAAGTGGGTAAGGGGAGCACCCAGACTCACAATACATGTAGGTCATATTTATATACATTTATCTCGATGCCAAAATCGAACCCTTCGACCACGGAATCCATAAGCGGGTACTTCACCACTGAGCCAATTAAGTCATCATTAATTTAGAGGCTGACCACATTTGTGACTTACAACTGTCTTACTAATTCATAGATGATGCTCTGATTACCGGATGATACTACGTACGAAAAGAAATCTATAAATTATGACATCTATTCAATTTAGCAGGTTAATATATACTCGTATTTAATTAAACAGACATTATCATAATAAGGATCTCACGCCCACATAGTACAAAAGGCCGCGGTATCCTAAATCGGTATTAACGACACCCAAGGGTAACATTACAAAACACCGCGACTTTTAAAGCCGTCGAGAAATGTGTAAAATTATATAATATTTGTACCTTAGCTTTGTTCTTTAAATAAATCTATTTAAAGTTTACCGTAGCTCCTTACTTTCTCAAGAAAGAAAACCTTCACCAAGATAATCGAGATAAGCTATCATCATCACTCCCACTTCCTTATTCCCCTGATTCTTGATCACATTACTTTGACTTTCTTGCTACCTCCCCATTTAGCATCATCCTACACCTTCTCACAGTTAGAAAATTCAACTGCTGTATATCTAGTGTTGGAAGTGGATTACTTACGATCAAGTATCCACTTGTTCATTTATGCATAAAAAAATCCATAAGAATGGCGTGTATAAGTACATTCATATCGAAAATATATGTAGAGGCTGAAAAAAGTCTAAGTTGTTTAAAAAAATAAAGATAATTTTTTTTGGAGTTTGTATGCGGATTTAATAGTAGTGCAAACATAGTAGAATGAATATACTGATAATCTACTGGAGGAGTACTATACATACTTTTATAGAATATCGATGTTATATGTAAGGTTGATCCGAAGGCCTAATTTTTATATACTTTCGCCCTCTCTCATTACTTCCTTCTTCCTCTCTCGTTGTTCACACCCTTACTCTAAGGCTGGCAATGCATCTGCAGTGCCCTTAGTAGTGCAGATGTTCATGGGGGGAACGATTGTTCATGTGATACGCTTGCTCGTTTGCCTATCTTTTTCATAAAAAAAAGATAGGCATATATTATATATATAGGAATTTTTCACATTAGCAAAATAAGCTTAGGTTGAACTATTTAAAATTAATCCCCTACTAAGTTACCCGGTAACAAGAGGTAGCTCATTTCTAAGACACACGATAAAATAAAAAGTTATTTGACCGCAATTTTCGCATTACATTTTTCTTATCACCAGTTGGCGACGAGACAATGTTGTCACATACTACACGATGGCTCTCGTGTTACGTATAACGGTACTTAAGTGTACCTGAAATTAGAGCGGCTCTCTATGAAAGCGAGTTGATGTGAGAGCTTGGAGAAAAATCAAGTTAACCGGTGATTTAATAGATGAGTAGAATGCACACGTGAATTTATAAAAATGAAGTTAAGTAAATTTAAAAAAAAAATCGATTTATTTAAATTCGCCTGCCCAATTTGAGGAGTAACCAAATTGATTAATGGAATCAGGCGTTACTTTGCGGAAATCTATTACTATGTGAACAGTTAGAACTTTTACTTAGCTAAGATCCGCGACAAGCAAATAACAATAGAAAATTAATAATGTGTTCATTCCTGCTGGATGAAATGGATTTACAGGGAACTTAAAGAAATCTTACCGAAAAATGGCGGATAAGTGACATACTTAACGTTTGTCTTCCGTAGAGTCTACTACTATACCTGATGATGCCTCGTGTTGAGGCGAAACACGTGTCGTCTGCAAGGTGGAAAAGTGATAGTGTGTGTTTGGTGTTGTGTACAGTGTTTGGTAGGTGGAGAGTTGATGACGGCCGTTTTTCGGTAAGATGTAGTTTAAGTTCCCTGTAAATCTACTTCATCCAGCAGAAAAACACATATGATTAATTTTCTATTGTTTGCTTGTCGCGTATCTTAGCTAAGTAAAAGTTGTAACCGTCCACATAGTAATCAAATTGGCCATGCGCTATAAAAATGCGCCTCTTTACTGTAGGTGTCCCTTTCAAAAATGTTTACTCGTCTTTTATAAGGCAAGTTAATAAATATTCCGTGGATTTACCAAACGTTTCGTGGAAGAGCCGTAACCAAGGAGTCAAAGATGTAACTCACGGGCCACGGTTTGCTAGACACTGGACGACGTTTTATTTCTATTTCTTTTATTTTATTTATTTCAATTACTTTTTATATGGCTATACTTTTATTTTTTCCTCATACATTACGTACATGTGTTTTACTGTGCACAATAATTTTACTTTAGTCCCAGTTCGGACAGAAACTTTTTTATCTTCATATCGAAACCCTACGGGAGATAAGCGGACGATATGTATGTATGTATGTCGTATCGGTTGGGAAACACCGCTGGAGGTAGCTGATTCGACATGGTAGTGGTGCGTGGAAAGAAGTTTCTAGAAAAAATAGACGGATCGCCACTTATTCAGTTGGTGGGGATGAAACTTTTACTTGTGGTGAGTTGTCCGGTAGTAGAATTTAGCGGCTGGATTTGTCCTGAACAATTCGCAGCACTCCCCATGATACAATCGATAAAAGATATATTCGATTTAGCAGGGTGAGATATTCCTCCGCAGTTCTAAAGAATTTTTGAGTGAGATCTTATCATATTATATCTTCTAATGATGTGAATGAGAAATGTGTGATAATTGTTAAAACAGATTTTGTTTTTTTCAATTTCAATAAGATTGATCACTCTATGCATAAATTTTAAGGAGACTTAATATATGTAAAGTAGATGAAGCATGAATTTGTATTACAACGAATTTTCTATTTCTATTTATAATCATTAACACAAAACTAATGAGGTCAACGAGCACTGACCGTGACATTTATAGATAATCAAACTAATGAACCATCGTACCAAGTAATATTGTAATTATTAACATGTAGAACTTTATATATGACTAGTGGGTTCAAACAGATGTTTTCCTGGCACAGTTATATGCCTATAATAGGATTATGTCATAGTTTTGGATGAGAAATCTGAAAAAATATATAAAAACAAATTTAGTTGAATAAAATACATCACGACAACTACACTTGAATGGCCAATTATCAGATCCAAAGCATATTTTAAGCTGGAACCCAAAATACAAAATTACATCGAAATCGGTTGGGAGTTAAGCGTATTTGAATAGAATATCACGTGATTCATACGTATTAAGATAACGAAAATAAACGGTATATAACCGATTTGATAACTAAATACCAGTTTAAAAAATAATAAGAAAGTTAATAATATTTTTTACAGCCCATATTTTTCCACTGCTGGAGAAATGTAACGTTAACTCACCAAGCTTGTCCAAGGCGGATTGGTAGGTCATCCAGGCTAGGAATAAATACTTGTAGGCCATACATATGTATATTTATCCCAACGTAGGAATGTGTATATATGTATTTTATATATATATATATATATATATATATATATATATATATATATATATATATATATATATATATATATATATATATATATATATATATATACCATGCATGTCCAATGTGGATTGGTGGGGTTACCAGACTCAGAATAAATATCTGTAGGCCATACATGTGTTTATTCCGATGTGGGGATAGAACCCGCGACCATTGACTCCATGGGTGGGGGCCCCGCCACTGAGCCAATTGGTTGTCAATAACAACACTAACAATACAAAACTAAATGAATCAATCTCTCTACAAAGATACAACTACGTACCTTATTATTATCTCAACTACTGTGAAATGAAAGCTGTATGCTCACCTAATGGCTCATTCCATTTTGCAGTAATCAAGTTTATCGTTCACGTGCCTTTCGAGGCACAGATGTGCTTGAAGTTCTCAAGCTACGTAAAGCTGTCACTCTTCAAAAAGTGATGTCTCTAATCGTTAAAATTTAATAATTCTAGCGCTTCGTTGAAGCGCTTTCGTGTTAACAATTTGAAATCCCTTTTCATTTAGGAAGGAATGGACATTCACCCGCCCCTTTATTGTAGTAGTAATATATTACATACATACAAATATATCGCCACGCCTGTCTCCCGTAGGGGTAGGCAGAGACTACAGATCTCCATCTGCTACGATCTCGGCATAATTTCCTTGCTTCCTTCACACTCTCATACAAGCCCGCTGGTTAACTTTTGACCTGGCCTTTCTTAAAAACTTCAGCAATTTGGTCAAGGTATGTCTTCCGTGGTCTTCCCCTACCGATCCTTCCACATTTGCAACGTAAATTTCTTTTATCAGTCGCCTTTCATCCATCCTCTCTATGTGCCCAAACCATCTAAGCATCCCTTTCTCAACTTTTGTCACAACACCTTTTACTCCACATCACTCTCTTATATCTTCATTACTTATTCTATCATTCAAAGTTACACCATACATACATTTTAATACTCTCATTTCCACCGCATTCAGTCTGCATTCATGACTCTTCTGCCAAACCCAACTTTCATTGCCGTACATCAGAGTCGAAACAACCACCCTCTGATGAACAGCCAGTCGGGCCGTTTTAGACACATTCTGCCTTTTTATAAAGGTATGCAGGTGTCCATTAACCTGATTTCCAGCTTTCACTCGTCTCTCAATTATTAAGTTTTATTTATATAATATATTATACATTATGTGTTTTAAATAAATTATTATTTATAAATAATAGTATTAATTCTGGGAGTGATATTTCTGTGCAATATAGATGAGTGTCAAAGATCTAATTTCATTGCTTAATTTTGTGTAATAATAATGTCTACATACAATTCGACATGTTCTATAAGGTTTAAAATAAACGTTTTTTATCTCATCAGCAACGATAACAAAATATCATTAAGTAAAGGAAGCAATGACTATCAATAAAGGTCACAATAATAATCAGATCCCATCGAGGTAACAAAACGTATTTGTAATACGAAACTCCGATACAAGCTCGAGGTTATTTTAACGAGCAACTTGTAATTAAAGCAATTAATTCACCGAATTTAACTTTGACGTTGGTTGACAACGGCAAGATAGTACAAATACATTTTTCGTCGAAACTTGAATTTTGCCAGTGTTTTTGCCAGCTATCGGATACGAATTATTTCTAGAAATCTTACGATAAAGAAACAATAAAAAGAAGCTTTACTTCACCTCAATAGTAAAATGCTAATACAAGTGTATTTTTTTTAGGGATAGGAGGGCAAACGAGCAAGCGTGCCGCCTGATGGAAAGCAATCAACGCCGCCCATATATAACCGCGACACCGCAGGAGTCACGGAAGCATGAATGAACTACATATAAACAATATATTAATTCGAATTGTTTGGAATAATTCCCGCCGCCGAATTCCACAACCGCACAACTCGCCGTAAAGAAAAATTTCATCCCCACCACCTGGATGAGTGGCGATCTACTACAGTGCGTTTCTCTCGTAACTTCTTTCCACGCACCACCAATTTTGAATCAAAAAAACATGGAGTTTTTGCTTATGGTTCTGTGGATTGTATCTTCTTTTTCGAAGAGTGCCTTTCCGACTAGCGAAGGTGGCAACCTTAATTGGCAAATTCAGCACAGTTCTCCTCTTTTCGCGAGGCGCAGCAGTTGTGGAACAATCGCTATCCCGGTCCACTCCCTGATACTACGTAGCCAAGTCTTCCTTCTCCGACCAACTTGTCTTTTGCCTGCGACGTTTCCCACCATGATAAGTTGTAACAATTGCAAAATTATGGAATGTATAATTATTTTTATAAAAAGACTCAATATGGTTTTTGTAAACAGTGGAATTGAATCCACGATTTATTATCTTTAGTGAAATTTTCCACCAATTAGCCAATGTTATTTTTTAAACTAATTCTTAATATATCTTAATGTTTGCTTGAATTGTTAACCATTGGAATATACAAGTGCCAGATTGTGGACGAGACATGGCAGGGCGGCTGTCAAGGACTGAATGCGTGTAGCTGCATAAAGTGGACGAGATGGAAGGGTGAGTTCTACATATGTCCAGCAGTAAACTGTCATAGGGTGATAATAAATATGGATTCTATTTTATTTCTGTTAACGGCACGAGTCGAATACCCAATGTTAAAAGTAAAATAATTGCTCCGTCGATTTTAGGCGTTTAAAGTATCATTTCAAACCTTTATTATTTTTTCTTATATTTACGCTTAATAATTTCGGAATGAAAAAGGGACATAAAACTATTTCTACAACCTTATTTCTTCGCTATCGTGGCAAACAGGAAAAACACGTATATTATTGTTGACATAATGTATAAAATTACTTTTTCTTTGCAGGAAAACTTCATATGACGGCTCGGCTCTTACCTGGTAAGAAAATATGTTTTATATTTGCCATATCAACATCAACAGTCTGTAATAATCCACTGTTGGATATAGGTTCTCTCTTCTCCAAAGTTTGGAAATTAGATTGGTTACCCTAAACTCAGTCGTACGCGTAAAAAAATTTTAAATAGAGAAAAGACCTTGTATTCTATACTAGGACGTTTATAACTTAAATGTATAAGTTTTTAGTAGATAGCCCGTTTACTTGAAACTTAATTTGCGTTTACCTATTCTCGAGTGATTTATATTGTGAAACTTCATATTAGAGCGGGTCATAAATTCCACTGTAAATGCGAGAAGTTTATGTTGAATAATTAAAAGTGCCTAAAAGCATTTTATATCATTACTCTGTGATGGGGTCTTGAGTTATCTGTGGGAACATTTACTTATTTACTAAGTATAACACTTCACTATATTTCTTATATGTATATATGTATGATAGTACATATTAGGGATTGCAATCTGGAGCTCATTCAATCCCGCGGGATTGATAAGCGGGATTACGTGGGATCTTTGAAATTATGTTATAAAATCAAACAGATTTTTGTGTAAAAGTCATCTTTTATTAAACATTCTTTACATTAAGCTACAGAAATTATTTTTTTTTCTCTTATATGTTTGGAATAGTTTAATAGTTTTGTTTAATTTTACCTTACTCCTAAAAACAGTGTTATATTTTTAATTCAGTCTTATTCATATAATGACTACTAATCAAATTACAACTTTCTCTTAGATAGAACTACTGGCGATGTGCACGAAAGATTTAGCGCCAAATTTTTAATTTGCGGGATCCACGGATTCGCACATTGAAGGTGCGGGATCCAGCAGATTAATAAAAGCAGTGGGATCCCGCGGGAATCCGTGATCCCCTTTTGCGGGATTGCAATCCTTAGTACACATATAGGATATTGTTTAAGGGATTCCCATTACAGCGTCTCGCCAACTTAACGTAATTCATCCTGATAATTCACAGACGAGACTTTATGTACTCTATGCGATGCAGACAGACATATATTGCTGTCCTTGTCTTGAGTGTAGTGTCAAAGTTATAAACCACTTGGTCGTGGCTGCCGTCCAAGTAAACATGTCTTGATAGTGTATTAACTAGCGAAGGCATGTCTATATACTCGTATAAGTGATCAGTGCAATGTTACATACAAGGACAGACGACTGACTGGCTGATCCTATAATAGACGGAATCCTATAATTACATAGACGCAGTTATATCTTATAGAGTCAATGGTAACCTCACCTGCACTCAGTACTTACTATTATACAATAAATGAAGAGGTATCTTCGTTGCTGAAAAAATTGTCTACAGTAGGTATAGCTCTTTAGGGAATCTTCTCTTGCACAACAGCGAATTCCAATTAATATTTTTTCTATTCCTATAGGTTAGGTAAGCATCAAGAGAGTTCCTTTCATTCGCCTTCTATTATCTCCATTCCATTATCCTTTAAATTTCTCCAAGGTAATATATATGCTGATTTCCTGTGGGTTTAGATGGCCATGAACAGTGGTTAATATTTATAATCACGCAACCCACATGTGCGTTTGTCTGACTTTAAAAGGGCAGGAAATGAAATGCGGATTGGGGGGGGGGGATTGCCAGACTTGGAATAAATATTTATAAATTCATACATATATTTATTCTGATGCGGCGATCGAACCCGCGACCATTGACTCCGCGGGTGGAGGGCCCCGCCACGTTTATAACGTGAATTATAACAAAAAGAGTTTTATTATTATTCTGAGCATCGTGACCTGCAATGAAAATGCGTTATCTTGATGTAAATTAATTACTTGCCGCCAGTCGCCTCTCTCACGCATTGCTCGTACCGCTTCCTGCTTGGACATCTATAATTACTTGGTTGTTTGCTCTGTTTATCGCCTCGGCCTTTGGTCGCGAGGTCTTCATCTACCCTCCCATGTTATATAGTGGATATTGCGTTCTATGTTGTTCGGGCTCTTTGCCTCATGATGTGGCCACAAAACTTCACAGCGAATCAAGGAAGATAGTCTTTAGTCATACTTATATATACTTACTTAATGTACATATACATATATATATCGTGGAGTTGAAGTTCCTTCTTATATGAGTGTATTTACGAGTAAGTTTTAGTTCTTATAGAACCTAAGGAATTTAGTAACTTAAATATTTAGTTTTCTGTTTCCTCGTCGTCAAATTAAACCGTTACAAAATTTAAGATCTAAGTAAATGAAGCTATAAATAAGGAAGTTTCTTGTCATCGTTACTTGAGATGTTTTATAATAAATACCATTCATTTTCTTATGAAGTGTGACACTGGATTATTTTCCATGATATGATACTTATTTAAAACACAAAGTAAATGAATTTTTTTCAAAAAGAACAATAACTAGAACTTATGTCACTGAAGTTATCCTCTCTCCAACAAGTGACTAATTATAATAAAAGTAAAGTGCTCCTATCATTTCAACCATTGTTTCATTATCAACATGTCGATACACATAAATGCTAAAATTTTACTTGCCCCATCTGTCTATAAGTCCGAGCAAAAGATGTCGAAAAATTTTTACCCTTAAATTCGAAAAAAAAATATGTAAAAATAAATTAACGTTAAAAAATTTAAGTTCGCACATTACAATACATACAAATGTTCGAAAACTAACATGATTTTTTATATAAAAAAATATATATATATAATCATATCTTCAATATAAATATATAAATAGGTTTAGTCTTATATCAGGTTTTATGATCGATTAACTAATTGACTCAGTGCTTCCTAGTCCCTCGTTGCGGGTTCAATTCCCATATCGGGGTAAATATATGTATGGTCTACGGGTATCAATTTTTATGAGTTCAATATCAATAAGTTCAGTCTAATATTAGGTTTCATGATCTATGGATATATAACTAATTAGCTTAGTTGCGGCTTCGTAGTACCTCGCTGCGGGTTCATTTTCCGCATCGGGGTAAATATATGTATAGTCTACAGGTATTTTATTCCCACGAATCCTTTTTGGACAAATGTAGTGGATTTGACATGAATTGGCCAATGACATACGTGGGCTGGAGTGGGTTGTCTAGTTATTGTTTTAACGAATTTTTTCTTATGTCTTAGACGGATACCGTAATCAAATGGAGGAGAAAAATATATAATTAAGACCATATGAAGCCATATAGTTAATTACATGCCATGTCAAGAAGGATATCTCAAGTTTACAATTAAAGTTAATTAATTTATTAAACTTTTGTACCGTATGGTTAAAAGCTAAATTGACACGGTTTGAATTTGACAGTGACGAGGGTAAAAAGGAAAACAGCTTTAGGATTAGCTTTGTAAAATAGGTTCTTTATTCTTGACTAGCGGAACTAACTACTCTATATATAATATACGTAGTGAGATATTCATCAAGTTAAGATCGTAGATCAAGTTATTGCTGATGAAGTAAGTTGACAGTTGTAAAATATATTTTTTTTTTGAATTTATAAAATATGCCTCCTCCTTTATGAAAAGTCAGAATGTGTCAAAAACGGCCCGACTGGTGGTTCATCAGGGGGTGCTTGTTCCGACGCTTATATACGGTAGTGAAAGTTGGGTTTGGCAGAAGAAGCATGAAAGCAGACTGAATGCGGTGGAAATGAGAGCATTAAGAAGTATGTGTGGTGTAACCCTGAATGATAGAATAAGAAATGAAGATATAAGAGAGCGATGTGGAGTAAAAGAAGGTGTTGTGACAAAAGTAGAAAAAGGGATGCTTAGATGGTTTGGACATATAGAGAGGATGGATGAAAGACCACTGGCAAAAGAAATTTACCTTGCGAATGTGGATGGAAGGGCCGGAAGAGGAAGACCACGAAAAACGTACCTTGACCAGATTGCTGAACTTTTTAAGAAAGGCCAGGTCAAGAGTACCCTCAACCGGCGGGCTTGCATGAGGAGAATAATGAGTGTGGAGGAAGCAAGGGAAGTATGCCGAGATCGTAGCAGATGGAGATCTGTGGTCTCTGCCTACCCTTACGGGAGACGGGCGTGACGATATGTATGTATGTATTTATAAGATATTTTTTTTTAGGAGTAGGCTATTAAATTTTACTCTTCTCTCCTTTTTAAAGAAATATTGCTTTACAGTTTGGTGCTCTAAACATTTGTTTTTTTTCACTACTTATATACATTTGTCCCACTATTGGGCATAGAGACATTTCGAGAAGAATGGAGATTATTGCCTAACGTTTGTCCAAGGTAGATTGGCGCGACAACCAGACTCGGTATAAACACAATACATGTATTTATTACTATGTATCACTTTTCGGTTGTCTTCCGTAGAGTCTACTATACCTGAAGATGCCTCGTGTTGTGGCGAAACACGTGTCGTTTATAAGATGGAAAAGTGTTAGTGTGTGTTTGGTGTTGTGTAAAGTGGTTGGTGGGTGGAGAATTGATGGCCGATTTTCGGTAAGTTCCAAATAAATCAATTTCTACTTGAAAGTATTTATTTTTTCAGCGATCTGCACGCTTTCGCTCTGACGGTATTTATTCCTAAATTTATATTCTGCTAAATATCTTGTATAAGAGATTTTTTTTCTCCCATATAAAACTAAAATTAAAAATACTGTATCAAGTGTCATCCACTACAAGTGTAAAAAAATGTATTTGAACTTGAGTGGATGATGATTCGTTAGTAAAAAATGTTTTATTTACAAATAAATATATGAACAAGATATATGAATAAATGTGTTTATATAGAGAGAGTGTGAACTAATATAAGGAATTAAAAACTGCAAAGATTACTTTTAGACACCCTGTTTTTTTATTTAATTTTAAAAAACAATAACC
Organism: Baronia brevicornis; assembly: GCA_031353405.1. Classification (NCBI taxonomy): domain Eukaryota; kingdom Metazoa; phylum Arthropoda; class Insecta; order Lepidoptera; family Papilionidae; genus Baronia; species Baronia brevicornis. The sequence continues at coordinate 392,427 of JASFAT010001539.1, read as the reverse complement.
AAAATATTAACTAAAAATAAATTCATGTATAAATGACAGTTTTTGTCTATTAAACCGAAATACCCTGAGTCAAGTAAAATTAAATTTTCACGAGGCGTTTGCATAAAAGTCAACTTGGGGAGCCGCAACTGTAAGCAGCATTTTTAATGCAATTGTAGTGGGTATGTGCTTATGATAAGATTAAACATAATATTCTTGATTCTACTTGAGAACTATGAAAATGAAAAAGATCGCGTAATTTTATAAGTTAAATAAACTATTACTGTCATTAGAAATTGAGGCTTCAATAATAAATTCCCACGGAGTCAATGGTCGCGAATTCGATCCCTATAATTCAGTCAATCAGACATTCGTCTATCCATCATGGTGCGTCGCGGGCTGGCAATTTTGATATATTTAGACACGTCGATGTTTTTTTAATCCGATTTGAGGGCAAACGAGCAAGTGTGTCGCCTAATAGAAAGGACTCAATGCTGCCCACAGACATCCGCAACCCCATATGTTTACAAGCAAATCATTGCAGGTCTCGATGATTGTTCCTTTGACCTTCCAGAAAGGTGTAGCCTCGTTCTTACGTAAGACAAAATTCTAAAAGATAACTTAGTATTTAATAATATATACAATTATTATTTTATATAATAAAAGCATTTGTACCCGTTGTTAAGAAGTAAGAAATAGCTGAAAGCCAGCGCTCTCTGAGACTTAGGTCTCGGACAGCATAATTCTTAGCCATTGCCTTTTGATGGAAAATTGAAATTTGGAAGATTTTCGGCAATAAATAGTTTTTTATTATTTATTTATTCAGGAAGCCCAAGTCTCAACTTTACTTCCTTCTTCCGCATCATTCACATTTCAATTTCAATAGACTCCGAGGGCGGAGAGCCCCGCCACTGTGCCAATTGGTCGTCTCATACACACATGTATGGGTAAATATTAATTCACAATACATACTGTAAGTATATTAAATGGGTAATAGCTCAGTACCTTCCACTCATTGAGCAAATAAACTGATTTTCTGCCGCCGCCCGACCCTTACAGAGATAAAAATGAATAAAGCAAAATATCAAAACTGGAAAGTGGTTGAAGAATGAATTTTTCCGTTTACGCTTAAACAAAAATAAATTAAATTAATGGCCTCAACGTCCTTTCCCCTTATTCGGATTGAGTTGTACCCCTGGAGTGTATTTGTAAAGGGCGTTGCCAGAAGATCGCGCGGAGGTTGAGTGGGTGAGCGAAACGAAGGACTGACAAGCCAGTCTCCCAGGGGACTACACTTATAAATCCTTTCTGAAACAGGTTCAGTTATTATTCAAGAATGTTTACGGTATTTCATCAGTTCGCCACTATTTTTTATTTTATATTGACTTAATATTTCATTTCTTACATAAGCGCTCGGTAATCTTGTAAAGAAATATAATTTGTATATATGTTTGGGATTATTGTGTGGAAATAGGTATAGTTCGTTTAATTCGTTTTATCCTACTAATAATTTAGCCTTTTTAACAAATATATGTCTATATATTATAAAATATTTCATGAGGTAATCTTTAGACAAGGCATGTTAAAAAAATAAATATTTATATGGATTTTTAAATGTTTATTGCGAGTCTGGTAACCCCCCCAATCCTAATTTCCTTTCCTACCCCTTCCTTTCTTCTCTATCCTTTCCCTTCCTCTCCGCCAATCCACGGACTGCCGTGCCAATGGATGCATGGCTAGGGGCGAGCCTAGTCGCAAGGGTGCCGATCGTCTATGGTGTCGGGTACTATGGTGCCTTACCTCATGCAGGGCTCTGCTGGGGCTGACCTCCATCCTCCCTTGCGGCTCGTGGGATACACTAAGACGAATTTAATATACCTAATTTGTCGAAAATGACGGCGACGTGGTTCGCCACCCGTCACGTCCTGATTCTCACGAGGGCGAAAAGCGACCAATGACGAGCCGTTTCGCTGCGATGAATGGCAGCGGATGGAGCTCTGTGGTCTCTGCCCTGCGGTGGATAGGCGTGAACATATATATATATATATATATATATATATATATATATATATATATATATATATATATATATATATATATATATATATATATATATATATATATATATATATAAATCCAATAAAACAAAAAATTGACCGCATTGGTGTGTATGGTATGTATGTTGGAACTTACTGTGCTCCATCAAAATTCACTTTTATATGTCATAAATAAATAATATCCGAGTGTAGGAGTGGAGACTGCGTCTCGACCAACTTAATCTAAGGCATCCCCTAATAGAAGGAGTGAAGATCAGCGTAAGGCAGTTGGCAGATGCTGGATGCATGTAAACGAACATCAGGCTAGGTGTCACGCTTTGGATACGGATGTTCTCAAAAGTTGAATGCCGTGGGCTGATAATTACAAGGATAATGAATGAATGAATGAATGATGATTGTATACAGATATTTTTCAGTTCATCCGGGATTTTGGCTTTTATTTGTCATTTTATTCATTTGTATTATTTATCCACAATACATAAAATCCTATTGTTGGGCAATCTGTACTGTTTAAATCGGCAGTTATAACACAAAACACCATAATAAAAGTTTTATATACAGTGATATCTCGTTTCTCTTCTAATGCTAAGTTCTCACGGCGGGGCAGACGCAAATACACAGTTATAACATTTCTCTCTAACTCGCGTATTTCGCTTCACTACACTCCAAGTTAAGCAGACGCGTTTTACTTCCGCTATAATAGAGCGCCATCAGATTTGCTTAGGGCGACCACACCTTCGCCGCCCTTGTGCATTCCATTCTAAGGCTTGCCTTAAAATGTTATCCAAATCAACTTAGAATATGACCGACCTAACTCCATCTGCGGCGTCGGATCTCTAATAATATCTGCGTGACACTTAAGATTTTTATGTTGGTAATAATGTTTATGTTGACGACCGATTGGCTCAGTGGCGAGGCCCCCGCTTACGGAGTCAATGGTCGCGGGTTCGATTCCCGCATCGGAATAAATATATGTATGCGCAAATCCGCATTGGACAAGCGTGGTGGGTTAACGTCCGTTCCTCAAGAAATGGAGAGGCCCGTGCTCAGCAGTGGGACATATATGGGCTGTAACAATAATGTTTAGTTCAAAAGATTTATAAACTATTTGTAGTCATAGGTAGAAAAGTTTCATGTACGTAGTAGTTTCGGATGAGACATTTTTCCATAATATATGAGAAAATTCCTTATGATATGCAACGGGGTTGCGATAGGTGTGGTATGGTAGACTTCTTCTTGTGACTTGCTTAACCAGATATTCATTCCTTACGATATCTACTATAACGTGCCCGCCATTCTGCTAGTGGCGACACACGGGATCTTTAGAGGGCTTCCTCAAATAAAATTCTTCCAAATTATATTAATTTATTTTTCTTGTTTCAAATCATATGTACCTTTATATTATATGTCACATTTTACCATATTAATACTTTATTCACACTTTACATTTTATACCTCAATATATATTTCATATGCCGGATAGGTGACATGTCTATTTAAAGATGTCAGTCAAACTAAAACCTTTGGTTTTATAACAATTTCTTTTTAATTTTAAATTTGAATATTACGAATGTAAAAGAAGTTATATAATATAAAAGGTTTTAATGCATCAGTGGTACATTTATGAATGTATCACTAACGCATTCAAAACCTTTTATTTAACCTACCTTACTTATGCATCTCAAATTGGTACAAATCTGTGTCCATTTGTGAACCAAATAAAAAAAGGTATTGGCTAAAATAAAAAAATCACGCCGAAGTAAAGTTAACATTATTAAGGTAAGTGCAATAAATCACATTACGCCTACAAGGGTTCCGTTCCACTGGGGACGATAAATCAGTCCCCGTAGACGTTCGCTTCATTATACAGTTACTACCATTGTTTTGTGAACTTGAATTTAATTGACGTAATTGAATAAAATAGTTTTGGACACAGAAATTGGTAAGGACTTAGAGCAATATAAATATATTAAATGGCGATTAACAATATATTTTAATATAAAATGAAGTTAAAAATACTTTATTTAGGGGAGTGGAAGCCAGATGTGTTGCATGATAGAAATAGCGAAATTGCAACACCAAAGGCACTGCAAAAATATTCCCAGACTTTATGAAAGATATTATAATTGTATTTATTAATTATATTAATAAATACATTTTTTTTTATTTTTTATTTATATATTCACGCCTATCCCCCGCAGAAGTTGGCAGAGACCACAGAGCTCCATCCGCTGCCATTCATCGCAGCGAAACGGCTCGTCATTGGTCGCTTTTCGCCCTCGTGAGAATCAGTACGTGACGGGTGGCGAACCACGTCGCCGTCATTTTCGACAAATTAGGTATATTAAATTCGTCTTAGTGAATCCCAAGAGCCGCAAGGGAGGATGGAGGTCATTCCCAGCAGAGCCCTGCATGCTGAGGTAAGGCACCATAGTACCCGGGGGAGCCCGATCCAGGGACGATCGGCACGCTTGCTGCTAGGCTCGCCCCTAGCCAGGCATCCATTGGCACGGCAGACCGTGGATTGGCGGAGAGGAAGGGAAAGGATAGAGAATAAAGGAAGGGGCAGGAAAGGATATGCAGATTGGGGAGGTTACCAGACTCAGAATAAACATTTATGAATCTATATATTTATTCTGATGCGAGAATCGAACCCGCGACCATTGACTCCGCGGGCGGAGGGCCCCGCCACTAAGCCAATCGGTCGTCTAATAAATACATTAATTACATTATATTTTATTATATTAATGTATTTATTTTTGTAGGTACTGCACTAAAGATGTTGCATTAAAGCACATTATGCTTATGAACATTGACACAAACAATTATAATATGGTGTTACGATTTTTATCGACCGTCGTCCAGAAGTCTACTAACACACCAACAATTTATAATTTCAATGATTTTTTTTTATAATTTACCCTCATGTACTGAATACAATAGGAACTACCCACGTTTTTAGGATTTATATAGTTTTACATAATATATATTACATAAATAATACGCTTTATACGCTTCTGGCACTGCGAAATTCTACGGGCGGCGTTGATTACTTTCCGTCAAATGTCACGCCTGCTCATTTGCCTTCCTATCCCATTAAAAATTACAAACAAATATTTCCGCTGATTCAGGAAATTAATATAAGACTCTTGGCTTTGAAATCAGACCCTCACCGCAACTCAACTCGGTAACGGAAAACTGTCAAAGTAAGGAAACTAATCAAATGTCATGGAATTAAATTTAAATATTTTATTCGAAAAAAAAAGAATACAAGTCAATGGGTTGAATACAAATGCGTATATTTTCTAATTTATTAGTTGCAGCAAACAAGAAATACGCATAAAACCAGCCACTGAATCAAACTTATCTTTGGCAGCCTACCAACGAGTTGGAGCCAGTAAGCTTTCAGGCCAAGACATTTTAGCGACGAATTTTATAAAGGGTTACGCCTGTGTTCTTTGATATAAGTTAATACTTAATCTTTTTTAGTTTATGCTTCCCGGGATTGAATAGGGTCACCCCATTTCTCCCATATAAGGCGACTATGCGTCCATATTCCATCCATCTCTAATTCGCCCGCCAAGCCTGGGGATTAAAGTAATACGCCTTAATGGCCATGGTTCAACAGTGGATTGTTTTGCTTGTATGTTTACTTTATTATTTACTTTTATTTTTATGGAGAATTTATGCTAAGCTAGCTATTTATTTTTCATCATTATTCCAGTTTAGTAAATTATTTCAGTCGGATCTGAGTTTGGCTTTTTCTCTCCAGCCCCTCATACCGATTGCCTTTAAGTCGGCCTCGACTCCATCTAGCCATCTGAGCTTAGGCCTTCCGCGGGTTCTACGACCATCTAGTTTACCGTCGGGTAGGCGTTTGTGTACCTACTCTAGACTCGTCCATCCGTATTTCGTACCCAGCCCAACGAAGGCGCCCAATTTTAATGGTTTCGATGACGTTCTGCTCACTGTACAGCTCATACATGCCTACTAATGGTTCCCAAAAATAAATAACAGTATTGATAAACATACCTCATAATTACCGTATTTTCAGACTATATATTTACGGGTCTCGGTGAACGTAGTGTGGGACGCCCCCCGGCCAGATGGTGCGACGATCTACGCAGGGCGCCTGCAGAAACTGGATGCGTGTAGCCGAAGATCGGGCTAGGTGGTGCTCCATGGGGGAGGCCTAGGTCCAGCCGTAGACTGCCACAGCCTGTTGATGATGATGAAGGTGGACTGGACGATAAGACGCACCACAAATTTATAAAAAAATATGATTAAAAAAAATATATTTTAATGTTACTTTCGAACCATAAATTTACGCACTGTAAATTTGAGTCCATCAGCATCTTATCGTACGAAAAATAAGGTAAGCATTTTAAAGATCTATAAAAGTAATTTGAATGAATCACACAAAAGCGCACACGATTACAAGCCAAGCCTAATACTAGGTATCGACGATCATAGACAAGGAGTGTGGGTAAATCGCAGATTCCCCCACTTGTCTTAAGATAACTTGCGTCATACGTACTTTCAGTAGCGTGCCAAATTTTAGAGATTATTCAGAAATATATGTTTATGTTCTTTATGGGGTAGGAAAGCAAAAGAGCTGGCGTCTCAACTGATGGAAAGTACTCAACGCCACCCATAGACATCTTCAACGCTATAGGCATTGAGGAAGCGGTGCCTTCCCTTAAGAAATTTGTAGGCTTGCTTTTCCAATATCACATCGGTTCGAAAACACCGCTGGAAGTAGCTGATTCCACAGAGAAAAACTTCGGACCATAGAACGCACCTGAAATTTGAGTCCATTTTTCCATATAAAAAGGTGCATATTATAGTCCGAAAAATACGGTAAAATGATTTTGCTAAAATTTTGAAATGAATTACAAAACAGAAGGGATATACGTCCCTGTTGTTATCATTGAATAGATCTATCTCGCGATCTTCCTAACGATTGTTGAGTAAAGTGCTGGGCTCTGAGAGGCGTGATGCATTCTACCTACATCTCGTGGGCGGCCATGATATAATGGAATAATAGCGGGAAGATTTATGTGGTACTTTCGATGTAAGCTTTGTTAGGATTGAGTGATACCTTTTTTTGGAGTAATAGACATTTATTTCTGTTAACTTTTCAATCTCGTTATCCACTGTTGGGCACAGGTCTCTTACAAAGAGCATGACCACAATACCTACACCATCCACCTGTTGTAGAATTTTATCTCGGACTCCGGTAACATTAATATCTTTCGATATTAATGTTATACTAACGTATTTTTTCTTGACGTCACTGTTTTCTCTGTTGTCATAGCAACCCGCGCATATCAGCCCTGGTCCTTTTTTTCTTTTCCTTGATGACAATTAGTTAAAACTAGTATGCCAATGTCAAGTAAAATGGAATAATATCAAATTTCCTGAAATGTCAGCTTGTCACGTTACGTCTTGATAAAATGGTTTTCTACCAACACCTTCTATGGACTTTTTCAATCAACGTAAAAAGTCGCGATACATGCATTTACTTCATATCACTTCACTTGTAAGCCTTAATCGAACTACATTGTAGAATACGCCACCACAATTAGATAATAAGATTATGAAAATGAAATAAAAACACAACGTCACTGATGTAAGTTGGCGGGAAAAGTCCCTGGCCCTTCTTATTTTAAAATACTACATTCAAATAAGACAGAATTACGTAATATGTGTCCAGATACTTCTACGGCCATCGTTACCCAAGATTAGTACGTTTACCCAAACTTGGTTTCCAATCTGACACGCGCTCAACCAATTTTATGCTTTAATGAATTATATGACGAGCCTTTTCAAGCACCATACATAAACGTGTGTACAATATAAAATTTGCTTGGGGATGCAAGGGAGCATACTTGAACCTTCTGCTCCAACTGTCAACCTCACCTGCACGCGGTGCATCCTGCCACAAACCAACGAGGCAATGACGACCGATCGATGGCGGTATAACCATCGCACAAAATGCCAGGCCAAAGTAACTCAGGCCGGTAACGGGCAGCGGCGTTACCGGTGCGACGCGTCTGGCTCCGCGGTCGCCAACCCACCTGCCCAGTGTGGCGACTACGGGCAAACACCCAATGGAGCACACCAAAAAACCACGGCCCCCAGTTCCCGGTTGCCCCATTATTCCTGGCCAAGGTAGCGGTCATGGTTACGATGGGGTGGGGGGTGCGAAGAATCCCCGGGAGAGGTTAGGCTACCGACACAAACTGGACCTGGCGACATACAATGAACGAAGTCTGCGGCACGACGAGCACGTACACGAACTCGTGGTAGAGCTGGAAAAGATAAGATGGCACATTGTTGGACTAAACGAAGTCCGTAGACAGGGGGAGGACACGCTGGTCCTGCAATCTGGCCATCTGCTCTACTACCGAGAGGGACATAGTCTTTCCCAAGGTGGCGTGGGATTCCTCGTCAACAAAGTCCTCACTGACAACATTGAAGAAATATCCAGTGTGTCGGCGAGGGTTGCGTACCTTGTACTCCGGCTATCGAATAGATATAGTCTAAAGGTAGTACAGGCATACGCGCCCACGTCAGCACACCCGGATGTGGAAGTAGAGGCTATGTATGAAGACATAGCCAAGGCCTTACATAATACCACAAAGGCCCACTTCAATGTTGTCATGGGGGACTTCAATGCCAAAGTAGGGCTCCAAACAGGAATCGAATCGATTATGGGACCACATGGTTTTGGACAGAGGAACCACAGGGGGCAAATGCTGGTCAACTTCCTGGAGAAAGAGGGGCTCTATCTGATGAATTCCTTTTTCCAAAAGAAGCCCCAAAGGAAGTGGACGTGGCGAAGCCCCGATACTGTGACAAAAAATGAGATTGACTTCATCATGTCGGACAAAAGACACGTATTCAGAGATGTCTCAGTGATCAATAGGTTCAATACCGGCAGTGATCACCGAATCATGAGAGGCACTCTGAATATCGACTTCAAGATTGAAAGATGTCGTCTGGTGAAGTCCACGCTCCGACCGACTCTGCTCGAAACTGTAGCGGGATCTCAACGCTTCCAATTGGAACTTAAAAATCGATTCGACATACTGGAACCCACTTTGGACATTGACGAGGACCTCAACAGTGTGGTGAAGACCTTGAGGGACGAAGGGAACAGGTTTTGTGGAAGGAAGCGTATGGGCCGGAAGTCCAAGCTCTCAGACGAGACACTACAGTTAATGAACATGCGGCGTGAAGTGACCACACATGGGGAACAGGTGGCACTCTTATCAGGAGCACACCAAGCTTATCAGGAAATGCGTGCGGCGGGACATGCGTCGCTCTAACGCTGAAGCCATTAAAGAAGCAATAGAGCGACACAAGGGCCCTAAAGTATTTGCACAAAAGCTTGGGAGAAGCCACGTCACAAAATTAAAAACCCAGGATGGCAGAATACTCACGTCGAAGTCTGAGGTTCTCGGTGAGATCGAAGACTTCTACGGCAAACTATACGCTTCTCATGCACCACAACCTGAACCCGTTTACAATGATCCCAGAGCCACGCTTTCCCGCCACTACACCGACGAGCTGCCAGATATTGCCCTCGAGGAGATGGAGTTGGCCCTCGGACACCTTAAAAATGGAAAAGCCCCGGGCGAAGGCGGGATTACTGTGGAGCTCTTAAAAGCAGGAGGTCGACCCGTGCTTAAAGATCTCTGCAGAATATTCAATTCTGTCGTGCGGAATGGGAGAACTCCTCGGGCATGGAACAGGAGCATAGTCGTCTTATTCCACAAAAAAGGGGATAGGACGCTACTTAGCAACTATAGGCCCATCTCGCTCCTGAGCCATATCTATAAGTTGTTTTCGAGGGTCATCACAAATCGACTCGCACGAAGACTTGACGAGTTTCAACCCCCAGAGCAGGCTGGGTTTCGAGGAGGATTCGGCACCATAGACCACATTCACACAGTACGGCAAATTATACAGAAAACAAACGAGTATAATCAGCCCCTGTGCTTAGCATTTGTGGATTATGAGAAGGCCTTTGACTCCATTGAGACTTGGGCTGTCATGGAAGCCTTGCAGCGGTGCCAGGTAGATCATCGATACATCGAGGTATTGAGATGTCTTTACAATGCCGCCACGATATCCGTTCGAGTATAGGGCAGTCAAACAAAACAAATCCAGTTGCATCGCGGTGTGAGACAGGGGGATGTCATATCCCCGAAACTGTTCACTAATGCACTGGAAGACGTTTTCAAGACGCTAGACTGGAAAGGACGAGGCATAAACGTAAACGGTAAGTACATCTCACACCTGCGCTTTGCCGATGATATCGTGATCTTGGCAGAATCGCTAGAGGAACTGCAAGGGATGCTGAACAGCCTAAATGAATCCTCTCGACGAGTCGGTTTGACCATGAACGTTGATAAAACTAAAGTCATGGTCAATGATCATCTGGATCCACAACCGACCGTCGTCAGTGGTAAAACTCTCGAAGTTGTCCAGGAGTATATCTACCTCGGGCAAGTCTTGCAATTGGGTGGAGACAACTTCGAGAAAGAAGCCGATAGAAGGATTCAGTTAGGCTGGGCAGCATTTAGGAAACTCCGTCCGGTCTTCTCGTCGCCCATACCTCAGAGCCTGAAGACGAAAGTCTTCGACCAGTGTGTCCTACCCGTACTCTTCTACGGCGCCGAAACGTGGACGCTGACAGTCCGTCTGCTTCATAAGCTCAGAGTCGCTCAGAGAGCTATGGAGAGAGCTATGCTCGGAGTTTCTCTGGTAGATATGTTTCGGAATGAATAAATCCGCCAGAGAACTAAAGTCACCGACATAGCCTTTCGAATTAGCAAACTTAAGTGGCAATAGGCTGGTCACGTCTGTCGGAGATCCGACGATCGTTGGAGCAGACGAGTGCTGGAGTGGAGACCGCGTCTCGGTAAACGTAGTGTGGGACGCCCCCCGGCTAGATGGTGCGACGATCTGCGCAGGGCGGCTGGCAGAAACTGCGTGTAGCCGAAGATCGGGATAGGTGGCGCTCCATGGGGGAGGCCTATGTCCAGCAGTGGACTGCCGCAGGCTGCTGATGAATGAATATAAAATTTAGAATACACATATGTGTAATATCTTTTGGAAAATACGAGAAGTGTCGATTGCCCACTATATTGTTTAAGTTCTTTAGCGTGTTCTATAGCGTTCTCCTTTATTTTTTTTATGGGATAGGAAGGCAAACGAGCAGTCGTTTCACCTGATGGAAAGTAATCAGCGTCACCCATAGACATCCGCAGCGCCATAGGCAGTGCGGTAGCGTGGCTGACCTATAAGGATAGTGTTATTATGGGAGTGGAAGGGGGACCTCCAGAACAAAGCCGCTCACCGTACGAAGCGCGGTAGCTAAGCTACCACTCAGCCGCCGGTTTTCTGCAGGAGCGTGGTATTTCCCCGGGCGAGCCGGCCCATTCATGCTACAGACAAATATTATACCATTGACAAAGTATTTGTCTGCAGTGTGGCTCCACCACACTACAATGATATCTAGACTACACTTTATCCAATAGAATCACTTTAATAGCGATGAGATCGGAAAAGAAATCGGATGCAATGTTTTCCAGACACATAAGACATCCACAAATTACATCCGGCGACCCGAGAACAAAATATGTGTTATTTTCAGAACCACTCTGCCAAGCGATCGTCGATACTCTAGTAGATGTACTATTATGGAACAAAATGTATTATCTACTTTTATTATAAATATTGTATCTACATATATAAAATATAAATCTTTCATTGATATATATAGATATACATATAGATATACGAACCTTCCAAAATCACAAGTTTAACTTCCGAAGAAAACCCGTTGCTTTTCCATGATCACGTTTAGAGGAACCTCATTACGAATCGACGGTCAAAGTCATGCTGTTGGCGGACTGATTGTATTGTGATGGTATTTCAGATGGTAGTTAATTGGCGGCGGTCATCATTTACCGTCAGGTGATTTGCTTGCTTATTTGCCTTCCTGTTTAATGCTTTCGCTACGGAATGCTAAGAAATGTAATGCGCTTAATGCCGCCGGCGTGAAAGTAGAAGATCGACTGCGTGGACAACAAAATATGCGAGTCGACCCTAATGCGGTGTATGGAGTCGATTTTCCTAGCCATTTTTTTGAGGTGGCAGGCCGGCACGCTGATCAACCAATAATAATAATAATTCGGAGGTAGTATCTATAGCTGAGCGCCTATAGGCCCTATTCGTTCAAAGAGGGCGCCTTTGGGCACTTTTCTCTTAGAGAGAGCGTCTATAGCTGAGCCCCTATAGGCACTGTTCGCTCAGAGAGAGCGTCCATAGATGGGCACCTACAGGCACTGTTCGCTCAGAGAGAGCGTCTATTGTTCAGCGCCTAGAAGCATTGTTCGCTTAGAGAGAGCGTTCATAGCTGGGCACCTAAAGGCACTGTTCGTTCAGAGAGAGTGTCTATAGTTGATTGCCTATAGACATTGTTCGCTCAAAGAGAGCGTCTATAGCAGGGCGCTTATAGTCATTGTTCACTCAGAAAGAGCGTCTATAAATCAGTGACTATGGGCGCTGTTCCCTCAAAGCTGGTGTGCTATTCTCCGCGTAAGGGTTAATGAAAGAGAGTAAAGTTCTAAAAAAAATGTATACCATATTCAGTAACATTGTGAATAGAATTATACAAATAAGTTTCTACCTTGAAATACAATTAGTCACTGTAAACGTTTATCTACTTTCGTTCATTAGGATACTTCTTGTAATTACTCTAATTTTACAACACTTTGTGTGTTGAAGGTAAGAAGCTACACGTCTATGACATTAAGGCAATATTGTTTGTTTCTCAACAAAGTTGAAGTGAGTTAGACTTATTCAGTTAATTTACTAGCAATTTTACTTAGATCTGTTCTGAATATTTAAAATAATATTTATTTATGCTTTTCCAAAAAACAGTTGATACTTTTAACATTACAAAAAATTTTGTTAATCACTCCTACTAAGCTATTGTATATAGAATAAAATACAATAGGTATTTGTTTTGGCTCATAATTAAACTACATGAAAATAATAAAATGTGATCATAACAATAAATTACGACCAATTGGCCCAGTGGCGGGGCACTCCGCCCGCGGAGTGAATGGTGCGGATTCGATCCCAGCATCGGAATAAATATATGTATGGATTACAAATATTTATTCCGAGTCTGGTAACCCCGCCAATCCGCATTGGACAAGCGTGGTGGGTTAACGTCCGTTCCTCCAGAAATAGTAAGGCCCGAGCTCAGCAGTGGGACATATTTGGTTTCTTAAAAAAAAATAACAATAAAAAGTTTACAAAAACGATATATTTGTTCCATATTATAGTAAAGACCTATGAATAAATAATCGTTATTAATTTATTCATTTTTTTCTAATGTGGCAACACATCTGCAGTGGTCCAACGTATTGGGGTGACCGTGATTGTTTACCATTTTTTTTATTCTATCCTTTCAACATGGGGTCGGAGAAATTTTCTCTCTTATTGCTGTTTCACTCCAGTTTTATCTTGTTTTTATTCCTCTCGTATTTCCATTCATCATATTATTTCTTTCATTCATTACCACTCATACACTGGGTAGATTCCCATCTAACTACTACTCTAATCTATTTTTTTTCTTTTTTAAAGCTAACAAGGTTGATAAAAGGGGGGAGGTGGTTTGTTTCAAATTTGACTTAACAATTACAATCTAATTTCATAATTCCTTAATCTAATCTTATGTTATTCAATATAATATAAAACTACGACAGCGACGCGGTTCGCCACCCGTCACGCCTTATTCTCACGAGGGCGAAAAGCGACTAATGGAGAGCCGTTTCGCTGCGATGAATGGTAGCGGATGGAGCTCTGTGGTCTCTGCCAACCCCTGCGGGGGATACGCGTAAATATATAAATAAAAAAAATAAAATATAAAACAATATTTTATACAATACAAGACGATCGATTGGCTCAGTGGCGGGGCATTGACGCGCCAACTCGCGACCATTGACGCGCAGGCTCCGCCTGCGCGTCAATGGTCGCGGGTTGGATTCCCGCTTAAGAATAAATATATGTATGGATTTATAAATATTTATTCCGAGTCTGGTTACCCCCCCAATCCGCATTTCCTTTCCTGTCCTTTCCTTTCTTCTCTATCCGTTCCCTTTCTCTCCGCCAATCCGCGCTTTGCCGTGTCATTTGCGTGGCTAAGGGCGAGCTTAGTCGCAAACGTGCTGACTGTCCCGGGATCGGGCTCCCCCGGGTATTGTATATAGAAGCGACCAATGGAGAGCCATCTCGCTGCGATGAATAGTAGCGGATGAAGCTCTGTGGTCTCTGCCAACCACTGCGGGGGATAGGCGTGAAAATATAAAAAAAAATACAATATATCTTACTTACTACATTGTTTATTTACATTACACATTTACCATTAAAATATAATCATTGCTTCTTTAATAAAACATTGTAGTATTAAAGCCATGATAGCACGGAAGTATCAGCTTTACCGAGAAAGTAGGAACTACGACCTCACAGAATATTGACATTAAGTGGCTAACAATTCACATATTGACATTAAGTGCCTAGTTGCTAATTCCTTTCCCCTTCCTTTATTTCGTTGTACTCTGTCGTTAAATCCTCCTTTCATGGCCTTTAATACTGCACTTGTCTGTTTATGCTACTTAGCATCGGATGACCCCATTTGTCTATCTATTCCATGAAAGACGCCATATGATTTGACGTCAATTGTTAACCTCGTAAAAATATATTAACACCATGTCCATCCAACAGTTGTGTGGAAGAAGTCGCTATTATCAATAAGACCGCCCTTACTATATGAATAATATTACAATCAATAATTGTACAACTTTGTTTAAAACACTCCCATAGGACCACAGATATCCGCAACGCCAGAGTACAATAAAGAATATATCTATTTTTCACAGTGCATATACACTCCTCTGCTGAGCACGGGTTTACCGATTTCTGAAGGAATAAATACATGTATCCCAACACCGGGATCAAACCCGCGACCCATTGGTCGATGACTCCCTAGGCGAGAGCGTGGTACTGAGCTAATCGGTCGTCCGTTACTTTGTAGTATACAAGATATAAAAATATTGTTAAACCCGTTACTAAACTAACACACTGAAGAACGGTAACGTTAATTTACGTTACATGGACTTTTAAACAACATCGTATACAAAAGGAAATTCTAATTATATCAAAACATTGCTAATTTTCTTTAAACAAATTAAATTTTCAATTGGATATGAATATTTTTGAAATAAAATGTAAATATATTTTTTAATCATCCGGAACTAATTTACTATTTTGAGGAAACCTTAAAAGAACAATGGCTATCTCATTACGCTCTCTCCGCTATATTCCTGGCCTTCTTGGTTCTGCAGTGACGTCTTTGAAACCATATTCGTGCTTTCAATCAGAAGTTGGGGTGGATAATATTTCTTTTAGCTATAAGATTTCCGTTACCCACTTACCTATTATAAAAAAAAAATGTTAAATAGGTTTTCGATGTCCAAAAGTCTGGTCTAAAATATATGCTTTGAAATGAAACTAGCGAACCCGGTACACTGGCCTTGAAAATAAAAAAATAACCTAGAATTCGGTTTAAGTGTTAAGATTTTTCAAAAAATTGTATCTGATCACTCGAAAACAGTCAGCTTCAACGCAGTATAAAATTTTCTATAGGTACAATAGCTGTCAGATTCAGACCATTTGATGCAATATTTTTTTCGGATCCGAATACGCAATATTTTTCTTGACATGTGTGTAATTTACAGTGTTGTCGCTTTTTTGCGTCGTATTATTATTTATTAAATATAATTTTCCTTTATCTTGTCACGATCGGCTGGGGTTATAACTGCGTTAGAGCGGTCGATCATGTCGGCAGTCAAGGTCAGAGACATTTTAACATTACATAAAATATGTATTTGTGTATTAAATAATGTATTAAATTGACGACCGATTGGCTCAGTGGCGGGGCCTTCCGCTTGCGGAGTCAATGGTCGCGGGTTCGATTCCCGCATCGGAATAAATATTTATATGGATTTTTAAATGTTTATTCCGAGTCTAGTAACCTCCCCAATCCGCATTTCCTTTCCTGCCCCTTCCTTTCTTCTCTGTCTTTCCTTTCCTCTCCGCCAATTCACGGTCTGCCGTGCCAATGGATGCGTGGCTAGGGGCGAGCCTAGTCGCAAGCGTGCAGATCGTCCCGGGATCGGGCTGCCCCGGGTACTATGGTGCCAACCTCAGCATGCAGGGCTCTGCTGGGGCTGACCTCCATCCTCCCTTACGGCTCGTGGGATTCACTAAGACGAATTTAATATACCTAATTTGTCGAAAATGACGGCAACGTGGTTCGCCACCCGTCACGTCCTGATTCTCACGAGGGCGAAAAGCGACCAATGACGAGCTGTTTCGCTGCGATGAATAACAGCGGATGGAGCTCTGTGGTCTCTGCCAACCCCTGCGGGGGATAGGCGTGTATATATAAAAAAAAAATAACACAGTAATTACTTATTAATATGCTGTGTACCCATTATACATATTCCGTCGGCCTAATTATTGGAATAAAAGTGGTAGAGCCACGCTGCAGACGAATACTTTGTTAAGAATGGCATATTATTTGACTGTAGCATGAATGGGTAGGCTCGCCCGGAGAAGAATAACACTCCCGCAGAAAACCGGTGTCTGAGTGGTAGATTAGCTACCGCGCTTCGTCCGGTGAGCGGTTGGGTTCCGAAGGCCCCTCCCCTCCTTCCCCTTCTCCCTCCCTCCTCCCTCCCTCCTCCCTCTTCTCCTCCCTCTCCCCCTCTCCTTCCCCTTCTCTCCTCTACTGCTCATAATTATACTTACCTTAAAGGCCGGCAACGCTTCTGCACCATCTATAGCACTACGGATGTCTATGGGTGGCGTTGATTGTTTTCCGTCAGGTGACACGCCTGCTCGTTTGCCTTCGTATCCCATAAAAAAAGATGATATACATATGAGTAAATTTTGGACAATAAAAACAAAAACCTGATTTTCTTTCCTAGTTTAATAAACATTTAGAAAACCATTCTACTTCTACTTTAATTATAAGAAGAGGTATTTGTTAAGATAAATACGAAGTATTCCATCGGTTTTAATATTAACTTTAATATTATCCGTTAGATAATATCCGTTAGGTACTAAAATCAAGGATTTTTTTTGGAGTTTCTGAATTTTTTTGGAGTTTCTGAATTTTTTTGGAGTTTCTGAATTTTTTTGGAGTTTTCGAATTCTGATAATTAAACCGATGATATGTGTTATAAAATTATAATTTAATTGAAGGTATTGGTAAGATATGAATCTTATAGTTTTTATTACTTCAATTCAAGGACAAATTTTCATTCGCAAAATATTTATATTTAATTGACTTAAATCAAGATATTTAAACTTAAATTTAGCTAAACACCTCACGTATGTTAATATTTAATGTAAAAGCTACATTAACAATCCCAGAAATTCGGTGAATATTAAATATTGTTGCATGAAACTCAAATGTTTGTACTAAACTGTTGCGGTTTCGAAATATCAAAATGTTAACATGGATACAAATATTTCGGGATTGCTTTCTCCGTTATCGTCATGGTGATATTTTTATTGGAGATCTAGTTTAAATATTTTCACCAAGGTCTTAATAAAACTATTAATCGTTTTTACTGCCGCTGTGCACTTGCTGTCCTTCTAACAGGCACTGGAATAACATTCTCATAGTGAAATAAACCGCTGACTTCATATGAATTATGCAAGCAATTCTGTCATTTATATGACCTTATTTTACTGTGGAATAAGGCGTATTACATTAGAATAAAATAACGTTCAGTAATAACTAAAGATCATTAAGGTTAAAGGCTAAAGATGATTAAAGATTGTTAAGGTCATGATGAAATAAAATAAATATAACTTTTGATAGGAGTTCTAACGTGATGAGGAACTTCCTCCAAGTTTTATTTGTATAGAACGTTAAAAATGTATCTTCATGCAATAAGGCGCACTCTTATATATGCTTCATATTACATTTTAAATCAAATCGCCCTTTTTAGAAAGTCACTCGTGTGAAAAATTACATTAGACTATATACAGACTATTAGTAATGTATTATGTAATTTATCGTTTTTATTCATCTGTTCTATTTAAGATAATGACAAGCCTTTATATTTCTGAAACTATTCTTGCCCGACTCTCGGAAATATGTATTAGCTCATCGCATTTTAATCCATTACCAACGTCGGCGGCATAAATTCTGTTATCTAGTGACTTTATTCTAACATTTTTGGCTCAATTTCTGGTTATATCCGTGTGCACAGCAATAATGCGAAGATATACAACAAGCGATATTGGAAACATTCTTCTTACTTAGAAGAATTATTAAAAGGATAAATGCCATAAAAGCAATCGCATTTGCAATATTTCAATAGTGGTAGTTCATGGTAGTACCAATTCCGCTAGGGAAGGTTTAAAACCTCATAGAATATCGACTTTGGACAAAATTAAACTGTGTAGCCTTGTTTCATACGGTATTTGCAAAAATCTGAAGGCCCAGTTCTTTCCCCTTTCTTTAATTCCTTCACAGGAACATTTCATTTTGTTACTTCCTCTTATTTCGAATGAAACGAAACGGGAAGATCAGCACCCCGAGCCGGGGTATGAGATCGAGCTTCCGGGATGAACCCCACTGCTCGCGTAGCAACTCAATGGTGCGACCGGCCTCCGGTCCTAGCTGCCTTGAACGACCTATAACGACTTCGCGTCGTCGAGATAAAGCCGAACCTACTCCTACGTTGGGTCCATCGCTGGCCCTTCCCCCTCATGGGAGCCAGGCGGTGACAGGAGGATTTCGCGTGGTAGTGGACATCCCTCAGATGGGCGCGCGTGGAGGGAAGCAAAATTATTGAGATGTGAATGTGATCATCGTCGACTTGGTCGAACATCTTCCGGGCCAACCGGACCACAAATCCTTCTATTTCCCTTATTCTTCATATACTTATCCTAAGCAGCCTAGCAGATGATCAAAGGCGGCGTTAGTTACTTATTATCAGGGGAACCATTTGATAAATAGATAATTTAATTTTCTTCTGCAATATACATTTTAATCATACATGCATACATACATACATACATACATTACATATCAATTTACTTTACAAACATGTGAAAACAAATACGAACAGTGAGATTTCAGCTGTATTGGTATTGCCACGTATAGCCTTATACTTTTTCGTAAACGTAAAGTCACTTTTAAGACGCCTTAGTGAAGGAGGTATATTGTGCCGCCATTTAGTTGCTTGGTATCGAAAACTTGGTTTTCATAAAAAAGAAGAAATGGAGTAAATGTATCGTCATTGATTTGTTTCAGATATAAAATGAAGTCGTCCTTCACACTCTTTGGCATATGCTTATACGCCGTGCTGTCAAGCGGGACCTCCTCTAGTGGAGAGGATAGACGTTGGCTAATGTCCTTAGTCGATCTGGTGGAACTCGATTATGAAGATCACTGCGAACAAAGAGCGACAGAATCGTGGAATGAACTTACCGGATCGCAACGGGGATTACTCAAGAAGGTGAAAAAGCTTTAACTATAGAATTAAATAATAATTAAAAAAATAAATTAGTAGTGAACATTCCAAATCACGGTTCAAAAAAGTCGATTAATGATTCCCGAATACTTTATTTTTGATATTTTTTGGATTGCAGTATTTATCTTTACTGTCTCATTTTTTTCTTTTTATCGCTAGATCAAATATTACTAGAGAAATTATAATATATAATGGAGAAATAACATTTGTTTGATTATTGAACTGAAGCCCGTATCCAGCAGTAGAAACTATATGCACTGTGAAAACCAAGGCATTATTATGTATTTCATAAAAGTATCCATAATTATATAATCATATAATTATAATTATGGAATTGTATATGGCTATATAGCCATTCGAGTCCGCAAACTATAGCGACACTGGGCTGGTCACGTTTGTGGGTAAAATGTTAACCATTGGAGTAGACGAGTTCTTAAGTGGAGACCGCCTCTGAGTAAACGTAGTGTTGGACAATCACGACTATACCCGGCCATATAGAGCGACGATCTGCGCAAAGCAGTCGGCAGATTGGGTTTCGGATCGAGATGCCCGAAGATCGGGTTAGGTGGCGCATCGTGGTGGAATCTATTGATAATGATTATGATCTACTCTTATAATTGGCCCGAGAACTGCTTATTCTTAAATTGACCCTCATAATAATCATTATACTTATTACATTCGCCGTAAAATAACTTTTAATGATAAAATAAGAAGTAAAAGATATAAGAGAGCAATGTATGTGAAAAAAGGTATCGTGACAAAAGTTGAGAAAGAGATGCTTAGATGGTTTGGGCACATAGAGAGGATGGATGTGGATGGAAGAGTTGGAGAAGAAGACCACGGAAAACATACCTTGACTAGATTGCTGAAGTTTTTAAGAAAGGCCAGGTCAAGAGTACCCTTAACCGGCGGGCTTGCATGAGAAGAGTAATGAGTGTGGAGGAAGCAAGGAAAGTATGCCGAGATCGTAGCAGATGGAGACCTGTGGCCTACCTCTACAAGAAACAGGCGTGACGATATGTATGAATGTATGTATGTAAAGTAATAATTTATAATGGCCCACAGCTGGAGCGAGATAAAGCTTTTGGTTTATTCTCTCGACAACAAACAACAGACGTGAAAACTGCAATCACTTCGCAAGCACTGTCAAGCGACGACTTGTTGAAGCGCAAAGTAAAACTTCTCTTACAACCGGGAGACTCTTTGTTGGAGCCCGAACAGTGGATCAGGGTAAGAATTTATTGCGCAAGTTAATGCTTTTTTGTATGATGTAAATGATATTATATTCTGATAACGTTTTTTTTATTAAAGAGGTAAACGATTTTGTAGTGTCAGAGCCGGTGAAGTACAAAATTCTCACAAATTGTCTGCGTTAAATGATAGCATTTACTGTGTTACCGTGTTTTATACAGTAATTGTAGGTGTCCAAAGATCCGTTTTCTTGCCTTTCTTTATTTACATCTTTCCATCTCATTATTCACATCCTTAACGTAGGGAATGTATGCACTGTAGTGACTTGCCTATTACAGGGTAAGATGTGAAAGGAAGAGGCAAGTAAAGGATTTGAGCCTCTAACTCTCAAAGCTCATTAAATGAAGGTCAGTAGTGAAGCTATTACTCAGAAGCCATTATTCTGCCTAAGTATAGTACTTTCCAAGATGACCCGGCAAATTCACACTGCAGATAAAAATTTGGGATTTTGAAGAAAAAAAAAATATTATATTTTTTTTCTTGCCTACAATGGTCTCAGCTTTGACCGACCGATACATAGCTCCGTAACCATTCTAATTTGGGCCAAGGTGAAACACAATTAATCAGCCCAGTGCCCAGTGCGTAACAGAGCAAATAGTCGATTTTGGAAGACTACGTCAAGCGATGAAAGACTGTTGATAATGATAATAATAAAGAACAATTTGGTAATAGTAGCAACATTACAAAACAACGACAACGGCATGCCACAGATGTCTATGCTATGCTCACTTACCATCAGATGATTCACGTGCTGATTCGTTTCATTTTAATATTTTATGTTTTTTTTTACAATAGTAAAAAAAAAACATAAAAGATTAAAATTAATAAAAAAATATAAATAAAACAATATTTTTAAATTATTGTATATTTTACAGCTGGTAACATTTGGAGACACGGCCTTACATAAATTACGATTTGCAACCGATTTTGACTGTGGGACAAGAAGTAACTGTACTCTTGCAGGTGAGAAAGCGTTTTAAATATCTGCAAACAAAAAAAAATTATGTTGACGGTGGGGACAAACTGTTTATTTTTCTAATTAACATTATTAAAAAAAATAATATAATTGTCAATATCAACTGTTCACTCTTGAGAGCAAATTATTATGACAAAGATAGACTACTGGTATATTTAAAATCATCCGAAAGAAAAACTAAATATATTAGTATCCTTCCTTATCTTAACCGCATTGATTAATCTCCTTCGTCTTTTCTCCCCCATTAATTCAAATTAATGAATAATATATATTAGAATAATTTGTTGAATATGATACTAAAAATGAATTTTTGGGCGAATTTATATGTTATATATAATATATTTTTTTTCAATTTGGTATGAATCTGTATTAATTATTTAGCTTACCGTAACATTTCTCCGGTTATCTTGCGCGATAATCCAGAATATACAAGAAAACGGTAAAACCGATATGTATTCCCCATGCCAACACGCGTTATATGATTCTTTGGAGCAGCTTTGTTTAAAAAATAAGTGGGAACTAATAAGAAAAGGTGGATTGTTTCTTGAATTTATTTTGTATTATTAAATCTAACAAACCGAGAAAAGAATTGCCGAGATATTTGCCAAATTATCTCTGTTTCTCTTGTTCAAATACTGCCGCAAACTATATATCTATATGTATATATATATCTGTACATGCTTATGTACTCGCGTAAACAGTCCGTATTGACATTGCGCATGATTGAAACTTTATTAACGTTATTTGTTCTAGAATTGCAGAAACATATGGCAAAACAGCAAGACGAAGAGGTTTTGCTTCGAATGAAG
Source organism: Baronia brevicornis (assembly GCA_031353405.1). Lineage (NCBI taxonomy): Eukaryota > Metazoa > Arthropoda > Insecta > Lepidoptera > Papilionidae > Baronia > Baronia brevicornis. The sequence goes on along the minus strand of JASFAT010001539.1, from coordinate 369,713 downwards.
CAGTCGTGGGAAGAGAAGTTGCCCGACCTCAACGAGTATTTAGAACAAATCCTTCCTCTGCTGAGAAACGCATCAAAAGAAAACAGTGAGTCTGTTACTTTATAAAAAATTTTACTAATATCATTTGTTTTTTAAGTTTCATTCTGGTTTACATCTATTATTATAGTTTTTATTAAAAATTAACTATGTTATGAAATATTTAATGAAATAAATAAAACATACTATTATTCTCATATACATTCACTTTGACCAGATTCTCCTGTTTATACTTATGATGTAGAAACAAGAGCATTAACCGTCTGTTCTACAAACTAAATCATCATCATGACAAACTTTCATAGTCCATTACTGGATATCTGCGTCATAAGGAACGACACCTTGTCCAATAATCCGCATCACACATTCAGTTTCTGCCCACAGTCCTGCGTATCGCATGCGTTATGCGTTTTCTCATCCTCTAGCCGTTTTATACCTCATTTGCTAAAACGCGGTCTCCACTCCAGCTTTCGTCTACTCCAACAATTGTGATTTTTCCGACAAACGTTTTGATATATGTAAAATTAAGAAATAAGTGTAATACGATAATACTTTAATCATACACAAACATATATTTTATTATTTCATACCATATATTCATAACATTTATTATTTCATAATATTCAGGTTACAATACGGTAGAACAATATTGGGATACTTTAGTGGAATACGAAGGAGCAATTCTAAAAGCCCGGGAGGTTTGGGATCACGTTAAGCCCTTATATATCAAATTACAAAAATATATAACACTCAGACTTAAAGGAGCCGACGCTGTTGGGAAACCATTACCTGTACATATATTAAGTAAGTGCTTTAATTATTTATTTTTAAATAATGTAGAAAATCTTTTATATGTTGTAATATTTATGAATTATAACTGTAATGATTCTAATATAAGCCATGCAATCAAAACTCTTTAACATACTTGAACTACTAAAGATAAGTGGTCCAAATTCGACTTTAATTCGTCACTGTTTCTGTGGTCTCAAATTTTCAATTTTTTTTAATCTTGCTGCATTTTTTCCCCACATGAACTTTAACTACACTAAATCTCATACTTTTTCATGCATGGAATGTGGTTTTAAAAACCTGTACAAACTTTGTTTTTCATGTTTTAATATATTTTTTACATTCGGATGCTTGTCCTTTTTTAATATATTAGTTCCCAGTTAGTTTTGAAATGAAACATATAATATTTGACTTTATACTTCATATAACAAATTTAAGTCTTTATTTTTTTTTTTCAGGATCTCTGAATGGTGATGACTGGTCTAACGTTATAGAATATTTATTACCTAAGCATCCTGATATATATCAAAAAGTTCTAGCTAATCTACAAATTAAGGTATTTTTAATAATATGAAATAAATTAATCTATAAATTTGGTCTGGCATCATTTTTTTTTCTAGGAAATTGGTGGATTAAAAGCTTTCAAAGAAGCAGAAAACTTATTAAAAAATTTAGAAATTGGAGAAATAGATCCTACTGTGTTTACAGAATCATATTTCAATGGCACATGTCCAACAACTTTTGTAGATTGGTGTAAGCCAAATAAAGTAAGATTTATTTCCTGTCAAGATGTCAGTTTGCTAAATTACATGGAAGCTCATGAAGCAGTTACGAAAATAAAATACAAATTAACAACAGCTTTACATAGTAACAACACGTACATACTTAGAGAAGCGTCCCGCTATTCAGGTAAGAACAATATTAGTTTAACGAATTATTTTTACTAATTAAATATTAAAATACTTCACACTTAATACTACGATAATTGTTGCAGCTATATATGAAGCTATCCCAGGATTTGTATCACTTCTTTCTTTAAACCCTCATGCTTTGGATCGTGCTGGATTATATCCTTTGGAAAGATTTAAATTTAATCCAAACTATCATCGTCTTGTATTGCAGTTGATAATCGCTCTTAGAGATTTACCAAAGTACGTAATCTAAATTATTAAACGTCACTTTCACGCTTAATTGTTATTTTAGTTTTAACTTTTGGTGTTTATTTCTACAGGCTCAACTTTTATATTGCTGCTGATGAATGGAGACTTAAAGTTTTAATGGGTTCAATTGCACCCTCAAAAGTATCCAGTAGTTGGAGTGAATTCCGTAGAAACTTTTCCATGATAGAAACGTCGAACTTCGATTTTCTTGGAGATTCATACATTTTATTTAATAAACCCTTTATTGGGTTAGTATTTTATTCCTGATTGCTGTGTTTTCTTATCAATTAAAATATCTTACATATTTAATTTGTTCATTACAGAAAATTTATGGGTCTGATTTTAAAATATCAGATATATCAATCTTTTGCTGAAGAGCTTATCTCAGACGACTTGGACTTAATCAAACATGTCGCGGAAAAGAACGATCGACTTATGTAAGTAACTAGAAATTCAAATCATTTACCTTAATATGAAAATTTAAAATAAAAATAATATTTAATTTTTTAAATTTTAGTGAGCCCATGATCAGAGGTTTTGAAGTTGTTTGGCCAGAAATGCTAAGTGATTTATTAGCAAAAAGGGAAAATGGATTAGAGTATACCGGACTAACAGACTACTACAGGCTTTTGGATGAATACTTAGATAATCAACTAGATCCATCATCTGACAACAATGATTTCGATGAATATGTGGAACCGCCTGTTAATGAACCTGAGTTAGAAAACACTATAACTGTAGATGAAAATGAAATTCCAACTATTGAAGAAAATGCCGATAATGATAAAAAAATTAAAAGTCATGAAGATATTATCGAAAATGTCATTGACGTCGGTGAAGAAAGGAATTCAAAATTTGGTTTCGAAACTTCTACTGTAGGCGTATTGGAGATAAAAAATCCTGTCAACGCTGGCGATAAAACTGAAAAAGATACTCCTAAAGAGGCTTCATATAATACATATTGGTGGTTAGGTGTAGCGTTAGCTTTAGCTGTTATAATAATTATTGTAGCGGTAATAGCAAGAAAGCGCCACAGTCATAGGAAACAACTAGAAAATCAAAGAAGAGAAAATTCACGTGCCTGATTTGAGGAATATCGGTTCTAGAACTGGAACCGATATATTTATTTAAATTAGAATGAACTTAGTGAAATTGTCGTAATGCCTCTTTGTATTTCGAGATGTGAAAACCGTGTATACTTTGAATATGATTTTGGTGTCCTAGCTTTCAATGAGCTCATGACTGTACTGTGTGAAGTGTCTGTTATTTATTTTCAATCTGGTGGTGCTCTAACTTAAAAATTCCATCACAACATTGCATTTATATTCTCTGTAATTTTTATTTAAATATCATCGTATCCATAACTATTTAATAAATTAACACTAGATAGAAGAAAATTGGAATATTTTTGTACATATCACGAAGATAATGATTGTTACCAAGTATTTCTTATAAGTGTACATTCTAGTTAGGTGTAATTTCGCTGTGCCTTAAGCGTCTCAATTTCTGATAAGTAATATTATAATAGCAACGATCAAATTTGTATTGTAAAAAAATATAAGGTAATTTTATAAAATCTCTATTTACTGTAACGATTTTCAGTCAAAAATTCAATAATATATAATATTTTTAATTGCGTTATGTTTGGATTTGTGAAACATTCTGGTAGGAAATTTATTTCTTTCTCGTGTTTATATACTTTGTGTATTTTCCAAAGGGCTTTATTTTTTTCACTCATTTAATGTGTAATGAAATTGTGTAATATTTTTATTATAATAAATGTTTTAAAGATGGAGACGTTTTATTGTGATACAACTATCTCATTGCACGCCAAATATATTTTAAGAAAGTCATAACTGGACATAAAAAATACACTTGCACAGCCGTAGTGAATGACTTTACGTATAAGTATAGACTTATACGTAAAGTAATTCACCATAGGGTGAGCCACGAAAGCTTAAATATAAGCGTTTCAATGTCGGCATGAGGTTTTAAATATTTCTAAAGTAACTGACATATAGGTTAGTTCCCATGAGACTAACCTAAGAAATAGAGAATTAGACGTTTAGAAATTCACGCGGAGATTTACATTGAGAAAATGGTATTGAATGATATATTACCTTCTTTTTATGATATCGTTCGGCAAACATGCAAGCGGGTCATGCCTTTTCAACCTTAAGAGAAGGATGGGAGAAAAGAGGAGAAGGATATAAAGGACACATTTCTTTATATCCTTCTCCTCATAAAAGAGCTGCACCTCGGGATCTCTGCAAACTCTGTACGAAATGCAATAACAATAAAATGCTACTTGCCTTTAGTAATGCAGATGTTCATAAGCGGCCTTAGTTTTCCAGGTGACTTGTCCATAAAAAGAATCCCAATATTTTCCATAAAAAGAACTTATCATATTTTTAATAGTAATATTTGGATTTAAACCTGCTAAAATAATACAAACTTACCGTTATACATACATAATATTTATTCAAAGTGTTATTTATTTTACTTTAGTGTTATATTTATGACTATTATGCCAGTGTCAAGTAAAATGTAATAACATCAAGAATCTCGAAATGTACTGGTTAGCTTGATAAGCTAACCAGTACATTTCGAGATTCTTACGTCGTCGATTCGTTACGTCTTGATAAAATTGTTATGTGGCTATTCTACCAAAACCTTCTTTGGACTTTTGCAGTCAACTTAAAAAGTCACTATTCACGTATTTATTTTATATCACTCCACTTATATACATTAATATAATACACCGTGTTAATGTATATAAGTGTGTTATATAATACGGCGTGTTATATAATACGCCACATTTAATTAATATAATTGATAATAACATAAGATTATGATAATGAAATAAAAACAACGTCACTGATGTAAGTTGGCGGGAAAAGTCTAAATTGTTATTATTCCACATTATCTGACTATCGCTGTGTAGGACTAAATAAATTAATAGGGATTTTCAAATCATACAAGATTAGTTTATGTAACCGTATTCCGTAAATGTGAGTAAGGCAACAGTTTGGAATGCTGTTAGATTTATGTTAAGCTATCCGCGATAATACATATGTAATAAATCTAACTAATCAATTATTTATCACAATTGTAAAATACTACTAACAATGGTAAATTATGTATGAATTATATCGGTGCACACTAATAGTTGTGATTTATTTTTATTTGCATATTCAATAATAATTAAACAACCTACCTAAACTGTTAACTTTTCATTATGTGGACAGTCAAGTTTTACTTAGCTAAGATCCGCGACAAGCAAAACAATAACAGAATATTAATAATGTGTGTTTTTCTGCTGGATGAACTGGATTTATTTGGAACTTAAACCAAAAACTTACCGAAAATCGGCCATCAATTCTCCGCCCATCAACTACTACACACAACACCAAACACACATTACCACTTTTCCATCTTGTAAACGACACGTGTTTCGCCTCAACAAGAGTCATCTTCAGGTATTCTCAGTAAGGACTCTACGAAAGATAATCGAAAACCTTTTCGGTTGTCTTCCGTCGAGAATTGATGGCCGATTTTCGGTAAGTTTTTGGTTTAAGTTCCAAATAAATCCATTTCATCCAGCAGAAAAACACACATTATTAAGATTCTGTTATTGTTTTGCTTGTCGCGGATCTCAGCTAAGTAAAACTTTTGACTGTCCACATAGTGATGGATTTCCGCAAAGTAACGCCTGACTCCATTAATAATTTGTTAACTTTTCAAGTTAACGTCGGTCATCTGTTAAATTATTTTTTCTTTTGACTAAAGTGTTCAATATCGTTTTTAAAACTTTTAAAAATACTTTTCAAATTTAAGAGAAAGTTTCACGATGTATTATAATACTATATTAACAATGATAACAAAAATACTAATTTAGATTTTTAAATAATATTTTCGACAAAATGTCAATCACATTAATAAATATTCTAGCAATACTATCATGTCATAATATCGATTTAAAATCGTTAAACCAATAACCGATTCCCTAAGCCTTGGATAGGTTCTAAATTCGTGTAGGAGCCTGTATATCAATTTGTCTTGATGTACAACGCCGATACAATGAATATCGCAGACGAGTTATAAATACAGATAGTTTATATAGATGAATAAATAGTTAAAACTCAGACTGTGACTTTAGTTACTGCAATATCGAAAAGAAAAGACTTGGCAACACACTCACTTCACTGAGGATATGGGCACCTTTTCCTGCATGTCTTTTTCGTTTCGACTGGGATTGTACAACGTTTTGAATGGATTTTCGTACTATCATATCATGGTGAGATTCGCTCCGTGTATGTTTTTCATCGTTACGTAGAATTAGTAAATTACATATTATATAATTAAATTACATATAACACATTATACATTGGCTTTTGTCACCAGAATATTTTAATAAAATATTTTTTAAAGCCGATATAAGACAGTGCGTGGGTACTTCCTAGAGGAATAAATACCCACTTCGCTTGTCCATGGCGGATTGGCAGATCACCCACACTCAGAATAAAGTACAGTTTGCAATACACATATTTATCTGTATATGGAAACTCCTGACCCGCAACCCTTGATTCCGTAAGCGTTTTCTTGGAATGATTAATAAATCAAAATGATGAGAAACCAGTCGCCCTATCAAGGTGACTTTTTTAGTCTTCTAAATGTGTAGATAGTGGTTTGCCAACAAATTTCGTTTAACCAATGGCGTAATTTACGTACGGTTACCAAACTCCCACTAAAGTGACCTTTGTGTTACGATGGTTCAAAATCGTATGGCGTAGAAGAGGTAACATTCAAAGAAACCAACCAAACAATTATATTCTGATAAAACATAAATAATATACATACATACATATCGTCACGACTGTGTCCCGTAAGAGTAGGCAGAGACTACGGATCTCCATCTGTTACGATCTTGACAAATTTCTCTATCTGCCTCTTTAATAAAAAAACGTTAGTAGAATATAATATCATTTACCTACATCATAAAAGAAAGCAATAAGTTGCGCAATAAATTCTTACCCTGATCCACTGTTCGGTCTCCAACAAAGAGTCTCCCGGTTATAGAAGTTTTACTTTGCACTTCAACTAGTCGTCGCTTGACAGCGCTTGAGAAGTGATTGCAGTTTTCACGTCTGTTGTTTGCTGTCGAGAAAATAGACCAAAAGCTTTATATCGCTCCAGCTGTGGGCCATTATAAATTATTACTTTACATACATACATTGATACATTTCGTCACGCCTGTTTCCCGTAGGTGCAGGCAGAGACAACAGATCTCTATCTGCTACGATCTCGACATATTTCCCTTACTTTCCCCACACTTATTATTCTCCTCATGTAAACCCGCCGGTTAAGGATACTCTTGACCTAGCCTCTCTTAATATATACTTTTTTCTTAATAAATAATATATACTTCTTAAATTAAATGAGGAATATAATCTAAATCCTTCGTGATAACAAACTCAGCCAAGATATTAACCACAAATTGACGTATCTGCATTGTTAAAGCAAAGTTAATTGCGTGAACATTTCGCAACGAGGTTTGCGGGCGAGCCAACGAAGCCAGAACCGTTCGTTTAATTGACACACAGAGAGCGCTAGCCGTGCCAGTGGCTACTTTGACACGGAATAATGAAGAAGTAATTAAACGTTATAGGAAGAAAATTAAGTCTAAAGTAATTTCTAAAATGTTAATTTTTTAAGAAAACGATAGGCCAACGAGCACCAGAACCAGCTACCTTCGACGGTTTTTTCAAATCGATACGACATTGGCACCAAAACAAGCCTACACATACCTAAATGGCCGGCAACGCTTCCGCAACTCCTGCGGTGTCGCGGTTATCTATGGGCGGCTTTGATTACTTTCCATCAGGTGACACGCCTGCTCGTTTGCCTTCCTAACCCATAAAAAAAATACATCACTAAATTGTTAACCAGCAAACTGATAGCTTGCACGCAAATGTACATCGATTCCTTTATTCGACGGCAGTTCAACCTCGCGTGGCAATTGACGGCTACGTGAATATAGACGAGTGGACGTAACAGAGAATTCATTTGTGTCTACCTCTTTATAGTTGCTGACACTCATTAAAAGTGATAAACTATTGATATACCAATCATACCAAGTCCAACTAATTAACATTTTTATTCGATACGGAATAACTAAGTTAATAAGTTCCTAAAATAGGATATTATTTTTACAAAACTGTCTTTTCGGGGCCCAATTGCGGCGGCCCCTCAAAGCTACGCGAGCGATTTTAGCTTTGTATAGCGGCCATTTTGTTTTCCTCCATTTTGGATTTTTTCCATGTGTTCAGACTTGTCACCATTTTTTGTTCGGAGATGACCCCGGTAGATATTACGGGTTGTAACGAGCCGTACGCCGTCAAGCAACTTTTTACGAGGTTCAGAATTTAAAGATTTAGATATATAATTCCTCCCCTCAGAGTCCTATCCGAACATTTCGCTAGAATAAACTTATTTACTCTCCATCTCTTACAGTTTTCCAACTAACATGTCAGTCAGTGAGTGGTAATCCAGCTTTATATAATATTTATTGATGGGCTTCGTTACCAGTGTCAGAAATAAATTATCATAATCTTATAATTTAATTTAAATTTCCGGCAGTTGTGAAGTTTAAATATTTGTCAAAATAATTATGGCTTCAGAGAAAGAGAAGTATAAGCTTGTGATAAAGCATTAATGAACTGAAACTCGTGAATTAAATAAATTTATAGAACAAATAAATAATAGTTTTTTTAATGAATACTTCTAGTACTAGTAGTAATAATACTAGAATTCTTGTTAATCACTGAAAGCCAAGCAAAATTGTTAACGTCAATAGCCCCATGGTAAGTAGATGGTGAAACCTTGAATGTAAAGTATATAACCCCAAATAAATATGAAAATATCATTAAAACTAAAAATATATTATCACACTTTAAAATTTCCATGTGTGGTTCACGCTTCCAATAAAATATGGTCTACTATCTTTTCAATTAATATAAAGAAAATAATGTAGAACAAGGAATTTATTAAGAATGTTTTAAAAACATCGTAATAGACGTCGCTTTACGGTTCGTGGAATCCCGTAGCGAGCTCCTTTTATGTATATTTCATAGCACTAAAATACTTCATAGTTTTGTACTCGACACCAATTTTTGTTCACAGAAGTTCACTTTATATACAGTCAAGTGAAGAATTGCTCACTTGACATCATTAACGACGACGTTATATTAAAGAAGACATTTTAGGTTAACAGTTCAAATTGATGAGTCTTGAATTTGCCTTTACATAATGGCACTACGAAATACGTGTCGATTTTTTATTTAACAATTATTAAAAAAAAAAGATTTTCGTCTTTATATGATAATATTATAAGGAGGGATACTAATTACACGACTGGAAAAGATATACGTATAAAGGCGATGCTTTTAAAAGGATAAAACCCAAGAACAGATAAAAAACAAACTAAATGTTAAGATGACGTCTGACACGGTAAAGTGGAATAAAAATATTATCGTATTTTGAATGCTTGTATTGTTTTTGTTTAACGGCTAATCATAAAATACCTATTACCTACTCACTTAAAAATTCTATTGAGGTTGTAATCTCGATCGTACCGATTAATCTCCTTCGTGTCCTCTTCATTCTATTCCATTGTTACCCCGACCGCACCGTTCAATCTCATAAGTGTCCTGTTCATTCTATTCCTTCCTTATCTCAACCGCACTGGTTAACCTCCTTTTCGTGTCTTCTCCCTTTTACGTGACATTGGCGAAATCATCTGTGCTATTTTGGCGAAATTATCCGTGCGATTTTGGCGAAATCATCCGTGCTATTTTGGCACTATTGACAGCCAATATAATCCGTGCTATTTTGGCACTATTGAAAGCCAATATATTTTTATTCCTTCATTCATTCATCAAATGAATATACTGAGCCGATTTCAAATAGAATAGAAATATACTGAGCCGATTTCAAATAACTTGGAACATGGCAAAGAAACGAACTTATTAGAATTAATCATCTATCAGTGATGAGTAATAATTGATCTCACAACCACAACAGTTCATCAAATAGCGTTATTATATACAAAAGGTATTCGTTGGTTCGCCGTAGATTTTTTTATTCTAAAATAATTATTTGCCTAAAAAAAGTTTTTATTTAACAAATAAATATAATATGAGTACAACTCACAAATTAACAATGTATAGAAGTAATTCCTTTTTCTGGTAGCTCATGAACTGAAATACTCTGTAGTTCATGTCATGACATGACTTTTTTGTACGTAAAAGTAGTACAAAGAAGACAAAGGCTGCAATTTAGTGCGAGACAAATTTGCGGTACGAACTCACAGGAAGCTCTTTTAATTTTTTCTACGCGGCTTTAATGTTGACTAAAAAACGCGAAAGAAAAACTAAACGGAGGTTTTAGAAATTTATTTATATTTTGTTTTTGTATATATAAGTTATACGTCAGACATCGCTCATAGCGAAAAGGTCGTACTTTGCATGTATAGTTATTTATTGCAATAACTTCGATTATGTTGCATAAGAAAGAATATATTTACTTCCCTATCTATTAATTTATCTTATGTACATATTTATTTCAAGTGACAAAATAATTAAGCCCTTCTAATAGTAGTCTAGTATAAATAAATTTTTGTATTAAGCATACATTTTCAAAACGGTATATATTTATCGGATATACATTTTGTATATGGTGTTTAGAGATGGTTAAACATCGCAGAAACTGTCAGTAATCCGCCCCAGAGTCAGCATCATGTCGGCATATCTAGCGTTGCGATTCCACTTTACTTAGAAAAGACCTTAATAATGCTTAGTATTTGGAACGTGATTATTTTCTATCGATAATAGTTATAAACCTTAAACATTTTAATATAATAAAACAATTTTAATAGATTTTTAATATGGTATAGCCACACGGTAGACAATTTTTTGTCAGTTTTTTGGAAAGATGTCTAAAATAAGAAACGTATTGCCTGCGGCATGTCTCGCCCGGGTAAATATCATATTCTTAACAATACCCACTTTTAAACTTTGCCAAGTAGCTTCGTTCAGTCGCTTAATGTTAAGTGCTAAAAGCAACTTGTCTCTTCTTAAATCATCACTGCCTTCGCTTACCACTTCCTCCCCTCTTTTAACATCTAAGAGGTTTCCTAACGGCAGTCTGCAAAACCTTTAGTTTTATAGCTTCATGGGAAACTGTGATTTCTTAACGTCAGAGAAAAGAGAGAGAGAAGAAATTTGCTTCCTTCAAATATATATAAAATTAAGTCTAAGTTATTGATAAATTTTGTAAAAAGTATACTTAGAGATAATTAAATAAGAAAATGTTTTCATTCATTACTCTATTTCTCATAAACCTACAATGTTCTTTATAATGACGGCTATTCTAATATAAAAGAATCTGTATTTACTACGATATATTAAAACTGAATCATGGATCAAAAGAAAAATTCCAAATAAAGTTCCAACTATAAGTGCTAGGTAAATTGAATGTTCTCGAAACTTTTTTTTTAAAAACAATAAAGACCCCATTTCATATAATAATAATAATAATATAATAATAATATTCTTTATTCAAGTGACCAGTGACTCATTATGGTTAGTAAATAATATTTCTTATAGACTAGGTTAGTTACATGTTGTATGTTACAAATACGCACGAATCACCGCTGTACCGTCCCGTTTGCGACGGAACAACAATGATTCATGTATATGCAATCTAGTCTATTGGATATCATGCTCACAATTCTGTTGGCACTACCCCGTACCCTTCGCACCAGAGACCCGCATCTTTTTCTCATGAGGGCATAAAAACAGTCAACACGCGCTTCAGCGAACATCCCTGAGGCACTGCAGTATCGAGGTAGCCCCAACAGCACCCTGAACGCGTTATTATACTGAACGCGGAGGGCATTATAAGATTTTTGAGTATATCCCGCCCACAGGCTGCACGTGTAAAAAGATGTACAATATGCTCTAAATAATGTAATTTTAACGTAAGGTGAACTACGTGCAAACCTACGAGCAAGCATATTCGCCCTCACTGACAATGCCCTCCGCTCCCGTTCAATATCAGTATCGTCTTTTAAATCAGAAGTCAGATAGTGTCCAAGATATTTAAAATTATTCACCCTATCTAGAATACAATTATTTAATAGTACCGGTGGTAATTCTTTCCTACACTTGCCTCGGACATTAAACATCATTATTTGGCTCTTTTTTACATTATAAATTAGGCCATGTGACTTAGCATACGACTCACATACAGACAATAATTTTCTTATGCCACAGACGGATGCACTCAGCAGCACCATGTCGTCTGCATAGCTAATATTATTCACGCATACACCATCTATGTAACAGCCAACTCTGGTACTGCTGAGCTCAGCTATCAGCTCATTCACATAAATGTTAAAAAGAGTTGGCGAAGTCAAACTATAGTAGTCAAAGTATATTTCATTTGTGAAAAAACTAAAAGAATCTTGCTTAAATTAAATTTCTCAATATGTTTTTACCCTAGATTTTAACAAACCAGATCCCATAAAACGCCATTATATTAAACGTTAATATTTTGGGTTAATGTATCAAGCATCTGGTTTCTCTGTTAAGTGCTTTAGAAATAAATCGGATATGGTTAAAATTAACTTGAGCTATATAAACATATCAAATTTTATTGCAAACACTTATTTTTATGGCCTGATTTTATTGCTTCCTTCTAACAGTATTTATTTGTTATAACAAAGTAATATTTTATGATATAACTATATTTTCTTATAATTAGTTGCTGTCTAGTTATGTCATCTCTATGTCGCCAACGCCAACGCTAAGGAGCCATTCCATTTTATCTGGTAAGTGTCGTACAAGGCGACTATCTAATAGTTGACTCGTACACGCAAATGCTAGTACATGTGCAGCAGCGTCTACCACAGTGATGATAACCAATCTGCGATCCTCAATCCACCTGTTAAGCATAGGGATTAATAATGAACTCCTACGACTGTATTGATTAAGACGATGTATAACTTGTTTATTTTTTGTTTAGGTCGATAATATTATATTTTCATTTTAACATCAAAGGTTAACATTATTTACAGATTCAAGTATTTTTTTGTTCAATATAAATACCCTGCACAATTTATGAGGTATATTCTCTATTTAATAAATTAATCTAATTTATAGTTTTAAAATTTAAAAACTACCCCTTCTAACTTTTTTATTGATACAACTTACTATTAAAATTATAATCGTGCGATAATGCACTGCCAGATATAGACCTCCCCTAAGGTGCGCTAAGGCTGATCTACTGGATATTTTATAATGGATATGGATATTTTCCATGGTCCCCTAAGGCTGATCTTTGTTTTTAGTGTATAAACATCTCTTGTTTCTTGTGCAGGAATAAAATTCCCGCAGCATAAAATGTTCTTGTTACGAAACAAATTAGTAGAAGTATCTACAAGTTAAACTCACTAAACCAACATTACTTCTATAGCCCAACACTAGTATTTCTTGTATCATTGACAAACATCCAGACCCAGAATAAATACTTGTAGAACAAAAAAATACTCCTACATACATACATATCGTCACGCCTGTCTCCCGTAGGGGTAGGCAGAGACCACAGATCTCCATCTGCTACGATCTCGGCATACTTCCCTTGCTTCCTGCACACTCATTATTCTTCTCATGCACGCCCGCCAGTTGAGGGTACTCTTGACCTGGCCTTTCTTAAAAAGTGCAATTTGGTCAAGGTATGTTTTCGGTCGTCTTCCTCTTCCGACCATTCCATCCACAAACTAAAACAAAAAAAAAATACTTGTATATATCCTAATTTATTTATTGTCGGTTCAGAAAGCGAACGCTTCGCCTCTACGTCATTTGGATTGTCAGTGTATTTGGTAATATTATATTTTTGATTAGTGTTTTTTCCATTCAATTATGTAAAAAATACATTTAAGATATTTTCTTCAGAATTGTACTATTATGTTTTGCTATCACATTCAGCACCGTGTAAGAACTGCCTCGGCTGGAAGTTACGTAAACTACAAGCTTATCGTCTTTTGTTTACAGGAAAAGTTTCTTGGTTATTACGGATTCACGCCAAAACTCCGAATTCAATTGTCATAAAACCTTCTTTATGCATCTACTTTTACGGATATAGAATAAACTATGATAGATAAGAAAACATTTTGTGAGAAACCACAATAATATATCATTTGAAAATATCAATGTTTATATATTATTTTTTTTTTATATATTCACGCCTATCCCCCGCAGGGGTTGGCAGAGACCACAGAGCTCCATCCGCTGCCATTCATCGCAGCGAAACGGCTCGTCATTGGTCGCTTTTCGCCCTCGTGAGAATCAGGACGTGACGGGTGGCGAACCACGTCGCCGTCATTTTCGACAAATTAGGTATAGTGAATCCCACGAGCCGCAAGGGAGGATGGAGGTCAGCCCCAGCAGAGCCCTGCATGCTGAGGTAAAGCACCATAGTCCCCGGGGGAGCCCGACCCCGGGACGATCGGCACGCTTACGACTAGGCTCGCCCCTAGCCACGCATCCATTGGCACGGCAGACCGTGGATTGGCGGAGAGGAAGGGAAAGGATAGAGAAGAAGGGAAGGGGCAGGAAAGGAAATGGGGATTGGGGGGGTTACCAGACTCGGAATAAACATTTAAAAATCCATATAAATATTTATTCCGATGCGGGAATCGAACCCGCGACCATTGACTCCGTGGGCGGAGGGCCGCGCCACTGAGCCAATCGGTCGTCTTTGTATATTAACTATATTTTAAGAAGCAGTATACTTTAAAATAGAACATTTTCCATACTTACAATCTTAATTCAAACTCTTATTCAAATACGCACCTATTTTGTCTTTTAAAATCATAATGATATTAAAAGATAAAAAAAAAATGTGTTTACCTGCGTAATTTTTTTTACCGTTTCTACTCCGTCCAGAGGAACCTCATTATGAAGTTGTGAAGATTGATTGTTGGTGGACTCTCGTTTACCAAATGAAATGTCATTTCTTACGTCAAAAATAAAGATTCGAATTTGCATTAAAAAAGGTGGCATTTCTTTCTTTTGGAAGCTGTAAGCAAGGGGAAACCAGATGGGAGTTTTAGAATCCTGAAGAAAGTTGAAGCCGAAGAACATTAAACTGCTACTAATATACGCGACATGATAAAGGCATACAGATTGTTGGCTTTCTTATCTAAATACAGAGGATAATAGAAGATCTCGCTACTAGGACAACCTAAAGTTGTCACAGGTGGAGCGCTATACACATTCTTCGGTTGATTAAAATAATAATAGTTCTACACTTCACTTTGTTAGTGTTCGAGATTCAATGATGTTAGTCCAAACACACACACACATACATACACACACACACAAACAACTCATAGCTTTAATGGACTCAGAGTATCAGTATCAGTATCAGAAAGACGTGTGTGTTAGCTTTATAAATGTGTAGAATTTAGGATCTAGGTTTTTTAATATTCTTAAATCTTCTTTAAAACCGACCTCACTCACACAATGAGTGTATCTTTTTTAAGGTGGAAGTTGAGCACTAGAGACACAAGTATTTTTTCTTTCCTTTAACTCCCCGATACTGTTCCCATGCTTCTCTATTCCCTAAATGTCTTCCAAAGATCTAACACAGCTATACCCAAACTGCGGCCCTCTATGCTTTTGTGATTTGGCTCATCTGGTGTTACTTTATTTTAAACAATTTGAATTCAAACTTGAGTTTCTATAGATGTTTGTATATAATGTAATTTTCCAATCGCTGGTCAGCAGGAAAGGTCAATTGACCTATTTTATTGTACGTCACCCATTTGCTGAATGCCATTACGTTTATCTAAGTTCAGGACCATGAAAAAATTATCGTTTGATTCAGTTGATAGATTGCCTTATTTCTGGTCAAAGGGTTCTGAAGAACATATTTTTTTGTTGAGCATGATAGCTATCATCAGTCCATGTTCAGTATTTGTATATGTATAAATAAATTTAAATACTTACACTTTTTTATTTTTGAAAAAATACAGATTATAAAATTCTAGTAGTTATATTTTATACTTTAAATGTTTATATTTTTCATTTGAATATTTTATGAAAATTAAAAAGATATCTATTTAATACTATTCATTCATTCATTTGAATAAATGTCTTTCAATATTTAACACTAGCTGACCCGACAGATATTGTCGTGTCTTAGCTATGAATAATCTTCAAACATTAATTAATTAAAAAAAAAATTTTGAAAACATAGTATACGTCATTTATATACGTCGTTTATATTATATACGTCAAACGCAGCAGTACAAAGCGAACTGTCAAATGAGCAGTTTCAATAAACAATATATATATATATATATATATATATATATATATATATATATATATATATATATATATATATATATATATATATATATATATATATATATATATATATATATATATATATATATATATATATATATATATATATATATATATATTTGCTTTCGTAAGCAAATACATTTATCCGAGATTCGTAAATATCTTTCAGTTGTAACTTCCAAATTAATCCATTTACAACGTCATTGGCCTACTTGGCAGTCAGTCAAATGCTGAATTTTTACTATTACTAAATGGAAATAACTTTAACCATGGTAATAATGGTACATGCCATATTTTTATACGCACATTAAACCATAGAATACTATTTATTTTTAATGTACATTCATGGTACAAAGGCTGACTTAATGGTGGCAGACTTTCTCTGCCTGTCAACTTTTGAGGTTTTTTTGACTTGATGGAAAAGACAAAATAAGAACAAATACTATGTAATAAAATACATACGTATATACATACACATTAAATATGTACATATACATATGTATACAACTTACATGGAGGAAGAGATATGAGGTGAAATTCTTTAATTTTACGTTTAAAACAAAGCTTACTGGGGGCTTTCCTTAAGTCAAGGAGAAGCACGTTCCTAATTTTAATTTCTGATACCGCGAAAGAATTTAAAACAAAATCAGTACGGCAAGAAAAAGATTTTCTGAGAATGACGGCGACGTGATTCGTCACCCGTCACATCCTGATTCTCACGAGGGCAAAAAGCGACAAATAGAGAACCGTTTCACTGCGATGAATGGTAGCGGATGGAGCTCTGTGGTGTCTGCCAAATTCCTGGGGGATTGGCGTGAATATATAAATATAAGATTTTCTGAGACACGACGAGTGAGACTGTGGAAGCTACCCAAAATATGGAAGTAGCTTTTTTACAGAGAAGCGTATAGATTGTTAATAATAGAGAAGAGTAGAGCTAGAGATCTGAGGGATCTTCTCTGATGGATAGACAGCCATTTAAGCTGGTTATATAATCATATTTTCGTAAACCGAATATGAAGCGAATGCAATTGTTGAGGAGCCGATCCAATTTGCTAAGAAGGTCTTGGGTTAAATCTGTTAGGCAAACATTCGCTTTCATTAGTCGATAACTGGCAGCACAAAAGACTGCACTCAAAGCGTCTTAGTACTATTCGGAAGGAAGCTTTTGAATCTATAGAAAGATCATAGTATGGAAGTGACACTGGCTTATGTGATCAATATGCCTATTCCAGCTTAACATTAGATGTAAAAGGTCATAAAAAATATCATAATCGATGTTCCTCAGATGTGAATGGCAACTGATGAGTATAGCTTAACATTTACATACATACATATAGTCACACCTGTCTCCCTGTAGGGTTATGTAGAGACCACAGATCTCCATCCGCTACGATACCGACACACCTTCCTTGCTTCCTTCACACTCAGCTATCTTTTCATCTATCCTTCCTCTCACATTCATCGGTGTAATAATTGACTAAATACGAAGGAAAGTATTATCACGATCTTGAGGAGAATGCTTCTGAAACTATCCATATTCCATCTACAATTTCGATGGTGCAATATATATGTAACGCCTAAAAATAAAGTGATTGAAAAATTCGAAAGTTTGAAGGAGCACATGTACAACGGAAATACAACATTTATATAAAAATGAATAGAACACGAGCAGCAGTAATTGTCACATGGTAGCCACCTGCACTGCATATATGTACATACTTTGGCTACCTTGAAACTAAGTGTTGAGTTGTTTTAAGGATTTACTGTCGTATTGTATTAAACATTCTCTCTCTCTCTGTATATCTTTTTCTCATTCTATACTTCTCTCTCTCTCTCTCTCTCTTTGTGTGTGTGTGTATGTGTTTGTGTATGTGAGAAATATAACATATGTGTGAACTATCTTTGTTGGCCCAGCGACCCAAAATGGATCTTGGCGTCCAAACACATCTTACGCCACCTCCTGCCAGATGCAGGTTGAAGGTTGCGCAAGTCATCCTCGATCATGTCTCTCCAGTGGTACATGGGGCACACCACAGGACGTCGTCCAGTTGGGCGACCCATATACGATCATATATGTGTCAGTCAGAATTTTCTCACTCACACATATATGTGTATACATTACTCACACACATAGTAATGTATATTTATATATACGTAACTATTTAAAACGCAAAAATTAAAAAAAATATAAATATACATACGAATGATGTCAAGGGAGACAGCTTTTGATAAATATTTACACAAAACCGCGGTAACTGTTGAAAGTAAAAATAGTATTTTCGTAATGGAATATATCTAATAATATTGATGCTATGAACACGGATCGATTTTTTTATAACTCTGTCGAAATAACTACCGACCTCGTTTAGTGTGGCACCGTCATAGAAAATTATTTTTAAATGAATTTATACGAGATAATATACATACATATCATCGGCCTAATTATCGGAATAAGTAACTCTAAAAATATTTTATCTATCTTCTCACTTTTAATGTCATTTAACGGATAATCTTGAAGCGTATCTTACCTCCTCAGAAACGCCTCTTAAATAAAAAATGGTTTTATAAAAAATTCTCAAACTATAAAAGTATTTTTGTTGTTCTTGTAAAATTTATAAATTATTATAATAAGGCCGAACAGAAAAACATATTTTTTTTTGTAATTATAAAAATAGCACCAACTGAAACAGAAGATTTGATTGCTCAAAGAATTTTAATTACATAAGCAATGGCTTTCGTTAGAGAAAGTTTAAGGGATTAATTTTCTTTTATACCTCTCAAATGTAACTTCAAAGGACACAATTTATGAGTGAAATTATAATTGAAGTATGAACATTTATAACTTAGTGTCAGCATTTCGTTGGTTTTTATTCTTGTATGACAAGAAGAGAACTTTTATTTATTTACACGCAATTTATTATATAGTCTTCTTCGTTTTCTTCTTATTTTCTAAATGCTTCTCTTACTAGAGAAGTATGATCATTTCTGTCTTGAGCGAAGCAAAAAAATTCAACAGTTATTTCTTTATATGGACAGTCAAAAGTTTTACTTAGCTAAGATCCGCGACAAGCAAAACAATAACAGAAAATTAATAATGTGTGTTTTTCCGTTGGGTTTAGTGGATTATTTGGAACTTTAAACCAAAAACTTACCGAAAATCGGCCATCAACTCTCCACCCACCAACCACTATACACAACGCCAAACACACACTATCACTTTTCCATCTTGTACACGACACGTGTTTCGCCCCAACACGAGGCATCTTCAGGTATAGTAGACTCTACGGAAGACAACCGAAAAGTGACCCGCCATTACAACGGGCGCCTTATATAAACAAACCCCCACCCACAATGTAAGAAAACAACATGTGGGCGATACAGGTGTGTCAAAACTTACGTCACCACTTATTATTTAGTAAATATGACAATTCATTTTATTGTATTAAACGAATTTCACACTTTTTTAAGAGAATATATTCAAAAGAGGGGAATTTACAATATTTATTTGATCGTTCAGTATCTGGGACGAACTTTTCTTGTTCTTTAAGATCTCCAGCTGCTCCAATACACCCAGTCTCAAACCCTTTTTACACATGTGTAAAATATTTGGCGAATGATTGTCGGACAGAGAGTGCCCACAGGTTAGCAGATGGTTAGCAAAATGGGACTTATCGGGATGTTTGTTTCTAAATGCGGCTATATGTTCACTATATCGAGTCTTAAAGCTACGGCCAGTTTGACCAATATAAACTGCGTTACATTCGCTACAGATAAGTTTGTAGACACCTGATCTAAGTTGTCGGTCCACTTTATCTTTAACATTAAAAATGTTTTTTACTGCATTATCCGTTCTGAACGCCACTCGGATCCCTTTGTTGTTTAGGGTTTTCGCAATTTTGTCCGAGATAGGACCTATATAAGTCAGACTAGCCACTTGTTTATTCTCGCACATTGTGGGTGGGGGTTTGTTTATATAAGGCGCCCGTTGTAATGGCGGGTCACTTTTCGGTTGTCTTCCGTAGAGTCTACTATACCTGAAGATGCCTCGTGTTGGGGCGAAACACGTGTCGTGTACAAGATGGAAAAGTGATAGTGTGTGTTTGGCGTTGTGTATAGTGGTTGGTGGGTGGAGAGTTGATGGCCGATTTTCGGTAAGTTTTTGGTTTAAAGTTCCAAATAATCCACTAAACCCAACGGAAAAACACACATTATTAATTTTCTGTTATTGTTTTGCTTGTCGCGGATCTTAGCTAAGTAAAACTTTTGACTGTCCATATAGTGATGGATTTCCGCAAAGTGACGCCTGACTCCATTAATAAGTTATTTCTTTACCAACAGGTTTTTTGTTGGCTGTAACTTTAAATATCAATGCATTACATTGCATTAAAGATTAATTTCACTTGCACTTGCTGCATTTTTTTTAATACAGATGTAGATCTATCTTCGAGCTCAACGGTGGTTTTACTATCTAAGATCATGATTAGTTATATTTTGCAAACAAAACAAAAACAATATTTTGTATTATTAAAGATTAATTTCACTTGTACTTGCTGCATTTTTTTGATACAGATGTAGATCGAACTTCGAGCTGAACGGTAGTATAATTGTCTATAATCCTGATACATCACATTTTGCAAACAAAACATAAAAACAATATTTTGTATTTTCGAAAAGAATTTCACATTATGGATTAAATAATCAGTGACAAAAATAGCTCAAATCATTTTTTTCTTAAAAGTTCAGTCGAAAGTGATTAAGCCGTTTCTAAAATTTGACTAAACTTACAGTGTGACGAAATAGGTTTTGAACTTTGGAAATTGTATTGTAGTTTCGACATCAATGTATTTTTCATGTGTATTGTTTTCCTTGTTTTATTATAATATTTATATTTTGAATTATGTAATTAGATCATATTATTTTAAAATACTCTATAGTATCTTGACTTCAATGAGATTTATTGTATTTCAGACATATAACTTTTTAAATATCTATGTATAGAAAGAACATAAACGATCTTGTGCTAAACATCTGCCGGTACTTTTACTTTGAAATTCAAAACCTATCCCGGTTCTGGTAGTGTTTGCGAAGCGCTCGAAAGTAAACGAGGACGATCTGTATTTCCAAATCGGACGTGAGGTGTTTTTGTTTTTATTACATTCAATTCAAATTATATATTTTTTTATTTTACAATTCATTGCTGCCAGCTACATCAGTGTAGATTAAATTGATTTATCTTTAAAATTTAACTTATTAACTATACTCTCAACAAAATAAAAGAATAAAAAATTTGCACGCTCTGCGGGCGGATTCCCGATTGATTTTTGTTCTCAAATAAACTTTTATGGTCATCTACTCGTATTTGATTCCATAGAAGGCTGGTAAGACAGTCACGGAAAGGCGTAAAATGACCTTATGTTATATCAAGAATAACAAAACAAGGCAAAAAATGTTAATTACGAGTTTCTAATCAAATGATAAAAAATTAGTGTCTTCAGTTTATACGAAATTCATTATCTATACCTACATTAAATATACTGTGTACAAGTACTCTATATTTTATTGATACCAGATAGCGTCAAAATACGAAAAAGAAAATGGATGTCACAAAAATACTTTGCCCTTTTGAAGACAACTTTTGTAAATAAATCATAGCTCACCCCATCAATTTCCTTCGGCACACAGTAACAAATCAAATGCCGAAGACTTTCGTTCGGTTTCACAACCATTAAGATCACCGGACACGTGATATGAAGGTCAAATGTCACTGAATATTTATAATATCCACGCAAAAAAGCGAAATCGCTGTAAACGACACAGGTGTCAAATTTTTTTATTGCATATTCGGATCAGAAAAACGTACTGAGTCGAATAGTCTGAGTCTCATAGCTCTACGACCAACAGAAAATATTTTACAGCGTTGAAACTGACTGTTTTTGAGTGATCAGATACAATTTTTTTCAAAAAATTTTAGAGAAATATTAAACAGAAAAAGTAAATCAAAGTTAAATGTGCGTAAAAAGTGTAAGATAACGTCATATAATCAAAAAATAATAATATCTCAGCTGTTCTACTTTAGATTTATGAAAGAAATGTGTTAGAAATGATCCTTTTACAATATGGTATTTATTAAACCTTATTTACTTTAATAAATCTTATAACATATTTATATTTAATTTAATAATATATTAATAACACATATCTATTTAGTTATAATGGTAAAATTTTAATTTATATGAATGTTATATAAAAAAAATCAATAAATATTGTATTCATAGTATTTGTTTTTATGGTATTTTTAAATTAATTATTATTTATTAAATGTTTCTTATGCATACATTTTTGTTACATATCTATTTATAGTATGATCGTAAAATATAGAAGATGTGCAAGGAAATTCTGCGAAGGTTTTCTATAACATAGTTAGAATATACATATGAACTACTAGCCATATATCGCTCTCAACTAGATAGGATTTTCCCAAAGACACCACATTGTGTATATATGCGCTCGTGGGATCCCAAAAGCATGCGTACGTATGTATATATGTACATGTGTGCATGGACGAATGCATACGCATGGGTAAAGTGTTGTTTTCATGTATATACAATTCAGTTAAATTTAATTTCTTAGAGTTGTGGATTAAAAGCGCTCTTTATAATCAATTTATATAAATGTCTGGTAAAAGCTAAGCTAAATTAATTTTTAAATAAAAAATAGACTTTAATACATCTTCAAGGGTCTGAAACTTAAGATCCTAAATCTCTCACGATCCTATTGTCACTACAATAAGATTTGATGTACAATAGACGTAAGCTTAGCTTTTGTTACGGTACAAACCACCTATTTTATAACTTAATACTATTTATTTATGTCAAAAAGAATAAAAATATACTGAATAATAATTCTCTTATAGCAGAACTCACAAGAAAGAAAAGTTTCATTTCCATCTGAATGAGTAGTGATCTAGTACTGTGAGTTTTTCCTTAAACTTTTTTCCACGCCACTACCACTTTGTGAAAACCTCTACATTTCTCAAAAACCACCAATGCTTTTGTAATGACTATGGTGTTGCGGATGTCTATGGGTGGTGTTGATTGCTTTCCATTAGGCACCACGCTTGCTCGCTTTCCTTTGTATCCCATAAATAAAATATTACTTTATAAAAATTAAAAAAGTATCACCTGTTTGAAATATTACTGAAAATATGTTCTACTCGTACATCAATCCTCACACTTTATACATATGAAATAGCACAATGGCGAAGTGTTAGCTTCATGAACCAGGGGTAACGGATTGGAATCCCACAACAGAATAAAGGTGTATGGCCTATAGATATTTATATAAAGTCCGTTTGTCGTTGTGGTATTCGTGTTGCATTTATATTCACGATACATGTAAAATTACCAGTGTGAGGCTTTGAGTATAAAGAATTTTATTATATTTTTTATAATAATAAAAAATGAAGGGACTTATTTGGTAAGTCGGCAAAGAAGTATATACAAATATCAATTAACCAACAATCAACAGCTTGCGGCAGTCCACTGCTGGACATAGGCCTCCTCCAAGAAGCGCCACCTAGCCCGACCTTCGACTTTACGCATCTAGTTTCTGCCAGCCGTCCTGCGTAGATCGTCGCACCATCTAGCCGGGGGGCGTCCCATACTACGTTTACCGAGACTCGGTCTACACTCTAGCACTCGTCTGCTGCAACGATTGTCGGTTCTCCGACAAACATGACCAGCCCATTGCCACTTTAGTTTGCTAATTCGAAAGGCTACGTCGGTGACTTTAGTTCTCTGGCAGATTTGTTCATTCCAAATCATATGTACCAGAGAAACTCCGAGCTCTCTCTATAGCTCTCTGAGCGACTCTGAGCTTGTGACTGTCAGCATCCACGTTTCAGAGCCGATTTTCAAATATAATGCTATCAAAGTATAACAGCGTAATTTTGAAAGTTTAATTTTTTATATATATTTGTAGAGGATTCCAAGGTTTTTTTTTAAATTGATCAGGTGAGATAAAGGTGAGAATGGTGCGGACGATATGGTAATTTTTAAAAACAGCTTATCAATGAGGCCGCAAGCTTGACCGTGTGAGT
The DNA here is from genome assembly GCA_031353405.1 of Baronia brevicornis. Classification (NCBI taxonomy): domain Eukaryota; kingdom Metazoa; phylum Arthropoda; class Insecta; order Lepidoptera; family Papilionidae; genus Baronia; species Baronia brevicornis. Next base: position 345,192 of record JASFAT010001539.1, on the reverse strand, counting down.
GTCGCTAATATAATATAATATTATATAAGACCGACAGAACCGAAGGAAAGTTGGCGAAATTGTTTTTAGAATGAACCAATCCTAAGTTTTAAATTGGAAATTCTTTTGAAGTATTCAATATTGTGTAACCTAGACGTCTTCGGATTTGAAATCTTCACTTTCGAAATTTATTTTATTTCGTATAAGTGTTTTATGAACGAATGAATCCTTTTAAAACACTAAAAGACCTGTAATATCTTTATCTTTCTATATGTTCTTATAACACATTTCATAATGTAAGTTCGGAAGAACGGTGGTTACGTTAATTTGGATATTTATAATTTTATTATTTTTAAAAGTGATCTAAGCACTATATAAGTACTTAGTTCAAGTATATATTTAGAGGGCAATAAATCAGAATAGTAAATTCTGATATTAACAATCCCATAATTATTATTTTTTTAAAAAATGCAAAGCAATTTTTTTACGTAAGGAAATACTGTAACCGGAATAGTTCAGTTAAATCAGCGCAATTATTTTGAAAATTTCATTATTAAAATTCGCGAATATAGGTTCAGTAGTCCAAATCACAATTTGGAGAATTGGGCCGTTTTATCTATGTGTCGAAAGCGAGACAATGTTATAGCCAAAACCTAAATTGAGTGATTAGGCGCGATTTCACATCACTTTGAATACTATATATAATATATAGCTAGTGCAAAGTGATGAAAATAAACATGTACATCATACTACTACGCTGGCACCATGACCCAAAGTGTGTCAAAGTGTGCCTGCGAAACGAGAACTCGCCCCTAGTCACTATACTAAGCTGCCTCTCGCCAATCGCTTACCCGAAACACGCTCAGGTTAGCGATCACTGCGTCGCTCCGTCGGTACCTCGGGCAACCGACCGGACGTCCACTGGATGATATTATCATGTATGCCCTTTAGCCACACGATCCTCTTATATCCTTTCTAGGTGACGAAGCCAATGGAGTTTATGCGTCTTTTCTCCGATTATGTTGCCATCGGTCATACAATCCTCGATTTCGGCATCATGAAGGACTTTCCAACTTTCATCCGGTCTCCGTTTTAGCTTGACGATCTTTCGCAAGATTGTTCAACATACGCAATATATATAATATTATATTTATTTTAATTTATCAAAATGGTACGATAAAGATAGGATGCCTTCCATTTGACCGGGATGATTAATACTCTAATATATTTTTGTTAGTAGAAAATTTATGCTGTTACAAAACAAGATGAAGAATATACTGTAATAAACGCATGTTGAGAAAATAGATCCATAGATCGTAAAACCTCATTCGAGAACCAATAAAACCGTCAAAGTGTATTAGTGTTCGTGAACAACGAAAAATTTCTCGCACAATAACGAACAGTAAATTATGGTCAATGAATCAAATGTCAAATAAAAAGTTTATATGATTGTCTCAGTGTTAGCTATTGACGACGAAATGATAGAGAATTTTCATACCTACGCCTTGAATTTCTTTGCGATTATGAAGGAAGGATACAATCGTGGTCAATAGCCCATTTATAAACATAAAAAAATGACAATATTCATTCATGTTAACGAAATAAGTACTTTAATGGAGTCAGGCGTTACTTTGCGGAAATCCATCACTATGTGGACAGTCAAAAGTTTTACTTAGCTAAGATCCGCGACAAGCAAAACAATAACAGAAAATTAACAATGTGTGTTTTTCTGTGCTGTGTGAAGTGGATTTATTTGGAACTTAAACTAAAAACTTACCGAAAATCGGCCATCAATTCTCCACCCACGAACCACTATACACAACACCAAACACACACTACCAGTTTTCCACCTTGTAATCGACAGGTGTATCACCCCAACACAGCATCTTTAGGTATAGTAGACTCTACGAACACATCCGAAAAGTGACTGTCCACGAAATAAGTACATACATTGTGAAAATTATTTTATAATCAATTAAATTGTTTTGTGTGTAACTACTATGTAAGAGGACTGTTGTTTGAAATGTACATATTTCCATTCCACAACATTAATTGTTTTTAACTTAATAAGTACATTTAAAAACTATCTTATAATCAATTAGATTGTTTTGTGCGTTATGTTATAAAACTGTTATCTGAAATGTACATATTACCATTCCACAAAATTGTTTTAATTAAATATGTACATTGTGCAAACTGTCTTATAATCAATTAAAACAATAATTGTTTTTAACTTAATAAGTATATTGTGAAAACTGTCTTATAATCAGTTAAATTGTTTTGTGTGTTACTATGTAAGAGAACTGTTACCTGAAATGTACATATTTTCATTTCACAACATTAATTGTTTTTATTAATTTAATAAATACATTGTGAAAACTGTCTTATAATCAATTAAATCGTTTTGTGTGTTACTATGTAAGAGAAATGTCTGAAATGTACACATTTCCATTTGACAACATTAATTGTTTTTAACTTAATAAGTAAATTGTGAAAACTGTCTAAGAATCAATTAAATTGTTTTGCTTGTTACTTTGTAAGAGGGTTCTTGTCTGAAATATACATATTCACATTTATCATTGACAAAAAACACATTAAGACAAAAAAGTTTTTACGCGTACATGTAGCTCATATAATTCTAATATATCCTTAACTCTGTACCATTACTATATGTTTTCTGAAGAGGAATATAAATGAAGAATATCGTTACGCTTGAAATAAAAAATTAAAACATACCACAGAATCCTTACAGATATACATACACACACACACACACACAGCTGCACACATACAGATCCCATATTTAATAATTTATTATCTTACTTAATCCATTTTTTATAATCATTAGTGTTTAATTATTTTTTTTCTCTACTGTTTTGATATTTATGTTATAACATTTATATATTATATGGGCCTATTCTGGAGCGAAGTGAAGCGTACGGCCTCCGACAGGTCGAGATGGAGAAACGACGTATCTGTCCTATGCCCCAACAGGGGTACTTAGGACTCAGAGAGAGAGATGTATTATTTACGAAGGTAAGAGCCTAGTTTCCTACAACACAGGGAATCCTAGCGTGGGACCTAGTGTCCTGTAACATATGTAAACATTTTGAATATAAAGATATTATTATTAAGAAAGCTTAAATTATCGACGTCCATGGCTACCGTTTTTTTGTATAGAACTCAAATATATTGTTTCCAGTTTAAGATCGGTATTCCCGAACGAATATGACATTGCAACCTTCAAAAAACAAGCATACTCTTATCTAAAAGCCGGCCTTTGAGAGTAGGCTTGTTTTTGCAATGCCTAGGGTGCAGACGTCTAGTGGCGGCGTTGATTGCTTTTCATCAGGCGACACGCTTGGTCGTTTGCCTCCCTATCTCATAAAAAAAAAAATTAAAAACGATACAAAAATGAAAACTAAATATATCTCATTAGAGTTTTATCAAATAATAATATAATAATATTGTATCTATAAAAAAGAAGAAACAAAAAACTATCGTGTTTATATGGATGATATTTTTTGCGAGAGCACAACGAACAACAAGGTAAGCAGTCATCGTCGCTCGTGAACAATAGCAATACTAATTGCACTACAAATGCAATACCTACCTTAGGGTAAGGATTTGAAAAGCAGGAGGAGAAGAATGATATTAAAGAAGGGAAATTGAGTTTAACCTCTGGATGAACCTCTCTAAACAAAAAGAAACTCGAAACGTTTGGTACTTCTCTAGTCGAGCCGACCCATTTATTTATTAACATTATAAACAAGCTGTGGCAGTTCTCTGCTGGACAAAGGCCTCCCCTAAGAAGCCTCACCTAGCCCGATCTTAGGCTTTACGCATGCAGTTTCTGTCATCCTCCACTACACTCCCGCACTCCATGCGATCTCCACTCCAGCACTCGTCTGATCCAATGATTATCGAGTCTCCGACAAATATGACCAGCCCATTGCCGCTTTAGTGTGCTAATTAGAAAGACTATATGCATGAAATATAATATTTTATCTATAAAATATAACTTCTTAAGAAAAAATATATGTTTACCAAGTTAATTGCTCACTAATTACTATCTCTCTTATTGTATCGATGGTACTCAGTTAATCAAATTTATTTAGTCCCTTTCGACTAATAGATCAGGCTGTTGATAGTTAATTGAGTATATTATGACGCAGAAAGCCCACATTGAAATACGCGTATCTGATTACTTAAACACAAGTATCAAAGTGATATATGCCTTCTTAAGGTTATGTTCGTATTGATAAGTGCAAACGTCTATATTTTTACTTTTAATAGAAACCTAGAAATAACTCGATTGGTAAGAATCGTACTTATTTTTTTTATGGGATAGGAAGGCAAACGAGCAGGCGTGTCGCCTGATGGAAAGCAATCAACGCCGCCCATATACATCCGCAGCGCCATAGGCAGTGCGGAAGCGTTGCCGACCTTTAAGGAAAGTGTTATTATGGGTGAGAGAGGGAAGGAGGGATGAAAGGAGGCGGAAGTTGTTGGGGAGGTACAAAGCGCGGTAGTTAAGCTAACACTCAGACGCCGGTTTTCTACGGGAGTGTGGTACTTCCCCGGGCGAACCGGCCCATTCATGCTACGGACAAATATTATGACATTCTTGACAAAGTATTTTTGTGGCAGCGTGGCTCTACCAACTAGAAAATTACTTATGATCTGAAGTAGTAAGATCGTATCTTCTATTAGATTATTGATGTGAATAATTTCATTAGCTTAGAATGGTTAAGAAGAACTCTAGTAATCTAAAAACGTTGCTAATCTTCCATTAAAAGAAAGAAAAAATATATTGTGTTGTTTTTTCCCTTAACACGCTAAGTCTTACAGTACTTCCTAAAATAAAGGTACATATCTTGTCATATGCAGAAAAATAGGAAGTGTCTTCTAAGAACTCACGCGTCAGCTATTGTAAAATAGTTTTAGATGAATGCTTTAGGAACATGAACGGAACAATGAACCAAACATTATTTTTATATTAATACACCTATCCCCTATTTCGGAATTGAATGGTTTAAAATCGGTTAGTGGACCCGATATTTTTTATATACTTTTTGCCAGTACATGTGCGAAATGAAATCTGTGATCGCTAATCTGTCTTTTAATCGTGAACATTACAGTCAATGTCCAGCATTGGATTTTTGTGGGTATATTGAAATGTCTAAATGTATATATTATTTTTTTATCCGCCTATAGACATCCGCAGAGCGTTAGGCAAAATTTTATTATTAAAAAATAAAAAATAATCACATTTTAATAAGTCATATGTCTAAACAAATCGATCGTGAGAATGTCCTTTACAGCAAGAGGGTAAGATAGAAGCACGCGCTATGAGCATTCCTTCACGCGAATTCACTCAATGCGGAACTGGAATGCGCATATGCGACTTCTTAGTCTAACCTTAATATAGCCCTACGGAATAAAGACCGCCTTACTGTAGTCATTATATGAATGTGTTAGCTTATAGAGTATATTTTTTTACTGAATACTAAAATTACTTTAAATATACTTTTTTTCATCGTTCATGACAAGTAAATACTTATATTTAAGTTTTGTAGGCACAACCCCCCCTCACTCTCCTCCTCTTCCTGCCCTTCATCCCTCCCATAATGACAATTTCCTTCAAGGCCGGCCACGCTTCTGCACTGCCTATATTACTACGAATGTTTATGGGTGGCATTGATTGCTTTACATCAGGTGACACGCCAGCTCGTTTGCCTTCCTATCCCATAAAAATATATTATTATGCCAGTTTCAACTAAAATAATTAGAAGTACGTACATATATTACGACGACAAACGAAACATTAATAATATATCTTTTAATTATTTACAAATGTATTCCAGACGGTTGTATACCAAACCATAGTTGAGGTCGTTTGCAAATGCTTCGTTAAATGTCGAAGCGTCATGTGGTTCTGATTGATAGAACTCTTGATGAGGCCAACGTGTGCTGTCATGTACAGGCATGTATTATATAATACGTATAACAAATCTCAATTTATTTTAGTTTTCATCGTTGTATATTAAGTTTACAATAGCAATATGTGTAATAAATATGTTTGCTATTAAACTTTTTAAGGCGCAAACAAATCTTATTATTATATATCACTTTATTCTTAGAAAAAGTACGTCGGAGTAGACGAGTGCTCGAGTGGAGACCGCGACTCGGCAAACGTAGTGTGGGACGCTCCTGCTAGATGGAGCGACGATTTGCGCAAGGCGGCTCGCAGAGACTGGATGCGTGTAGCCAAAGATTGGGCTAGGTGGCCCCTTGGATGATTGGCCTATGTCCAGCAGTGGACTGCCGCGGGCTGATATTGATATTTTTTATAGAAAACTAGGCAAGCTAGTATGCAGGTATGCAAATATGCACCTGGTGGTAATTGATCACATTCACATCGCCTGAGACGTCTAGTATACACGAATTTATTAAAGACGTTCCCGGTCTTTAATAAATTCGTGTATAATAATTTTTCAATTAACTGCAAAAATTCAAAACAAATTTTTGATAGAACAGACACGGGTTTATCAAAACGTAACATGACAAGTTGACTCATGTACATATTACAAAATACCGTTTGTATTTTGTAATATGTACCGTTTGTATTTTGTAATACTTCAACATTGGCATAATTTGGTTAGGTTTCGATTCAATTCTACGCATTGTTATTTTTTTCATGGCAATTAGGTATACTTAAATACTTGATTGCCGTGAAAAAAAGCAATGCAAAGAATTAAATTGAAATAAATTTGTTAATAATACATATTTGATGTTACTTTCTGAAAATTATTCTGGAGTAATAATTAATACCTACTACAGCAAAATATTTTTTCGTAACAATAAGATTGTACTGCAATTTTGGTAGAAAATTGTACATTGTGTGCAGTCTTTGCACAAACAAGGACATATTTTTCTTATTTTGTACGATTAACGTCCTCCTACTCTATGCAGGCCGACATTTCTATTTCCTTTTTTATTTGTTTTTGGATGGAGTTTGCCAGGAATTTGAACAAGTTTATTTTCATTAGATTTTTCATTAAAAATGAAAAGTAAAAATCATATAAACTGAAAAAGAATTGTTTTTATTTATATTTTTATATTAATGAGCATATTTCAACAATATCATCGTATCATTATGTTCATAAAGAGACGTCATCTAAAACTATAAAATAAACTGAAAACTTTTTAAGGCGTAAACAAATTTTATAGTTATTAAAGCTTTACTGTTGGAAAAAGTACTTTGAACAACTTTTTGGATGATATAAATAAACGAAAGCTTCATCCACATTCTCGTATAGAACCCCAAAATGTTTTATAAATGTGCTACAACTACTTTTTCCAAAGATTTACTTTAGTGATTAAGTTCCCGCCTTCGGAATCACTAGTCATGGAATCCATTTACGTATTTTTAAACACGGTGTTTTGAATATAGTTAGTTATTTTTCAAGTAAATATTGAAACTTAACTAAAGGCAATTATTTCGATGTCTTTGACAGACGCTTCAAATTTATTTATATGTACTGATTTCTATTTAAAGCAAACCTTTCACCTTTATACATTATATTTCAGACAACACTTCATTATAAAAAAAGTTACCTTTGAACTCGTACGCATCACTTATTCACTCGTTGTTCTATATTCACTTTAATTGCTGTCACGTGCAGAGAATTTATGTCGTTACGACTTTTATTTTTGCTTTAATCGTGAAAGTTTTAAAATTTTACAAATTATAACTTTACAGATATATTTTAAAAAGACTAGCAATGTTTAACTTACATACATACATTTTTTGTAGTGGTAGAGCGACGCTGCAGACGAGTACTTTGTCAAGAATGGCATATTTATCTATAGCATGAATGGTCCGGCTCGCCCGGGGAAGTACCATATTCCCGCAGAAACCCGGCGTCTGTGTGGTAGCTATCGCGCTTCGTACGATGAGCGGCTGAGTTCCGGAGGCCCAAAACCCTCCCTCTCCATCTATCCAATCCTCCACTTCCACTCCAATAATGACACTTTCCTTAAAGGTCGGCAACGCTTCCGCACTGCATAAAGCGCTGCAATTGTCTATGGGTGGCGTTGACTGCTTTCCATCAGGTAACATGCCTGCGCGTTTGTCTTCCTATCCCATAAAAAAATACATACATATCGTCACGCCTATACCCGTAGGGGTAAGCAGAAATCACAGATCGCCATCCACCACGATCTCGGCATACCTTCCTTGCTTCCTTCCTCTCATCTATCGTTTCATCCATCCTTCCTCTCACATTCATCGTAGCGAAACGGCTCTCCGTTAGTCACTTATCGCCCTCGTGGAAATCAGGACGTGACGGGTGGCGAACCATGTCGCCATCATTTTTTAACGACGGAACGACCGTCCCGGGATCGGGCTCCCCGGGTACTATAGTGTCTTACCTCAGCATACAGGGCTCTGCTGGGGCTGACCTCCATCCTCCCTTGCGGCTCGTGGGATTCAATATGACGAATTTTAATAAATCTAATTTGTTGTTAAAAAATATGTTTTAACCATTAGACAATTCTTGTTAACCATTCCAACTAAGCAATTATTGTGCAAGGATATGGTTCACATCAATAATCCAGTGCAAGATAGGAGCTGACGGCATTCAGATCGTAAGGCTGACGTTTACCGACTGAGCTTTTGTTGCATAACTTTTATTTAACTAATACATTAGTTATTTGCGCTGTTATATTTAACATGATTTTATGATATTTAAAATCACACGAGTGCCTTGAATCGCTAATCTGCTGTTAAAGTTTTGGTACTGAGAAGCGGGCTTCACCAAGTTCTCCTCCTCCTTAACATGAGACATCTTCAAGTATAGTAGAGTCTACGGAAGAATGGCATTGAGTCAAGTCGAGTCGTGATTTAACGTTATAATTCCGTAGAGTCTACTATACAGTAAAGAGGTAGAAGATTTTGCTGATAGATGTTTTTTCAAAGTAAGAATTAGAATATTTCCCTTTTCGTAGACACACAATATTATTTTTCTGTTTTGTTTGTTTCACGCGGATCTTAGGTAAGTAAATTTTGATTGAATTTTGAAGTGAACGACTCACTCCATTAGTCATCTATCTGATGAAGTAAAAGGCTTAAGAGAAACGGTTCTATACTAAAAAGTCATGTTACATAATTGTTTTTTTACTAGCGGCCGAAAAGAGCATATAATTGTTATTACAATAATAATGTTGTTCTGTATATGATACATGATCATTTCTTTATTTAAAAATGTTATCATGAGGCGTAAATATATTAAAATAAAAGTATAAAAAAGTATTAGCAAAAAATATGTAACACGTTATTAAGACTCAATAATAGGGACTGCAATTCGGCCTTATTCCCAATCCGGCCGGATCCGACAGGATTCCCATCAATCCGGCTGGATCTGGCCGGATTGATTAAATCAAGATAACTTAATTTTCCTTTATCTTTCCAACATGGCCGTTAATGAAATGTAAAAATAACGATACGCATATGAAATCAACTTTAGTGTAATATGATATGAGATAATCTCATTATTTTTTCTTTTTAAAATTTATTTCCCTCTTCCCATTACAGTTCTCTTCATTCTGGCTTGCCATTGAAATAGTGACATGTTTCAAAACTTTCAACGCACGTACGCAATTTTACGCACAAGCACCACGCGTTTTAAGTAGCGACTCAAGCAACAGTGCAGTTATTTTGCCAGAATATACAATCACCGTATATATGTATGTAAGTGTGTTTTGATACCGCATTCGTCGGATTGTCGAAGCCAGTTTTCCAGATTGCAATCCCTAGTCGATAATTCCCACACGTGAATTCAAATGCTTGTTTTTGTACCTGAATGAAATTTTCTTTTTAAGTCATAGCTCATATATACATACATCTTACTGCTAGGAATACATACATTTCTATAAGAACGGACGCTAACTCACCACGCTTGTCGAATGCGGATTAGCGGGGTAACCAGACTCGAAATAAATATCTGTACGCCACACATTTATTTATCCCGATGCGGGGATCAACCCAGGCACATTTAGTCACACCAGATAGATATTTTCCTAAAATTATTTAATTGTATTTTCATAATAATTTTATTTTATCACTGTCTGAATAATATTCAATGATAATTATTCATTAAAGAGGTATATTGAGCACGCTTATATTTATATATTATATGATTAATAACATCAGTTGGCAACAAGAGGCATATTGAGCACGCTTATAATTTAAATATTATATAATTAATAACATCAGTTGGTAACAAGAGGCATATTAAGCACGCTTATAATAAATAACCTTCTCAATAACTCTAATTTTCACAAGGCGTGAAATTACAAGAGATGTTTGCTTACCGTAAACAGTTTTCCAGGTGAGAACGTACATAGGTGAGCCCATTTATCAAATTAATATATGCGTTGACGCATGTTTGCACTTAGTGTTAATTAATATAAATAAAGTAAAGTTCAATTTCATTTCACTAACCCTAGGGTTATATTTTAGTATGATACTTTCACCTGCATCTAATAATGCTATTACTTCAGCTTACCCGGTTGAATTGAAGTAAATGATAAGCCACAATCCCTTTCAACCTATATTCTACCGTTTGTAGTCTATACCATATGTTTCAATTGATATAATAGGTCGGGGCAAAAGTATTTTCGTATTTTAAATGTATTATTAGTAATCAAACTTCTTTGGCTGTACTGAATGTAACTGGCTGGTTTTAATACCATTTAAATGTGACATTCTGAAGATGCGCCGCGTCGGAATAAATATATATATGGATTCATAAATATTCATTCCGAGTCTGGTAACCCCTCCAATCCGCATTTCCGTTCCTGCCCCTTCCTTTCTTCTCTATCCTTTCCCTTTCTCTCCGCTAATACACGGTCTGCTGTGCCAATGGATGCGTGGCTAGGGGCGAGTCTAGTCGTAAGCGTGCCGATCGTCCCGACGTCGGGCTCCCCCGGGGCCTATGTTGCCTTACCTCAGCATGCAGGGCTCTGCTGGGGCTGACCTCCATCCTCCCTTGCGGCTCGTGAGATTCACTAACACGAATTTAATATACCTAATTTGTTGAAAAATAACGGCGACGTGGTCCGCCACCCGTCACGTTCTGATTCTCACGAGGGCGAGAAGCGACCAATGGAGAGCCGTTTCGCTGCGATGAATGGTAGTGGAAGGAGCTCTGTGGTCTCTGCCATCCCCTGCGGGGGATAGGCGTGAATATATAAAAAAATAAAAATTATTTAATGCAGGAACAAATTGTATCTCCCCAAGTCAACAATTCATATTATGTTTCCCTAATTGATTCGACTGTGGTAGGAACAAGAAATTCGAGAGGCGTCGATTGAGTGTAAAATTATATATGTATACCTAATATAATAAAGAGAAGCTCAGAAAACCGAGTTTTCCTTTATGCGATGGTAAAGATTACCAAATTGAAATAGCAGGTTACTGTACATCATTAAATTATGATTAGTTAATAAATTTTTGATTTCTACCAATATTTTTGCAGAAATTATTTGATTAAACTGTTTTAAATGTCAATTTTTTGTATATTTTCCTGGTAGCAAAACGGATTCATCTGGTAAGTACATCCGCATTCTAGTGGAAGACCGGCGTCTCAATAGTAGATTTGCTATTACAATTCCTTATCTCCCTTCCAAAATCTCGATTCCTCTCCTAATCCCTCATTTTCCGCCCATTATCCACCCTTTTTGCTAAAAGTAAGATATGCATTTGAAATGATTTCGTGGTAGCTTTAAATACGCTGAAACCAAATCTTGGAACAACTTGCAACCACCTCTTCGTGACTTGCATACAATAAATATATTTAAAAAAAATACAAAAATCTAATTTTAAGTATGCAGTCAGGAACTTGTTCTTTTGGACGCGGTGAATTTAGTACATGACTTTGTGTTTTTTAATTCCATTGTACTGTACGTGTATTTATGTGTATGTGTATATGAGTATGAGTAGTTATATATATGGATGTATTTGTATGTACGAGTGTGTCAGTATGAATGTCGTCACTGTGGTCCGCGATCTGACCACGTTGGTTCTTGCTGAAAACCAGCGCCGGGTGCTCCAATAGGGCGCCCAGCATATGCTGAGCAAGAACCATTTTATGACACTCGTTAGATTTAAAGTTATTTTCTTTTTGTTTTGTGTTTTTATTTGTATATAGAATATTATTAAGGATTTAATTTTGGTAATTGTAAAAAAAATGGTGTCATAAATAAAGTTTTTCTATTTCTATTTCTAGATATCCCTGGATGGTGGTGATTACTTACTGTCACGTAATCTGCTTGGTTTTGTCTTCCTCTTCCATAAAAAAATAATTGCAAATAAAAAACAATCCTCGATATAAATAAAAAGCAATACTCGATACATATAAAATATGAATCTACAATTTTGCTACACGCTATCATTCGATTCATTAATCAAAGTTAAGCTTATTCCAATATTTGTATTTAATTATACCTCTCCATTGGAATTCAAATACAAAGTTGGAATTTAGAGGGGTAATACAGATGATTTTATTGCAATTTACTTATCAAGTCGAGTCATGGGTTATATATATTATTGAATAGAGGGACAACCCCCCATTGTGACATAAGACGATTTCCACTGTGAGAACTACTTTTGTTGTATTCGGGACTAAATATGCCGCCTTAAATGGCTTACAAAACCCGTCATTTGTTAAATTAATAATTTACAATCGTATCTTTACTGATTTCCACCAGATTTTATATAAAAATATTGTCCCAAAAAATTCATGTATTACAAAGTCTAAAGGAGTCAGACGATAATAAGAATAATAGCCTTTATTAAGACAGATTTATACACATATATAATATATATCCAATATCCAATATCAGTCCGCGGCAGTCCACTGCTGGACATAGACCTCACCCAAGGCGCGCCACCTACCCCGATCTTCGACTACACGCATCCAGTCTTTTCTCCGGTCACAGAACACTTTTCTCCGGTCTTCCGTAAAGTTGCTCCGGGTTGCCTTCCGTAGAGTCTGCTATACCTGGGGATGCCTCGTGTTGGGGCGAAACACGTGTCGTGTACAAGATGGAAAAGTGATGGTGTGTGTTTGGCGTTGTGTATAGTGGTTGGTGGGTGGAGAGTTGATGGCCGATTTTCGGTAAGTTTTTGGTTTAAGTTCCAAATAAATCCACTAAACCCAACGGTAAAACACACATTATTAATTTTCTGTTATTGTTTTGCTTGTCGCACCATCTATTTTCTCGGCTTTGTATTACTAAATCGACAATCAAAGCTCTTATATGTGGAGGAATAGATGACGTCGATGGTGTCTTTTTCCAACGTCGAGCATTGTGTATGCTTTAAGTGAACTCTTACGCAATTATACGTTAACAAAGAAACACGGTTTTTCATTATCTTTTTCCGCCCAACGAAAACCGTCTTCATGGATAGACACTAACTCCGAAGCCAACTTGTTTTCACAGTATTTCCAAGCCGATACGACTAAAATACGGTTTCAAAAATGAGCTTATACATTTCTGAAAGCAACGCGTCTATAGTCGGTGCGGATTACTTACCGTGAAATAACACTCTCTCTCTTCTTTGCTCTATTAAACATTCGAATACCGAGCTCTCTAAAACGACAAAAAGCGTATGTTTCCATGCCCGATGGCATCACAGCGTGCAAAATACTTGAACTTGAATATTTATGGCTCCGATAGCTCTTTGTTTATGTTTTAATCATAAAAAATAATATTTAATGAGTTCGAGTTACAATTTTTGAAACACAGATAGCCGATAAGAAGAAGACAAAAAATATACATTTTTACCGCCCATATTTGCCCCACTGCTGAGCACGGGTCTCCCCATTTCTGTTGGATAGGACATTAATCCACCACGCTTATTCAACGCATATTGGCGGGGTGACCAGACTCGGAATAAATATTTGCCATACATATAAATATTTATGCCGAAGCGGGGTTCAAACCCGCCACCATTGACTCCGTAGGTATGATAGCCCCGCTACTATGCCAATTGGTCGTCACACATATGTATATATATATATAGTGTTATATATTTTGCGACTAGATGATTCAGATGGTCTTAAATTGTGTATCAAGTTTTATTTAATAATTTAAGTTTCCACTTATAGCACTATTTCATTTAGGAAGGTACAGTTCGTTCACAAGACAAAGCCGCCTACACTTTAATTAATTTAATAAAATATGTGAAATAGTTTGATAAGAATACTTGACTGTAGACGTAATTTATGAAGTATATTAAAACCACACAAATAATTGCGCTATATGAGCCATAATATATATTAATATAAATATAAGCGTGGATTGTCTATAATTTCTCGGTATACCCTTAGTGCAATACAGTTTGACAATAAGCAGCTGTTTCATTTTTGCTCGTTAGCGTTATTAATGTAATATAATTCAACTTTTTGGAATTCACGCAAAAAATACTATATTCTTTTGAAAGCTCACAGTCTAAGCTCCAAAAGCCTAGAACTTTTTTTATACTTGTTTATTGTAAAGTTACGAATTTGTTAATAAAATTCCATTTTTCCGCTTTTTAGATGATTGTTCAATTTTTATTAAGAACGGTTTTTGAGTTCGGTCCCTGCTGGGCCATGTAGTAAACAATTCAATAAGTAACCCAGAATTTTTTGTTTTGCAATCCCGACTGTTCCCTAAAGTACCTAGTATACACAATGTGCACTCTAGAATGTAGTATACACACGTTGTGTTATATAGAAATTATATCTCAAAAGTTTCGTGACAATATATTAAATTAGGTTTATGCTATTTTAACTGATATTAAAATTAAAAAAAAATATGATATTTTTCCGCTTTTTAGATGATTGTTCAATTTTCATTATATATGCTGATAACAATTTGAATTTATAAAAAAATGAATTCGTTTAAGAATAACAACTGGTACACCAAAAAAGGCCGCTTATTTTTGTAATGTCTTAGTACCTTCTTGGGAAAACCAATTATAAACTACAATTCTGATATCTTATAAGAGAACTATTTAGAAATGTATTTTTCGATCACGATTCCAATTACATAAAGTTAATATTAGACCACTCAAGTGCAAAATCAACAGAACTAAACCTTAAATTCCTGCTTTTTTATTTACCTTGTAGTTATAAAATACCTAAGAAAAAAAAATTTAACGACTGTTTACTTTGAGATTGTGGTAGAAAATAATGTATTATTTCAAAAATTATTAATTAAAAACATAATAAGTACTTTTTGACAGCGTAATTTGCTCAGTAAAGAAGCCACCATGAATCAAATTGACGGCTGGTCGCATATTCGATTTCCTATCTACATATCTTACCAATCCGTCTAGGACAAACGCGTTAGATTTACAGCCATTTCTTCAGAAATGTGGAGGTTCGTATTCGTTAGTGCGACATGTATAGACTGTAAAAAAGTTTTTCGTGTGTTAATAGGCGACCAATTGCCTCAGGGCCCCGCCCCTCCGCCCGCGGAATCAGTGGCCGCCGTTTCTATCCCCGCATCGGAATAAATATATGTATGAATTACAAATATTTATTCCGAGTCGGGTAATGCTGCCAAATGGAGAGGCTCATGCTCAAAAGTGGGACACATGTGGGCTGTTAAAAAAAACGAAGATGGAATATTTTTTCGACAAAGGCTATATTTAAACTTCAGAACGCAACTTGAATAAGTTCCTGCCTTAGTATTGTGGATGCGACGATGATTATTACCAACAGGGTACTTCGTCTGCTCATTTCTTCCAGAAAGAAAGTGAAGCGATTATCTCTTTATATAATGCAAATTTTAAATTAAACTAACATATTTACAAATAATAAATAATAAAATAAAACATAGATTTACATTTAATGTTTTTTTAAAATATGAAACTGCAAAGTTCGTAGAAATTTCACAGATAATACAATTTTATTAAAAACCTGAAGGTGTGCTTACTGGCTGATAAGAATAACCTTAAGCGATAAAATAAATGTGCGAGAGTGCACAATATTAAAGTTTAGTTTTGCACCGCAGTAGCGCATCGTTGCAATTAGAACCAGAATTATTACTTAGAACGAGAAAATACAATTCTTGTTAACACAAGCTTCTTTCTTTTAAAAAAATAGTTGATGTTATTTTTTTACATCTAAAATACATACAAGACCTCACACGAAATTGAAAAACATTAACTAATACAATAAATAGGCCAAAATATAATTTTAATATTCAAAATCACATGTCACTGTGATGTTGATTTCAATAACATTTAGCGAGTGTATATGGTTGGTTCCTGCTTTAAATCTAAAATACCTTTTAATACTGTATTTTATGTATTTTTCTATGATAGGTCGCTGATTATATGTATATAAATATAAAAGTATATAATGGTGGCGATGAACGTAAGACATTGATTCCTCGGCATGCACGCTGCACCACACAATTGTCACGCCGTACCACGCAGTTTTCACGCCGTACTACACAGTTGTCCCTCCGCACCACGCAGTTATCACCCCGCACCACGCAAATGCCACGTCACACCACGCATTTTCCAAGCCGCCGCTAGTTGTCAACATATTTTTGTTCCGATTGGTGGCGCTGCTGTCGAGATAAAACATTTTTCATCGAATTTGTGTATACATATACAATATTTATGAGATTCCTTATTCAAAACAACGAGTACATCCCCAAATTTCCAGTCTGTGGGAGACTTTCCGAGCCGTCTATTTATAAATATAATACAATATAAAATCTTTATATAGGACACACCTAATAGAGGTAAAACAAATCATAAAATAGAATGTTACTATATAGCTTAATGTATATATCTCTGATACTTGAGTTCCATGAATTGTGGGAGTTATTAAAACAACCCAAAAAGGACAATGATATATACATATTTAGATTCGCGATATATACCTGTAGGCAATACAAATATTTATTCAGACTCCAGACCATTTTATGACCTAATCTCATGTCTAGATACAAAGTGCCTACTAAATCTTGAAAATAGCCTCTGGACGTCACGTATTTTGGAACACGTGTTATATGTCTGGTTTAAGAGATTACCACGATCCTTGTGCTTCAACTATATCTTGGACGAGATTGCACGTATGAGATTGATAATATAATAAAATTGATCGAATTTTCATAAATAATAAAAACTTCGTCGTTTCGTCACCAATATCTCAGAGCCTAAATACAAAAGTTTTCAACCTGTGCGTCCTGCCTTTACTCTCTTACGGTGCCGAAACGTGGTCGCTGACGGTCCGTCTGCTGCACAAGCTCAGAATTGCTCAGAAGGCTTTGGAGAGAACTATGTCAGTTTCTATAGTAGATAGAATTCAGAACGAAGAAATTCGACGAAGAACCTGAGTGATCGACATAGCTATTCAAGACTAAAGTAACAATCGCTGGATACGTTTGTCAGAGAACTGAAAACAGTTGGAGTAGACGAGCGCTGGAGTAGTCAAGTCCTGGAGTAGACGAGTGCTGGAGAGTACGAGTGCTGGAGTAGACGAGTGCTAGAGAGGACGAGTGCTAGAGAGAACGAGTCTTGGTGAGGACGAGTACTGGAGTAGACAAGTTCTGGAGTTGAGACCGCGTCTCGGTAAACGTAGGTTCGGGCGCAGAATGTCACTCTATCCAGTAAGATAGAGTGACATTCTGCGCAAGGCCGCTGGCAGAGACTGCATGCATATGCAATGCCGAAGATTGGGCTAAGTGTCACGCCTTAAGTGTGGTCTGTGTCCAGCAGTGGACTGCCGTAGACTGATAATGAAATAATATATAATAATTAATATTCTAATGTTAATAGTGGTAGATCCGCTTTAAAAGTACTATGAGTACAAATGCACAAAGCCGAAGTTCTAACTCCTTTCCCCTTACTTAAGTTTCTTCTTTCCCTCACATTACTTATCTATTCCTCTTTCATTAATAACATTATACCCTAAGGTAGGCATCAGCAGTTATATTGTACATCCATCTCAATAAATTTACATACATACATACATATCGTCACGCCTATCTCCCGTAGGGGTAGGCAGAGACCACAGATCTCTATCTGCTACGATCTCGGCATACTTTCCTTGCTGTGGAGGTGGGAGGAGAATAATGAGTGTGGAGGACATACTCATTATTCTCCTCATGCAAGCCCGCCGGTTGAGGGTAATCTTGACCTGGCCTTTCTTAAAAAGTTCAGCACTTAAAAAGTTCACTCAATAAATTTCATTTTCGAAAATCTTGAAACCGATCTAAGTATTCTGTATGTATGATTTACTTAATTCATAGATGAAATACCGTTGTGACATGAAACTATAGCTGGCCGGTTGCCACAAGATATTCCTCTTTAAGGAGAATATTTAAGCGACGGCTGACGTAGCTGAGTGTCACTAAATAATTACATGACAGGATTTTCCGTCCTTCGCTAGATGGAATAGTAAATTTAAAATTTTTATTAAAGAACTTTCGTTTTATTAACGCTTAAAGAGTACGAGTAAGTATAAGTTATAACTTCTTAAGTTTCTCTTCTATCCCTTTAGATAACATAAGATGTAATTTATTTATTTGTACTAATAATACACTTATACTAATATTAAAATATTTGAAATTACTAAACTTAAAATAATGTTTTATTAATATGCTTACCCAACACCTCCTTTACCCTCCCCACCGTCCCCTCCCCTCTCCCTCTCATAATGATACTTTCCTGAAAGGTCAGTAACGTTTCCGCAGTGCCTATGACGCTGCGGATGTCGATAGGGCCGCGTTGATTGCTTTCCATCAGATGACACGCCTGCTCGTTTGCCTTCCTATCCCATAAAAAGATACATATCCTAAAACTAGTGTCATCTCCATTCCTTAATTTCCTTCTTGCCTTAATTTTGAATGGTATCGATAAGAGTTATTGATTACTTATCATCAGGTAACTTACTTGTACTTTGGGTTACGTCTTCCATAAAAGTAATTTTATACTGTAAAAATATTGGAAATAATTTTACAGAAACAATAACCTTAAAAGAAAATGGACCAATGTATCGCTTTGCGCTACAATTCATATATGAATAAATAAGCTTTTCAAAGCTATATAAAAAACATTCAGATACACACACACACACATAATGTGGTTATCAAATAATATTTACAAACACAAATATTATAATTTTCTACTAAATATCATCCCGTGTATATAAATAAATAAAAAAATATTTATCTATTATATATATAATGTGTTTGTTGAAAACAATGTCTTAAATATTTTGATATAAAGGCTGAATTGTGTTGCTCTAAAAAGAGAACTTTTATTAATATATTTTTTATATTTACAAATTATTGTATAAACCTTAAAACTATAAACTTACCTAAAAAGGTAAACAACATTTAAAGCTAATAATTCACTAAACTATAATACATTACTATAACATACATATATACGTACATATTGTCACGCCTGTTTTCCTTAAGGGGAAGGCAGAAACCACCGACCTACTTCCTTTACGATCCCGGCACACCTTCCTTGCACCACACTCATCCATCTTTTCATCCATTCTTCTTCCCACATTTATCGTAGCAAAACATAAGATACATCCAATACAAATATATAACATAAATCTTGTGACAGACTTAATCTGTTAGAAAAATAAAATGTCTTCAGTGATAACCACGCAGGGTTTTTTCCCGTCAACTCACATCAGTGACGTTGTGTTTTTATATGATTTTCATAATCTTATACTATTATCAGTCATATTGTATATTTGTGGTGGTGTAATATACAATATAGTTCGATTAAGGCGTATAAGTGAAGTGATATGAAATAAATGCGTGCATCGTGGCTTTTTAAGTCAACTGAAAAAGTCCATAGAAGGTTTTGGTAAAATGGCCACCATTTTGTCAGGAATAGATTTATTGCAAGAGATTTGATGTTAACAAATTTTACTTGACACTGGCATAATATTTGTAACAAGAAGAAGAAGACAACCACGCAGGCGTTCGAACGTCAAAATTAAAATTTAAATAATGTGTGACGTATTTTATTTACATATATAAAAAAACTGTTCTCAAAACTACCGGCACTTATGTATAGTTAGAAGTACGATATAGTTAAAATAGAAAATCATTTACTTTATACAATATTTAAACAACCAAAAAAAAAAACAAACAAAGATATATGGCAATGAAAACTTCTTGTTCATTTGGTTTAAATCTTTTGGATTTGTCCAATACCTTATTTTTCTCTTAGCTAATTAGTGGTTTGCACTGCGGATAGCTTGCAGTCTAGACAAAAGAAAATAAATTCTTTGTAAAACAGTACTTCTTGCTAAAGCTAATACAACTCCATTTAAGTCTCGTACTGAACAATAAAAGTTGTTGAGTAGTTAGTTGTTTTATTTTTAGTGTTATGAGGATAAAAGAAAATATAACGAGTAAGATCTGTTTCAAGTATTTTCATTGTTTATAACTTTATGAGGCCGCTGGGCTTTTTAAATTCAAATTCTTTATTTATTTGACATGAGAAATTACATTTCATTTCTCAGATGTCATTCTAACATTTAAGCCCCTATTTCTGTTTCGTAATGACGCAATTAACCCCTTTTGTATCTTTTCTTCTTTTTTTTACAATCAGGTACTGGGCTTTCTCATTTCTGAAGAAATGGACATTAACCCATGTATTGGCTGGACTTTCAGGCTACGCGTACCTGAAAGCCATAAACGTATTTATTTCGATCCTGGAATGGAACCCGTGACTGATTTGATTAGGTCGTCGCGCTGTTATTATTATTTTTAATTCAATAAATGTGCATATCATCTACATTTAATGGCTGTGATACAGAGCAAAATTAGATGCAGTAATTGAGTATACTACGTAAATAAAATAAAATAAAAAAAATGTTTCTTGCTAATTATAGGTAAAAGAAATTATTAAACTAAATTTTTAGCTAAAATCCCTTACTAGTTGAGTTGCGTTTCAATATATATAATGTTTATTACAAGCGTGCAATTTTTATATACATTTTACAAGCGTGATGGATTAATGATATACACAGACATATATACACATACAGGTTGTGAAGAAAAAATGCGAAAAAGATTTTTCTACTGTAGTCCTTTTTTTATAACTATTATGCTAGTGTCAAGCAAAATGCAATAATATTCAATCTCTTATCACGTTAAGTCTTCATAAAATGTTAGCTATACGTCTTACTAAAACTTAAAAAGTCACGATACACGTATTTATTCCATATCACTTCACTTATACACATTAATCGAACTACTATATTGTATAATTTGCTACCATAAGTAAACAATATGATTGATAATAATATAAGACTATGAAAATTAAATAGAAACATGTCACTCATGTAAGTTGGCGGGAAAAGTCCTCCACTATAGTTAATACACGAAGATACCACTAGCCCCTTACAGGAGTCACCTACATTCCGCAGTATTAGAACAGTTATTTATTTGCACTTTTAGTGATGAAATATGTAATGCGCTGAACTGAAGTGAAGCAACTAGAATATCACCTGGGGCTTGATGTAAATAACAAATGCAGTAGTTTATAATAACGGGTCTTACTATATCAATTACTTTTAACTTTTACAAGTCTAATTGATTTTTTAACGAACGGTTTTAATATCAAATTCGCAGGAAATATGTTATATGAAAACATTGATTATATGAAAACACAAAGCTCATAAATGTTTTTTTTTAAGTTTCACATTTGTTTGCAAATAAATTTACCGTATCGTTCAATGCTTGTTTAAGATATAACTCCTGTTAAACACTGATTTCTGACTCTTCTTTCGGTGATCTACAATAGTCTTCAGTTATCCTTCTTTTTAACAGTTTACAGAACACAACTCCAATATGCACAAAATAATTGATAATATATTGAGTAATCGCTTAAGATGATTATAATAATCCATTATAATCATCATAGCATCTTAAATTTTAAATAAAGAGTTTTTAGGAATAAATAGTGAAAATTATGAAGTTTCAAATAATAGGGCGAATTATACACATACTGACGTTTATTACTTTTCCAAGTTTAAATCTTAGTTCTCTTTGATTTTTAAAACAGCAAAATGTGCGTGATACATAATGCTTCAGTTTTTCTTTCCCTAGAAGTATAAGAACGTAAAATGCCAAACATGAAACGAGTAGTAGAATATAAAGGCTTAGGTAAAAAATCCATTCAAGCGTGACCACATCTATCTTCCCTTTGTGACTAGACCGACGTGTCACATTTGAGATTTGAGAGGCTGCGAAATATATCGCATAATACTTTTATGATAAATAACCACATAACGCTCGCATAACATACTGTTATAAATTTATTTATATAAAAATTTTTGTATGGCTTTTTACGACAATTATTGTGTGTATTTTCCCATCAGGTACACGTAAGATGTTAATGAATCTTTAAAGAAAAAGAAACCCGATCGAGAGGGTCCTCAGATGAAAGGTGTAAAGTGATTTCTTACCTTCAGAGAACACCTGTAATATTAAGACTTCTATTAACATGTTATGTGCTTTTGTAGGATTTGATTAATCAACCTTTAGCGAGTGAACCTTGAATCAAATACACGTAGCTGGATTGAATAAAAGGAAAAAATGATATCTCTAGCCAGATCTTAGGTAATTCGTTTATACTAAATATTAACCTGTTCATGTGTATAACATAAACAGGTTTATATTACAGGGGTGGGACGCTGAGGCATGGTTTTGATGGGAGCTTCTTTTTAGTGAGTCGAGGCTACCTATAAAATGTCCATCTGCTGTGTCAGTTGCGGGACACCAAGAGAGAGCAGAACCTCAGGTAGTCCGAGTCATCCACGTCCGCGTCGGCCACCCTGGGACTTTCTACAGCTGCGCAACTGCGTAACCGCTCCCTGGAGCTTTTTAGATGCTAAGGATGCAGGGCTAGGGAGGATACCCGAAGAAAACCGAGTCAGTTTGGACACTGAGGCGGCCCGCCACCAGACTAGAGCACAGCGGGCTAATCACCTACTTCTCTGAATTAAACCGATTAATAAAACACAAACAGCGAAAATAGGGCCATAAGAAGATGTGTATAACAGGCAAATACAATTAAAACAATACAATACCTATTTTCTCAATTAAAACAATTGAACACAAGATTATTTAAAAAAGGACTATATGAATGGCTAAGATATGACAATATTTATAATACTAAGGCCTTTTTTGCTTTAAAATTTGGATCAAATATATGTATTAGATAAATCAATTATAATTTGAATGACAATGTAACATTTTATTAATAATTAAATGCTTTGTAACCATAAGCGACTTATGTATTTAGATCTCTATGTGTCTATACGTGTATATGTTAATAAAATTTGTACGCTATAAGTGGTAATGTGATGGAACTTTTAAACGTCTTTTTCCATCTTGTTGCACCTCCCAATATGCAAATAAAGAATTATTTTATTATTATAAATCACTTAAAACATGGATTAGTGATTAAAATAATAATTAAAAAAATGACGATAGACTTGTGACTTGTACTCCCATTATACCAGTGTAGTTAAGCTAGAGTAACAAATTAAAGATGAATTTAAAAGGAATGTTAATTAATTGAACATTCATTTTATTTTATTACAATTTAGTTTAACGAAATTGTTTTTAATATTAATTATCTTTGTAATAATCAAATAATGCTTATTGGTAAAAGATTCAGATATGACTTGTGTCATATTGAATAAGAACATAACGATCACTCTAAATCAATTCCACTTGATACACGAAAGGTAATTTATAAGAGTTATGACTAACAAGTTATATGAAATGGTACAAACCGTGGCGTTTCACTTCAACATTTATGTCCGACTAGCTTTTACCGAGGCTTCGCTCGCGTGGAATTTGGTCTGCCACATTAAGTTTCGTGACAGATTATTTTCAATAAATATATTTTTTTTTACTCAATTTATGGTTCACAATTATGGTCATAGTGGCTTCCACGTAAAAGGTAGATATATGTTGTCGCGGACTTTTATTTAGAGCTATTCAAGACAAGCAATCCTACAGTACATTATCTTTGTGTAACTCCAATGGTCTAGGCAGCGTACGGTAAGATAGTTCTCAGAGGCTAGATTTCTTTCCGAGTTAATTAACACCTATCGTTATATTACGACCAAAATTACATGAAATAACAAACATACATCCATACTCACAAACATTCACATTTATAATATAATATTAGTAGGATGTAATGCTGACATGGAACACAAGCCCAGCCGCCGACCCATTACAAATTGCGATACTTTATTCAATTAATTAACTATTCAATGCACTTTTGATAATCGTCACGACCGTGTGCATTCTAACATTCACGCAACATTTAACATTCTAACATTAATATTTTAACATTTGTATACATTTATCTTTGTAAACAGTATAATGTAAAATTCGGAACAATAAAAGGTTTGCTTATTTACCGTAACAAACTCAAACAATTTATGAATACCTACTTATATCTTAAAACAAGTTATTAGTGATAGAGCCATGCTGTAAATGAATACTTTGTCAACAATGGCATATTATTTATCTCTAGCATGAATGGACCGGCTCGTCCGGGGAAGTACCACACTCCCGCAGAAAACCGGCGTCTTAGTGGTAGCTTAACTACCGTGCTTCGTCCGGTGAGTGGCTGAATTCCAGAGGCCCAACCTCCCTTCTTCCTCCCACAATGAAAGTTTCCTTAAAGGCCGGCAACGCTTCTGCACTGCCTATGGTACTGTGAATGTTTATGGGCGGCATTTATTGCTTTACATCAGGTAACACGCCTGCTCGTTTGCCATCCTATCCCATAAAAAAAGAGAAGTGCAGAAAAACGGTTTCTTGTTGTAAAACCACCTTTTACGGTTTTACTAATTCTTTTTTCATTTTATTAACTTTAATACTTCCATAATGTTTAACATTTGTTCAAAATCAGTCCCATTACATTCATGTCTCATGCAGACCACGCTTAATTGAACGCTCCGGGGTATTTCATATATATAATATGCATACATGTTTGTTTATAGTTTAAAATAACAAAAGATTTTTAATTATGACATTTTTATTTAGGCTTAAATAAATCGCTCATTGATTATTATTACATGCATATAAATAAATGTATGTCTGTTTGTCCTATATACATTACATACTACATCATTCATTCGATCACCATGAAAGTTTGGAAAGTTATCGAATACACTCTCGCGAAGGTTTTTCATCATCATCATCAAAGCATTACAGCCGCGGGTGGGCCTTAGCCTGGTTCGGTAAATTTTTCCAGTCGGATCTTAGTTTGGCTTTTTCTCTTCAGCCCCTCACATCGATGGCCTTTTAAGCCGTCCTCAATTCTATTTGGCCATCTGACCCTTTCAGCCGCGAAAGGGTCAGATGGCCAAATCGACCAATCTACGACCCTTTGGTTTGCCGTTGAGTAGGCGTTTAATTATAGTCGAGTTATGTTCTAGTCTTGAGATGATTTTTACTTTTTTATATATGAATGAGTCACATTAATTTTTTATATCATAACTAAATCCCTTTGCTGTTCTTTTCTTATACATAACAACCTCTGATTTCAAGAACCCATGCAAATTTGTTCGATTTCAGAATACAGATATGGTTATAGAAGGGTTTATATGTGTAACCGGACTTATGCAATATATTCTAGTTTATATTTTGCTTGTCATAAAATTGCATAAGATTGCCAATCACTAGCGATCGCTTCACTATTTCTACAGCGAAATTGGTTATCATCGATCGGTTTGACTTTCTCACTTTACAGTTATTACTTTAAAATGCTGTTAACTTCTACAATGTAATACTATATTAATAACTTTAGAAATTGTGATATTTATAGTTATTACAAAGTCTACTAATATGCTATTTTAACGCACTAAAATGACGGATACATAGTTTCATTTAAAACGTTTTCGCTTAAGTAAATGGTATTTAGAGTGAAAATATGATTAAAAGAATATCAGAAAAAAATATTTATAAGGACGAAAACCACACAAGACAGACAGACGAGCTAGTTAATAATGGATACATGAGAAATCTAGAAATGGTAAGAAAGGGGATACAAAGGAGAAGATAGGGATAGAAAAGAAATATATCAAAAGGAGAAGTTGAGCTTCCATCTCTCACTATTCTCTGAATGAGGTGTAGTAGTAGAGGTTTTTCTCTCTCTCTGGACAAGCTAATTCGGCAGACGTTATGCTTTTAACAATAGGTGACGCGATTATTGTGATTTTTAAAATTGTAATAATTAAGGCTTAACTATTTTGAATAACTATAGAAAAGAAAAAGCAGCCAGACTCGGAATGAATACAGAATGACGTTTTGTCATAGCACCATTGAATTATCATATACAATATAAATATATAGATAGATATATTCTTTATTGTACACCAGACAAATGTCATAAATATATCTTTTTTTTTAAAGAAGACAATGTTTTTAATATTACTAACATTCTTGTTACTCATTTTTATTTATGGGATATGAAAGCAAACAAGCAGGTGTGTCACCATACCAACTAAGCCAATAATACTTTTGCTTATATAATAATACTTTACTAATACTTTTGACTTTGAGATCATAAGATCGAGGCTTACCGACTGAGCTATTGATGTTTATTCTATGTATATCTAAATTTGTATCGACGTATATATTTTTTATAGGAAATTATTTGGTAAATATATTACACTGATTTTAATCGCGAAGTCAACACCGCTGACCTCAGTGATTTTAACTGGTAGATACTTGAGCACGTCCCATCATTTGTCAGAGTGACAAGATCAAAGTACCTTCGTGAGGTGCTTACGTAATGAAGAAGTAAAGATAAATTTGTTGTGGTCAATTATATTACCGTCGGTATTTGATATATTTTTATTATTCAAGTTAATTAATCGATATAAACACGTATTTCGTGTTTATCGATTGATGATGAATAATGACTAGCTAATAAGTTTCAAATAAATGTTTATGTACGTTTTGGTACAAAGAAACCCATTGTTTGATTTCTCATACGATCTCTCAATTACTTTACTTGACATATCTCGTAAGATGAACTAATTACTTGACTTTAAGAGCTACTTAAACAGATAAAAGCTATTGTAACATAGTGAAACCTTTCAATTTAAGTGCTATCGAATTAATGATTACACGGATTATGACATAAGATATAATATATATATCTTAACTATATTTAAAGGATTGTGTACGAAAATTAGATAACTTAGTGAATTTGGTATAAACCTGATATTTCACACTAGAAATTATTTCAATCAACAGCCTGCGGTAGTCCACTACTGGACATAGGCCTCCCCTAAGAAGCGCCACCTAGGTTTCACGCATCCAGTTTCTGCCAGCCGCCCTGCGCAGATCATTGCACCATCTAGTCGGAGAACGTCCCACACTACATCTACCGAGACGCGATCGCCACTCGAGCACTCGTCTGCTCCAACGATTATGGGATCTCCGACAAACGTGACCAGCCCATTGCCACTTTAGTTTGCTAATTCGAAAAACTATGTCGGTGACATTAGTTCTCTGGCAGATTTGTTCGTTCCGAATCACGTCTACCAGAGAAACTCCGAGCAAAGCTCTCTCCATAGCTCTCTGAGCGACTCTTCTCGATCTTGTGAAGCAGACGGACTGTCAGCGTCCACGTTTCGGCGCCGTAAGAGAGTATAAGTAGGGATTTATTGTGAAATCATAATATGCCATAAATTAAGTAGTTTCAATTTAATTTATTTATTAATAAAGTATTTTTGATTATTCGTCTTCCACACCCTAAAAAGTCTTTGTTATATATGTATTTAAAAAGGTGTTAAGTCATTCAGTTCTTCTAAACAACCGAAGCAAAATGCCGTGATAGTAAAATGCGATACAAATTGCTCAACGGTTTCGTTGGGGTCAGTATTGTAAAAGGATTTACCACTGAATTTAGTGCGGTCCATTTGACTTGAACCTTGCCTGGGGAAGCACTTAGCACTTATTGAATCGTTCAAATGTCAAAGAGATCGGTACAAGCAATGAAACAGGAGCGATTACGCATATATTCAACAAAAGTAGAACAAACTTCTGTTGTTCTTTAATGTCTCTGTTAGAACACTTCGAACAAGATATTTTTCTTAACTTTCACAAATGAGATTAATTTTTCCGGAATTTCTTGATACTTCTTTAGTATTCGTTATGAATCCTTTTAACAATAGAATTCTTATTAACTAATCTAACAAAAAAGTTTATGTTGGCTTTCAATCAAGAATCCGAAATTTCATAGTGCCACCCTGCAGACGAAGATTTTGAAAAGAATGGCATAATATTTGTCTGTATCTTGAAAGGGCCGACTCGCCCGGAGAAGTACCATACTCCCGCAGAAAACCGGCGTCTGAGTGGTAGCTTAGCTTCGTCCGTCGCCGGCAACGCACTGCCTGTTGCACTGCGGATGTCTACGGGCGGCGTTAATTGCTTTCCATCAGGTGACACGCCTCCTCGGTTGCCTTCCTATCCCATACGAAAAAAATCCGTTCGTGTTATTTGTAATCTCTCTCTCTCTCTCTCTCTGAGTCCTAAGTCCCCCTGGTGGGGCATAGGGTAGACACGACGTTTCTCTATCTCGACCTGTCGGAAACCATACGCTTTACTTCGCTCCAGGATAGGCTCATCTTCTGCACTTCGGCCGTCACAGTACGTCGCTAAGTTTGTTTTGGGCTCCCACATTTTCCTTTCCCCTGTGGATTCCATTCGAGGGCTTGTTTGGGGATATGACTTGCGTGGCGCCGGTATGAGTATGCCCTATCCACCTCCATTTTTGTCTACATATCTGGATATCTATTAGGTCTGGATATTGCTGATTCTCCACAGCTCTTTGTCGGAGACCATGTTATCCGACGAATATACTTTTAAGATTCGGCGTAGGCAGCGGTTGACGAATACCTGGAGTTTGCGTACTAGTTCTTTCGTACTTTTCCATGACTCACATCCGTACAGCAGAATTTTGTTTCAAATTTTAAATAAAAACTCGCAAGACGTAAAAACGGCTACAATCCCAAATTGATACACGTTGCTTTGGGTAATAACGGTTTAAATTAAATCATATACATACGTATATATATCCATCCTTTGGCTTTCCATCCATCCAAGGCTTTGTCCGATGCGCGCATTTCTTTCTTTTCCCTAACAACGAGAATTATGTTTCCGCTATCTGCCCGGTGCAGATTGACATTAGAAAAAAATTGAAACAGATTTTTTATTTGAGATATTTTAATGGATATGGACAGTCAAAAGTTTTACTTAGCTAAAAGTAAAACTTTTGACTGTCCATATAGTGATGGATTTCCGCAAAGTAACGCCTGACTCCATTAATATTTTAATGGAGTCATGTGTTACTTTGCGGATATCCATTATAAAGATGGATATTACTTTGCTAAGATCCGCGAACACGAATCAGATAAACAATATTGTGTTTGCGAGGAAGTATATAAAAAATTACATATCAAGAAAATTCGTCATGGTCACTAAGGTTGATAAAGTCAAATACACAATACCAATTTTTACCACAAACACGATGCGTTTCGCATCGACACGTGGCATCCTCAGGTGTAGTGGACTCTATAAAAGAGAACTGTAAAGGGAGGGTAAAGTATCGTCCTATAATATCGAACAAAAAAAGGTCATAATGCATAGGCTACCGGCTTATTAGTTCCTCAGTTGTTCCGCTGTAGTAGACACAATTGTTGCTGGAACAATAGATGACTGTCTTCGTCATCATTTTTGCAATGCATTGTTGTCAGGAAATGTACAGAACTAACACTAAGAACGTGACCTGTATTTGTTTATCATTTTAAAAAGTAATTATTGTAATCATCCATCGTTTAATAAATTAGTGTAGAAGTATTACTTCTATTTTTAAAGCCATACAAGTTCCCGTAAAACTAGTAATCAGGTTCGTCAATATTCAGACGTCGTTTTTTATTTATTTAATTATTATTTCTGTACGAATTATAGTATTTTTTTTTGTCGGTTACATTAATAAATTATACACTATCACAGGGTCCATTCAGAATTGAATTTATCTAGACCCTAAAGAAATGATACGTGCATGGCTGACTTTACTGTGAAAAATGGTTTGAGGCTACAAAGTTCTATTGTGAATAAAACTTTCTAAGCTCAAAAACTTGAAAAAGAGAAAATTCTTAAAAAAATAAATTAAAGCTAAGAATAAGGACTGTTTTGTTCTAAATATTACTACTACAACATGTAGAGTATTTCATCCAAAAATAGAGTAATATGATAATTTTATGTAAGTTACACATACAAAATTTATTTTAAAAAGTGAGTGGGTTATACGTTATCTGTAGTGTTTTCTAGACTTAAGTACTCAGTTCTTGGCATCAAAAGGCCTCTTCAAGGAGAAAAATATCTTTGTGAAGGAAAAATCTCATCCGTTAAATATAACTATAACGTAGACTAGTTAGTCAAGATTCCGATATTATTTGTATTCCTTCAAAATTCTGTATTTTTTCATATGAATATTCGATATAAATTACATTTAATTTTTTAAATATCACCCCGCTAAAAATTGATCTAGTTTCTTACCGTGTTTCCTCTGAATGGTAAAGAAACGGCTTAATAATCTTCGCTCATGTAAAATTAAGCATTATTAATCAAATTAAAAAGGGAAGAAAAAATAACGAAAAGCAGATGAGAAGACGGGCTTGCGTAATTTAACCATCTTTACAATATAAAAATGAATGTTTATTTATTATATGATACGCTTCTAAAGAGTACCCTTAGCCGACGGGCTTACAGGAGAGTAATGAGTGTAGAGGAAGCAAGGAAAGTATGCCAAGATCGTAGCAGATGGAGATCAGTGGTCTCTGTCTACCCATACGGGAGACAGGCGTGACGATATATATGTATGTATGTATTTATTCCGATGCGGGGCCGAACCCGCGAACATTGACTCCGCGGGCGGATGGGTTCGCCACTGAGGTCTTCTGAGATACGCTTATTAGAAAGAAACACGTATGACACTATTCTGGTGATTAATTTAAGAATGATATGTAGGTATGTTCTAAAGATTCCGATTGCGATGAAACTACTGTGAGATGTTATTGGCAGCCTCAAGGAGGTTCCTGAATTAGCATCATTTTTTTCTTTAGTATATTTAGCACTTCAAAGCATACGGGTAACAATAAGTACTTTATGTTTATAATTGTCTATGCAATTTTTATATAAAAAGAATCTATATATGTTAGCTCAAGTAACGCGAAAACTGTGGCTGTTTCTTAATGCATATTTGTGCAAAGCCACTATTTTTTCCCACAGATGTTATGTCTATCCCATAGATGTCTTTATAATAAAATAGTTTATCTGTGACTGAGTTACAGCCTCCACCCGAATTATATAATAGGGCTATATTCTTATTAAGATGGACTATTGCTATACTTCGCTAATGATATAAATATTTTATCACCTTATAAAACTGATTCTAATAAATCAAATAGCATTTGGTAGTGACAGTCTGATTAACTGAGTACTGAAAACTTAGCGCCAGCTGGAAGCTTCAGAATAATAATGAGTACCTGATATGAAATGCTTTTTTGATGAATTCGCCATTTATCTAAGATATTAGTTTCATACAATATTTTTGGATTTTTTTCTAGAAGCCTGCAAGTAGAGAACTGAGGACAAAAATAAAAATCAGGTACAAAGGCTATTTCCTTTTTTTATGACTTTCATTGGACTATTGATGTGAACTATTTCTTAGCACAAACATTATTAGCTTAGTCCTTATAGTTAACAGGAAATCTCATAATCAGAATATCTAGAATATCCTGTCCAGAATATCGTTACAGTTCAATCTATTCTTATCTTTCTTCCGAATTTTAAGGTTCTGCTTGACTTCGTCTTGCCACGAGTTTTGGCCTGCCTCGCTTTCTTCGCCCGTCTGGTTTACCTTTCAGTTAACATTTGGATTCTTTGGTTTCATGCATTCTTTCCACATTTTCTGCCCACCCTAAGTGTTCCCAAGTCGTTACAAGAATTCTAGTTATATTACAAAAAAAGCTAGAGTTAACAAGAATAAAAAAACAGCCTGGTACTTTTTGGTGAATTATAATTGAAGTTACCTAAATATGTAGTAATATGATGATAAAACACGGCACAACCGCATCTGGTCGCTTCAACGATGAGGCTGTGATGACTGCATATGAGTGATGGTGGCACATTAATTACAATTTAAAGCCAGAATGAAATACGCATAGGTCGTTGACAAACGGTTGTTTAACCGACGCTATTCTTGATGCGGTCGCCAACCGTTTAATAATAAATGTATTATTATATATTATTAAACGATTGGCTTATTATTAATAAATCCGGTTTACCGTTCACTAAGCGTTTGGGTGCTCTAATTTTTTTTTCTAATTTCATCCATTCTTCTCGTATGGCCAATATAAGCGTTTACAAGTCGTAACAATAATTCTAATTATTTTTAAAAGAAAGCTTAAAAAACAATCTGACACAAGAGGTTATCTCATGTATACCTTTGTATGATATGCAATACTTTTTGGTAAATTGTGTTATAATTGAGGTTGAATATGTATTATAATAATAGGATAAATCATAAATCCATGATAAAGTACAAACAATATACTTTCATAATCTTTAGTAAAAAAGAAAAACAAAAAATACTATAAAAACAAAACGGAAAATGCGAAACACAGTAAATTTCTTCTTGTTTTCCCTATCCCATTTGGCGTATTTTGATTTCCATAGAAATTGTCTTTTTATGTAATGGTTTGAGAAATAGCAGGCGATGGGATTAAAACTGAGTGTATACTGTCGGATAATAATGCAACCATCAAATTAAATAGTTCAAAGTTTAGTTTCCTAAACAAATTCAATCATATTTAAATTTACATAGTTTAAGTATTAAGGTCAATTTTATAATTTATTTATATTCGTTTGCAAAGTAACATTCCTTGGAGTAATATTACGAGACTCATACATTTTTTCAATTATTTAGCAACTGAATACAAATGAGAGAGGGCTCTCGATGCAAATTTTAAGACGGAAATTATACGGACTTTATGGAAATATATTTTCACTAGATTTACAAAATATTACAATTTTTAATATAAACACTTCTATAGGAAACATTCTTACGTTTGTTCCCTATTGTTCAGTATACTATGTCCCATCTAGTTCAAATAATTTTACATAGATGGCGCTGTACGGATAAAGTTATTTTATGATGACGCTATCAAGGTTTTAGTCAAAGTAGTTCTGTTATGTTTGATGTAACTTATGCTGCAATAATTAATCCCCTTTTGCGGTATTATCTAGACCTACTAAGTAATCATTACTATACACCTATTTGCCCTAAGACTTATAAACATATTTATGTTTATCGTAAGCTTTGAAATTAATATCATAATTTGTTTTTTAATTAATATATTTTTATCTACCATACAACAATTTATTATTCAAGCATTAATTATTATTTAATTTAAATCCCCAATACGATTTGATAAAGCATTTAATATCCCCGCATTATATGATTTAATATTTTGATAATAAATTACTAAACAATATCTTTTTAAATTTATTCGTATCGGTGGGCTTGCGTGAGGAGAGTGATGAGTATGGAGGAAGTAAGGAAATTATGCCGAGATCGTGGCAGATGAAGATCTACCCCTACGGGAAACATGCGTGACGATAAATATGTATGTATAATATCCTTTCAGAACTTCTTTGTGTAAACCTACTTTAATATTCCCAATTAAGAAAATTATTAAATAGTTTCTTTTTCGGCAGCCCATATTACGATATAGTACATGGTTTGAAGGTGCGTATGTTCCTCTTCCACATCGAAAAAAATGATACTACGTCCTAAATATCTTAGGTGTTTAGTTTAAGCGCTTATTCGTGTCATTTTATGTGCCAATAAGGCACCTATCTTAGGGAGAAACTTGAGATAAACCTTTTTAATTTATTTGTATCTATTTCTACGGTGTAGTTATTCATTTGCAGTAATGATGTAGCGTAAGAGATGAATATATACGATGGATTTCTTTATTCGGAATCATATTCACCAGCGAAGATCTCAGCATAGCCCTTTTCAAATTTCAAATAAAGTTTTTGTATTTGTTGCCAGAAATTTGATGAAAATGTATTTTGTAACACAATTAATTTAAGTCGGCCCAATGTTGACATTTGATTGGCAAAATGAAGTCGAATTACCTAAACAAATTTGTCAACTGATCCACAATTTTCTCGCTTAATTCAACTCGTATTATTTAATAATAAGCCTTTATTCAGATAAATACACAATATACTAAAATAATGTTATACATCGTCATCCTTGTTATCTGTTTGTTTAATGACAAAGGCCTCTTCCAATATTTTTCATAGACTCTTATCCCTGGTTCTCCTAATCCACAATTTTCCTGCTATTTCTTTTATTTCGTCATCCCATCTTTTGTATTGTCTTCCGCGTCTCATTTTCAGGTTCCGCGGGTACCAATCGGTCGGATTGTCCTACTTCATTTCCTTTCTCCTCGAAGAGTATGTTCTATCCAACGCCATTTATATTTCCTTATAGTATCAGTAATATTATATTTGGTTTGATAAAGTTTGGTCTTGTTTCTAATGACTGAGTTCCTTATCCTATCCGATCTCTTTATGTTCAACATGCTTCTTTCCATTGACCTTTGGCAGACTTCTAGCTTTTTGATGTTTTTGTTGATGTGAGCTGGGATTATTTATATTGCGTTAATTGCTTCAAAAGCTTGGAATAAAACTGGTCTTAGTTTACCTAAAGCACAATGTATCCAATAACATGTGGACAGTCAGAATTTTTACTTAGCTAAAATCCACGACACAAACAACAACAACAAACATAGAAGTGGACTTACGGGAACTTTAAATCTTACTGAAAAAACGGCCATCAGCAACTCTCCAACCAATATTAACAACACCAAACATACACGACCACTTTTCCACCTTGCACAT
Source organism: Baronia brevicornis (assembly GCA_031353405.1). NCBI lineage: Eukaryota > Metazoa > Arthropoda > Insecta > Lepidoptera > Papilionidae > Baronia > Baronia brevicornis. Next base: position 310,143 of record JASFAT010001539.1, on the reverse strand, counting down.
TACACGTGTTTCGTCTCAACATGAAGCATTGCCAGGTATAGTTGATTCTAAGGAAGACAACCGTTAAGTTATCCAATAAAAAGCAAAAAGAAGGTCCACGGTCTATCTGTATGTACATACATCGTGAGTTCGTACCTTACATTGGATATTTTCCTAACATAAGCATTACAAGTTTAGTTGGTATGCTTAACAAGAATTCTAGTAATATTAAAAAACATTTAAGTATTACTATAACTCTCAATAAAACAAACAAAATAAGAAGCAATAGCAATAAGAATAAGACATAAATTAAATTGTATTCAATTTTAATATAAGGCAATGTTGGCTTGAAGACATTGCTTTGTGAATCGTGTATAAGAGACGTGTAGGTCAAAGAAGAAGTAAGAGTTTTATTAATTCATACAGCCATAATAGTACATTAGTGGACGTTGGCTTCTCTTACAAATTAGGCGTGTTGCTGTAGTTTCCAAGATTGGCAAGCGTATTGATTTTTACTATACAGGTAAACGCTTCTGTTCATCCTCTGACATTTGCTCCTTTAAACGCCTTGTAAAACAACCACGGGAAGAAATGGGGTAGCCCTATCTATATGAGAAACCACAGAGCATATTTAGACTAAGATAACTGTGATGAAGGTAAAAATGTAGTTTGCATATTAAATTATAAATAAAAATATTATCTTAAATTCTACAATCCAGTACAGAAATAAACACAAACTAATTTCACGAACTTTTGTTTGAAGAACTGAAATTGGATTCAATTAAGGTAAGAAATATGTAAATGAGGGTATTACAAAGGTTAGGTCTATGTGACTTATCGCGTTTGGCAATCTATTCAGGGCTCATAAGATTTTAGTTAAGTTGAGTGGGTGGTATAAAGAGGCAGTCTTGTTAAAAATAAATGCCTGTATACATCCCACACGTGGGCAGAGAGCCTCTTGTCTGTGGAATTTATTGGTGAGTATCACTATATGAGTTATTATAAATATTTGAAACGTTTAAAAAAGGCAAGGTGTGTGTGTGTGTGTATTCATGTGTCTCAGCGTGTATTTGCGTTTATTTTTGCATAATATTTTTATTATATTTTTGCATAATAATGCAGTATGTCTCCTGCAGTACATCTTGCTATTTAACTGATAGGCCTTTGACAATCAACCAGTCGAATAGTTTCAAGGGGACGATGGACAACGGCGCCCTTAGTGAGAAATGGGTGGTTTTGAGGATGGCAATTAAAGTGTTCGGCGATGCGAGTACGTCTTACGCTCTCAGATTAAGAGACGTCTGTGTCAATTAGTGAATGATTACACGTTGTAGATAATCGTGACAATAGAATGAAAATAAAATAACATATTTAATGTACTGCAACTAAAATATAATTTATCTTTTTAATATGGACAGTATTAAAAAGAAAAAATCAAAACAAACATTTCCATTCTTTATAATGATTCTTCATTTTATGTTCTCAAAAACTACAGCAACTTTTATCAATATTTATAAACAGAAATACATAAATTATATACCAACATATAGTTGTTGTATATTTAGGCGCAGTTTATATATATATATATATATATATATATATATATATATATATATATATATATATATATATATATATATATATATATATATATATATATATATATATATATATATATAAACTGCGCCTAAATATAGCGACGTGTGGCGAACCACGTCACCGTCATTTTCGACAAATTAGGTATATTAAATTCGTCTTAGTGAATGGTCATCCCCAGCAGAGCCCTGCATGCTGAGGTAAGACACCATAGTCCCCGGGGGAGCCCGACTCCGGGACGATCGGCACGTTTACGACTAGGCTCGACCCTAGCCACGCATCCACTGGCAAGGCAGACTGTGGATTGGCGGAGAGGAAGGGAAAGGATAGAGAAGAAAGGAAGGGGCAGGAAAGAAAATGCGGATTGGGGGGGTTAACAGACTCGGAATAAACATTTATAAATCCATATAAATATTTATTCCGATGCGGGAATCGAACCCGCGACCATTGACTCCGCGGGCGGAGAGCCCCGCCACTAAGCCAATCGGTCGTCGTATATATATATATATATATATATATATATATATATATATATATATATATATATATATATATATATATATATATATATATATATATATATATATATATATATATATATATATATATATATATATATATATATATATATATATATATATATATATATATATATATATATATAAAATTTTATTATTGTTTAATACCTTCTACTGAGATGCAGTCATATTACACCTGGTTCATAAGGCAGTTACAATAAACATTAAAACTCACGGACACAAAATTGCAAATTCTTCTTAAGTTTTGAGTGCCTCCCCAACTAATAAAGATTGACAGCCACCATTGTTATCCAACTATCGACGATATACATATTGCAAAAGGGGATCTATAAACTTACGAATTCAGAAAATGTTTCAAATAAATTGTTTTTTTTTTATTCTCCCCCTTTTAAAATTATTCTTTCTTATTGTGATTCACAAAACTTTTGCAATAATGCCCTTGCAACTATCTATTAAGGTTGAAAGCATTTATCTTCTTAAGTATTCTGTAAGCATGACAGTAGTTTAACGTAACATGAAAATGCTATTGCAACATGTGGTGCTGTTATAAAAGTTTTGGGTACAATACGTGTACATAATTTTAAAGTAGTAGACAAATATTTTCAAGCAATAAGGCAACTATTATATCTTTCATATATGTATATGTACATATGTTATATGTATACACAAATTAATAATGCTATCAGCAGCATGATCGAGATATTAATAACTACAACAAAAAAAAAACAAAAAAGAAACGATAGCGTGAGATAGACACCGCATACTAATTAATACACACGTTTTCAAACTATTGTAAATATTTTAAACAGGGAGATAAAAAGTAATTTTATTATAAAATTACAAGCAAGTTTGATTGATTTTTTTCTAATATCTAGACAGTAAAATGACCCACATTGTTGGCATCCTGGGCTTTACATCGTAGTACTGTATCCGTCCTCAGAGACGTAATAATCCACAAAAGACTATTTTCCATAGTCTCACGTCGCTCCCTTTAATACTTTGGCCATATCGTTAGGCAAGAGGCCGAAAATCTAAAACGCGATAATTTATTAGGGAGGGTAGACGGAAAAAGACGTTTTTGTCATATAATTTATACTAAGACAGCTTCGGCTACTAAAGTGAATCACGATCTTTGGGATTGACGCAACGAATAAGATGAAGAAGAATTTAAGGATTATGTAGTCGGCATTAAATAAATGCAAATGTAATTATTGTAAGAGACTCCAATATAAATAAGCTTGATTCAAAAAATCTGCTGCCTGACATGAGGCCTGATTTAAGGCCGAGCAATGCCAAGATTACAAAACAGCCTTAAGTTACGGAACAAACAAATAGCGGATTGAATGAAAATTTGTATTCCCTTCATTACATATTGTTAATTCAATATTCATATGCCTCCGTTTTAAACATTTGAAGTAAATAATGATTTTATTTACTGTATATCATCATCATAAATGTATTACAGCCGCGGGTGCACGGGTTTCGTTCAAAAGTGAATTCGTTCCATTGTATAAAGGAGGATTTGACAGGAGTAAAGGTTGCCTTCCGTCTTTGCAAACATACTTAAAGCATGAAAAAGAAAGAGTCGTTCTATTAGATAAAAGAAGATTTTGTCTTTAGTATTTAACTGAAGTTAAATAGTTCTTGCACAGTAACACTTATGCAATTTCCAAAAGGCGTTTGAACCAAAACGGTTCAGATAACATCGTCGTAGGTTTTTTCTTAAATTTCCTATTTATATTATTATAATGGCAAATATATAATAGTTTATGATGAAATAACATAATATAGTTTTATATATCATCATCATCATCAAGGAATTACACCCGCGGGTGGGCCTTAGCCTGGTCAGGAAATTTTTCCATTCGGATTTTAGTTTGGCTTTTTCTCGCGAGCTCCTCACAGCGATTGCCTTTAAGTCGTCCTCGACTCCATCTAGCCATCTGAGCTTAGCCCATCCGCGGCTTCTGGGACCAATCTGGTTTGTCGTCGAGTAGGCGTTTGGCTACTCTTTTTTATTTACAGTTTAACAATAAATAATTTATAATAATATATATAAAGGACTGAACCGTGGTTTTAAAAACTAATTTAAACATAAAATTTAAAAAAGTTTTATTATATAAAGAATATTCACTTAAATTATAACGAAAACGAAAATCGGAATGAAAGTTCAATTGCTTTTTTAACTCTACAAACAACTTTCGCAGAAAATTGTCACTTAAAAGGAAAATAGTCGAAAAGATAATAACTTTTCAACTTTGATATTGAAGAAACAATATTAACAAAGGTTGTTTAACCTGTTTGGTTCAATGGCGAAATTACGCCTTTGGAATTAACAGTCACGGGTTCGGCTCCGCATTGAAATAAATATTACTAAGCTTACGGGGCCTCCAAACTTGGAGTAATATATTACAAGTTTGGAGGTCAATGGCAATCCGCTCTGGATAAGCGTGGGGTTTAAAATCTATGTCTCCAGAACTGGGTACCAGAATCCGTGATAGCTGGATTGAAAAATACTGTACTTTTGTGAATTTTCTTCATTTTCGACATAAGAAATCACATTTAATTTGTCAGTTATCAGTTTCTCAACATACAAGCTTTTATTACTATTTCGTAATGAGGTACCTCTGGACGGAGAAGAAACGGCGAAAGAAACTCCGTAGGTGCGGCAATGTGTGCAGATTAAACTTTATCGTCTCATAGATAATCAGGAACACGTTCAGTTATTTATAATTAAATAATAAAGATTAAAAAAGTTATTATAATACATTCAATGGAAAAAAATAGGCCCGGTCTCAAGTAGCACTGTGCACAGCTTGACGCATGTGGCAGCCATCGCCATCGCAATATTTATAGATCGATAGGCAACAGCATCTACCTAAATAACAAAAACCAATCTACCATCCCTTATCCGCCTGCCAAACGTGGGGATTACGGTAACGCTTGAATTGTTTTGATGGACTGATTGATAATATAAATTTACATTGTAAATAAAATAAACATTTTTTTTAATTCAGTTTGTGATTTAAAATAAAAATGATATAATAATTATTTAGTTCACTTTCGTATTGGTTGGATGATACTTTTGAACAATAATTTTATTTTCCGTCGACCTAATTATCAGATTTCGTAACATTTCTTTTCACTTCTCACTTTCGATGAGATACTTATTAGTATCTATAAAGTATACCCGATAGAACACTTCATATTTCCTCTCTTATACATAGCTCTTTTTATACCAAAAGTAAGAAGAGTTTTATAAAAATTTCTCAAACTACATGAATGAAACTCAGTTTTTCCATAATTACTGAAAAATTAACTCATATCAATTTACGAATTCTAGTAATTAGACTGACAATGTACGTAAAGTTTCATCCCCACCATCTGGATGAGTGGCGATCCAATACGGTGCGCTTCTCCCGAAACTCTTTCCATGAATCACCACTCTGAGGAACCGGCACTTTCGGCAGTTTTCCAAACCTATGCGACAATGTTCCTTTCAAAAAACATATCTAAAAGGCTGGCAACGGGATTGTCTATGGGCGGCGTTGATTGCTTTCCATTAGGCGACACGCTGACTTGTTTGCCCTTCTATCCCATAAAAAAATATTTCGGACGAAAATTAGGATTTGTATTATGAATATTCAGGAGGATATTGGTCGCAATTTTAGCACTTTTACATTATTAACTACCTATCCATAGTCGCTTCAAACGCCATCTACAGGAATAAATAGAGTGTTTCCATTCTATGCTGATAACAAGCACACAGTAACATTTATGTCGGAAACTTATATAGCTAAATAAAAAATACGTAACATAATATTTTCAACTAATCCAGTACAGAGGTAAAATGTATTCAACTTTAAATAACATTTTAGCATTAAATCGAACACTAGACGGTAGTCACGTACTCAATTGTGTATTCGCAACTAAGCGTACACGTCAGATATGTTCGAATACATGATACCATGCTATTAATAAGATTTGGGATGAGTATTTCGTGTTTATTTATGCATTTGTACACTCACACACACCCATATTTTTATTATTATTTTAAGATTATTAATGGAGTCAGGCGTTACTTTGCGGAAATCCATCACTATGTGGACAGTCAAAAGTTTTACTTAGCTAAGATCCGCGACAAGCAAAACAATAACAGAAAATTAATAATTTGTGTTTTCCTGCTGGATGAAGTGGAAGTTGGTGGGTGAAGAGTTGATGGCCGATTTTCGGTAAGTTTTTGGTTTAAGTTCCAAATAAATCCATATTAGTAGCGGATGGAGCTCTGTGGTCTCTCTCAACCCCTGCGGGGGATAGGCGTGAATATATAAATAAAAAAAAATAAAAATATTAGTTTATTGATAAAGGTTTTATTACTTTCCTCAGAAAGATATAGAAGTAATCGTGGAATCACTAAAGTACACAACTAAAGATAAATAAAGGCATTCAAATAAACTTCAAGTGATACAAAATCGCTTCATTCGTCGAGCCACCGGTGCTCAGTGGTTCCAACGCAATATTGACCTCCACTGCGACCTTAACTTGCCGAGCGTCAAACAACACTTTAAAACACTCTCTAAGAAACATTTTGAGAGATCCGAATCCCATCCGAATCCACTGGTGGTACAATCGGTAAATTATTCACCCGATTTAAACGCGCGCCCGAAAAGACGACGCCCGCGTAACGTGTTACACGATCCGGACGACGAAACAGCGTCGTTCGGATCCACTCACGACACCAACACTCACACGCACCCCGGCCCTAGCCGAGCACGTAGAGTAGGGAACACTTCTACACCGGCCGCTTACACGAGATTCTCTCACGTACCCGGTCGGTTTTCACCCCCTAGACCTTAGGGTCTATGGGACTAATAGGGACTATAGTTACTAAAGTTCAACCTCCCCTACATGTTTAACGTAGAATCATGACGAGTTTAAAATCAGCACACACACATATGTGTACCTCCGACACGGCATCAGGCCGATGGAGTCTGCGATTTGCGCAGATTCCCAATTATATTTTACTAGCCCGCGGGCTTTCAGCCCGCGGGCCCTGAATACGATAAAGCTGTTAAAGCCAATAGGCTACCAGCATTAACATCTTCGAATCAATCTAAAGGCATTCAAATTGTCCTATGGAATATCGTGTTTATCATGGCCTTAAATAATACAATTATCTGAAAGCCATGATAAAGAATCTCTTTTTTTTTTATTTGTAAACTGTAATTTGGCGTATTTCCAACGGCCTCATAAACAAAGTAACGCAGCCGAAAGGACGGACTCGTTTGGTAGTAAAGCGAAGACTTATAACATGTTTCCCCTTTCTTTGCTTGATTCAGCAGTTTTCTGTAAAAGATATCCTTTTTGTCAAAAAAAAAGTAAAGGGAATGAGAATAACAAACACATAAGTTCATGTTTTTTTTTGGTAAAGTGAAATCTTTCATAACAATTGGAACATAGTAGAATAGTGCGTTTTGTGAGTAATTGAACTTACAACACTATGTTGTAAGTTCAATTACTAATTAGTTAAGCTAATGCCATTTTGTTGTTGTCAACATATCTTACCGAGTAAGTGGATAAAAGCATTTTCTCTTTTATGATGTACGTTTTTACCTTTTCAACTGACTCTAACATGTGGCAAAGATAAGTGTAAAAATATTGCTTTCGCTTCCTTTGAAAAGAAAATGTGTTGTGTCACGTTTATCGTTAAAATGTGTGGTTGCTGCGCACCAGGCGTAGCAACTATGCTCCCCACTTAATTAATATAATAATGATAATAAGAATGATGAGGATTATATAGTTTATTGTATCGAAAAGTACACAAAAAGTTTCATTCCCACCATCGGGATGAGTGGCGATACAGAACAGTTTCTTTATCCCGAAAATTTTTCATGCACCACTACCATATGAAAGCAGCTACTGCCATTAGTATTTCATTTCATTGTTTTAAAAAAAAATAACTAAAAAGGATTTTATAAAAATATATAGGAAAAGTGAACTAATAGTAGGAATTGCGAAAAAGACATCGAGAGCCCATCTGCTTCACCAGTGGCTATGATTTGAAATAAATAAATCCACTGAAGAACCATAGTCACCTACATACATATGTAGCTCTCTAATTTAACAAGTTGAAGTGGCAATGGGCAGGACACGTTTGTCGGAGAAACGACAACCGTTGCAAGAGCCTCTCTCTTGCAACAGTTTTAGGTGTGTTTTTATGAAGATCGCGTTTGGGCAAAGAACGTGGGGTGTCTGACACTGTCTAGATGGAGAAATAGAATGCGCAGGGCGGCTGACAGAAATGGGTGTTTGTAGCAGTCTATGTCCAACAATGGACTGTCACGTATTATTGATGGTTGGATGGGATGGGATGGATATATTTACTTATTGCTTAGTTATAAAATTCAAGACAATGCTCCTTAATCACTTATCATGGACTAAGATACTTTGGCATATGGCCAAAATACTTTAGGGCGGCCATAAGAAAAAAGATCGAAAACCTAAAACGTAATTGGAATCGCAGCAAGTCAAAATCCTCAGAATTGTGGAAGCGAATGAGAAAATAAAATTAAAAAGCTTAATTTAGAAATGCATAAATTATAATATAAAGAAATGTTTATTTGTGACACTTTTTTTACAGACACTTAATACTAAAATTAAAACCTTAATAAATATTGAATTTAACATTCAAAAAAAGATAAAACAAACAACCAAAAACTTAAGCCACTTAAGGGTTGCCTTCCGTAGAGTCTACTATGTCTGATAATGCCTCGTGTTGAGGCGAAACACGTGTCGCGTGTAGTTGGGTCGGTGGAGAGTTGCTGACGGTTGTTTTTTAGATGACGGTAAGATTTAGTTTAAGTTCCCTTAAATCCACTTTTTCCAGTATTAAAAAAAATACATTATTATAATATTTTTATGTTTTTGTTTGCTTCTCGCGGATCTTCGCTAAGTAAAAGTTCTATCTGTCCGCTTTATCGAATACTTACTTTATCGAATACTGGCTTTTTTAATTGTTTTATAATTTAACTTAAGGTTTAGTAAACGATCAACAGAAACCACTTAGAGATAATGTCCATCTGTGTACAGATTAACAAATAATGATTGCCGACGCGTCACTATAAATCCCGGACGCTGTTCGTATTATACGACCATTTAATTGATCTAATTGAGATGTATCTCCCACTGGTGTATAACACATAATGCTTTTGTGGACGAGCTTAATGTATTACATTACAAATATACATCATCGATCTGTTAAAATAATTTCGGGCTACATTTACAGGGTAGAGCAAACCCGGTTTTTCCCATGGGTGAAATACATGACGACTATGGAAACAAATACTATTAGATTGGCAATTGCATATTTCTGAATGATAAAAACGAATATGCGATCCCAAAATCCACTAATTAGGTGTGGGAATTAAATAAACACCCGTTCATATTAAGGAAGACCAATGTAAATGACCAGCAGCAATAGTGATTACTTGTCATGAGATAAACAAAATATGTTTGTACTTTTACACACATATCATCACGCCTGTTTCCCGTAGGGGAAAGCAGAGACCACAGATTTCTATCAGCTACGATCCTAGCACAGCTTCCTTGCTTCCATCTTTTCACCCATCCTACCTCTCACATTCATCGTAGCGAATCGGCTCTTAGGCGTAAGTCGCATTTCGATCTCATGGGAATTAGGACGTGATGGTTAGCAAACCACGTCGCCGTCATTTTTTAGTTTTTCTTTTAATAAAAACTAAATTAATTGTAAAAATAATATGACATTTTAATAAAAGCCGAATAGGAAATGAATTATGCGGATATGAATAGCATAAACACAACACAAACTCTATTGTTTATGGAGCATTTAATAAAACATTAAAAGAGCTTTAATTTCTGCAAATTCTAATTAAGCACAATGAATGAAGGAAACAACAAAAGGTAGGAAAATAAAAGAAATTATGCTGCATTGTGGGAGCTTATGAAATAAGAGCCATAAATGATAAGTTTGTAGTAATTAAATTGTTTAAAATAATAATAATAAATAATAATTATTTAACCACTAAGTATATATCATATAAAATCATTCATCAGATCTTATCATGCTCATTAAATAATTGCTCAAATTATTGCTGGAAAATAACGTATAAAAGTTATTCTACAAAATTCAAACACAATAGGAAATGCAACTGCCCCCTGGTGTTGCAGATGTCCATAAACGATGTTGGTTAGTTACCATTTATAACTGAAACTAATTATGTTTCGTCATCATCATTGTCAGCCTACTGCAGTTCACCATTCGACATGATTCAAGGTTTTTATAACGCACACATCGGCGCTTTATACACCGTGACTTTTTAATTACCCAAGAAAACTAAAATTCGCGTTTGTAAAAATATGTATGTCGGTAAGTAACATTCAATTATTATAGCGTTCATACAAAAATATTGTTTTATGGGACTGCAAAGAAATCCTGTAAATGCATCAAATACTTGTACGCCATCTTCGTAGTATTTGTTTACTACTATGCATGAGACGCATGTATTCATAAGTATGGCAACAGCGCGTGCGAAAGAGAAAAAACGTCTTTTGTCGGCAGGTTGCGCAAATTGTTTTCATTCATAGTTATCCCTTCCGTACGTAAATATTACGCGACCAAATTAGGTTGGTTTGGGTGCAGTTCATATTGGAATGATAATGATGTCTATTTGAATTAGCAAGATTTTTTATTGTATAATTTGTGGTGTATTTTAAGGACATTTTTAATAAATATTTCATAAAAATAATTTTTTTTCTTCGTCAAATTTAATGTATATCAATAACTGAATATATTACTTAATTTTCTCGGGTAATTAAAAAGTCACGGTATAGCCGGGGGTCAAACAAACTATGTTTGCCACGACGCGAACTCCACTCCAGTACTCCTCTACTCTCACGGTTGTCCGTTTCCTGACAGCAGTGATAAACTCATTGCCACTTCGGTTATGAAAGACTTTTGAAATTATGTTTATATAGCTTGTAATAAAGTTAATAATGCAGTAACTTAACTAAATGTAAATTTAATCTGGCGACTAAGTTTTAATGGAGTAATTAACGTTTTAATTGAATAACTCGAGGCAACACGTGTTTGTTTCGTAAACTTGAATGTAAATTATAATTAATAACGTCACAATGATTCTAAAAGTTATTTTATAAATGATAAAATTTTATAGTGTCTTTATCTTTAAATTGGGAGAATTAATTTGCACTCGACTTGTATTTTAGATCGAAACAAAAGTCGTTTTTTATAGAAGTGGGAATAAAATTTGACAGTATCTTTTAATCTTTAAATTCGAGGAATTTAATTCGTACTCGACTTGTAGATCAAACGAAATTTGTTTTTTAAAGAAGTGGGTAGCAAAGAAATAAATCGAAGTAAGAGATCAAAATTAAACTTGGCTACTTTACTATAATATATGAAAAATAAAGTAAGTTTCAAGACAACATTTTCAAATGCCTTTTATAAAACTAGAACAAAAAAAATAAATGTTTAAATATTTATCTTTTTCAAGGCACAGGGCCTCCCGATTTCTAGAATCTGTTGAATCTGTCGAAATTCCATGTCAGTCTAAACCATTGAAATGTAAATATGAATCCGAGACTTTTTCCGCTAACTTACATCAGTAACTTTGCGTTTTTATTTCATTTTCATAATCTTATATTATCAGTTATATTGTTTAATTGTGATGGCGTATCATACAATATAGTTCGATTAAGATTTATAAGTGAGGTGATATGAAATAAATGCATGTATCGTGACTTTTTAAATTGACCGAAGAAATCCAGAATAGCCACCATTTTATCAAGACATAACGTTACAAGCTATTGCATGTGGCATAATAGTTTTAAGTAATTCCCATCTAACAAAATGAAAGTATGAATACTGCATGTAATATAGAAAATAAAATGTAATATAAAATAATTTTTCCTCCTAATTGAAACAGATTAACCTTTATGTTACATAGAAATTGTCAGATTAAAACATAATACGTATTTGCTATAGTGTAGGAAGTCTTTGGCAAAGGTCTTAGCGGTCTGTCGAATTTTGTAAGCTTCGAACACTTTGGAGTTACGCTTTGTTATCTAATGTCATCAATTAGTACCTAATGACTGTAATTACTTAATTTCTTTACACAGCACAGACTTAAATTCAATATTTCTTACAAATAGATTTAATTCGTATTAGATTTTTTTTTTACAATCTGGCAACAATATTGGTTTTATTGGAGTAAAAGACACCTTGTCTTGGCAAAAGTTGAGAAAGGGATGCTTACACGGTATGGGCACATAGGATGAGAGACGACTGACAATAGAAATTTACGTTGTGGATGGAAGGGTCGGTAGGGGAGGACCAAGGAGAACACACCTTGACCAAAACAGTGATGTTCTCAAGAAAGGCCAGGTCAAAACTACCCTTAACCGGCGATTTTGTATGAAGATGGTGGTGGTCTGTGGTCTCTGCTCACCCCTACGGCAAACAAGGAAAGGAAAAGTGATATGTATATATGTTTATTGTATTAATCAATCGTTAGAGTTGTAAAAGATTACTATTGGAACTGGCATTCCTCGCTCAAGGTATTTTGTAATCCCTCCGCTTGGCAAAAGAATTATAGATCGCAGATTGGTTTTTATTACTCATATAGACGCTATAGCTATATACGATCTACTGGTATTTTTCAACGGGATATGAAGGCGTGTCACCTGATGTAAAGGCACGAACGTCGTCTAAAGACATCTGCAGCGCCATAGGCATTGCAGAATCGTTGCCGGCTTTTAAGAAATATATAGGCTTATATTTGCCTCATAAGACACCTAAGGAAAGAAATAGGGTCGCAGTATATCAGCAAAATCGAAGAACATTTCGTAGATTCTTTAAAATTAATTAAACTAATGCAATTCCAAACTGCCAAACATTATTATTAAAAACTAGCTGCTAGTGGTGAAAAAATGCAAACATGAGACATAATCTCCCGTTTTCTTATTACGATAAACCTCGTCGACGAAAACGAAAACACACGAAACCTCAGAGGGAAGAACAGCTAGAAGTACAGAAACAAAGTTTTCTCTTTGTAATACAAAAGAAACGGTAGTTGAATATGAACGAATGTCAATCTATCAATACTGACATTTATTTTGTTAATCATAGCTTTTTTTAGCTAATCTTAATAATGGTGCCATCGATGTTTTTATATTGCGATTTAAAATGTCGGAAAAGATAAACAAATATTATTTTACGTCTATCTATACAATTTTTTGACGACCGATTGGCTCAGTGGCGCGGCCCTCCGCCCACGGAGTCAATGGTCGCGGGTTCGATTCCCGCATTGGAATAAATATTTATATGGATTTTTAAATGTTTATTCCGAGTCTGGTAACCCCCCCAATCCCCATTTCCTTTCCTGCCCCGTCCTTTCTTCTCTATCCTTTCCCTTCCTCTCCGCCAATCCACGGTCTGCCGTGCCAATGGATGCGTGGCTAGGGGCGAGCCTAGTCGTAAGCGTGCCGATCGTCCCGGGGTCGGGCTCCCCCGGGGACTATGGTGCTTTACCTCAGCATGCAGGGCTCTGCTGGGGCTGACCTCCATCCTCCCTTGCGGCTCGTGGGATTCACTAAAGACGAATTTAATATACCTAATTTGTCGAAAATGACGGCGACGTGGTTCGCCACCCGTCACGTCCTGATTCTCACGAGGGTGAAAAGCGACCAATGACGAGCCGTTTCACTGCGATGAATGGCAGCGGATGGAGCTCTGTGGTCTCTGCCAACCCCTGCGGGGATAGGCGTGAATATATAAAAAAAATATATATATACAATTTTTTGAAATTTATCATTCATACAAACCAATAAAAAACACAACAAAAAATTATCTAATTTGGTGTAGTCGTCCTGAAGTAATGCGCGTACATACATTTCGGCGGTTCATTTTTATTTATATAAATACATGCGGATATTTTTCATTTACAACATTTTAGGTAGCCGATTTTTATTACTATGTGTCGTGAACAAATGTAAAACATTAAAGCCCATTTTATTGTATAAGCCAAGTAGTAATAAAGAAGACAGAGTGGGTTCACATTATATAAAAGTGGACACTCAAGGGGCAAAGGGATGACGATACGATGTATTTTGTGCTGGAGAGTTAATGCTGTTTGATGTCCTTGTCCAGTAAAATAAAAGCCTCGTTATATTTTTGGGTTGGTCTTAAACGAAAAGTGTACAAATGATAAAAATAAAAAATTATACGCCACATATGTAATATTACGTACATATACGCATATGTAATATTACATATTAAAATAATAGTAGACAGTGTGAGTAGTTCAGTGACGAAGTTACCGCTTTCAAAATCAGTACTCATAAGTTCGCCATCATAATACGCACATCGGAATGACAAATACATATATTGTATGTATATATGAATGGCCTACGCGTATTTATTCTGAGTTTGGATGTCCCTTCCTTGTATCGTAGGCAAGCATGGTGAGATTATATCTATTACCACAACAATCGGGAGGCCTTTGACCAACAGAGAGACATTTATGAGCTGTAAAAAAATTGATAACTATTCGCACAAACCTCATATCTCATATCATAATTATTAACGATCCATTTCGTCCATAGCATTTCGTCGCTGGGCGTTGTATTAAGTACAGAGATCATGATCACAGCCACCTCGCTGGACCGATAAATAAGGGACTGCATACGCAAATATTATAGCATATATCGCAATATATATACGCAAACATCGTAGCGATATTCTTGGTATATTCAAACATTTAAATAATAATATTAACATTATTTCTTGAAACCTAGACGATCAATCGACGTGGGACTAAATATAATATTTATTAATTACATTATTAAAAAAAAAGAGGATGAGAGTTTCTTGCGCTGTTTTTTTCTCTTTCAGAGCGCTACTTTGTTTCAAAAGCGGTATATTGGTTTTTAATATTGAAGTCAAAAAATCTTGAATCTGTTTGGAAAAGAATTGTAATATTTCAGAATCAGAAGGAATCAAAAGACAGCAATTTGTTCATTTGGGTATACAGTCGATTAAAAAAGGTCAATCTCAAGACATCGCGGTGCCAAAAGATTACACCTAGATGTCGCTGTGTTAACAGTAAGATTTTTATAAAATTGTGGTGATAAAAGAAGATGGTGCTCTAAAAACAATTACAACACGTTAATAATAGAAATAACTGAACATGTTTTCATCATGATTCCACTTTATTCTTTTTCATTACAGCTAGACATCGTTTTTTAATCGCTCGTCTAAATGGAAAGTAAAGCAAAACTCAAATAACACTAGCTCAATTTGTAAAGATTGCCCTTACGATCTAAGGATTTAGATTCGATTCTATGCGTGAACTAAAAATATAGTTCACATCAGTGATGTGAACTATATTCCTATACTATATTTTTAGCACAAGCACTATTTTCTTAGTTGAAATCGTTAACAAGAATATTAGTAATATCAAAATATGGTAGTATTCTTTATACTAAAATATAAAGAGATTATATTTTGTAATAAAATATATAAAAATTCTTTAAACTAACATATACTACTGATATGCTAAATTCTCAAATTTCAAATTCCTTTCGTGGATCTTACCTACAGTAGAACTGAGGCTGTCTGTATAATAATAGATTTCCGCAAGGTAACGCCTGACCCATTAACTAATGCAATTTCTGCACAGAACGCACACTCTAGTTGATAAAGACAAAACCAGCTGTGTTTTTTTTTATTTTTTTTATATATTCACGCCTATCCCCCGCAGGGGTTGGCAGAGACCACAGAGCTCCATCCGCTGCCATTCATCGCAGCGAAACGGCTCGTCATTGGTCGCTTATCGCCCTCGTGAGAATCAGGACGTGACGGGTGGCGAACCACGTCGCCGTCATTTTCGACAAATTAGGTATATTAAATTCGTCTTAGTGAATCCCACGAGCCGCAAGGGAGGATGGAGGTCAGCCCCAGCAGAGCCCTGCATGCTGAGGTAAGGCACCATAGTTCCCGGGGGAGCCCGACCCCGGGACGATCGGCACGCTTACGTGTGTTTCATCCTATATGTTTATCACTAAGGCTTTGTTAGCAGGTGTACTAATTAAGTAACAAGTTAACATATAAAGCGGGTACCATTACAATGTTAACATCAGATAATCTCTTAACTAAATTAGGTATATTAAATTACTAGCTATATCCCTACAAATAACTTATACTTTTTTCTTTTCTTTTCTTTGATGGCAATTAGTTATTACTCTTATGCCAGTGTCAAGTAAAATACAATAATATCAAATCTCTTGAATGTAACTAGTCAACTTGTCACAATACGTCTTGATAAAATAGTGACTATTTTACCAAAACCTTCTATGGATTTTTTCAGTCAACTTAAAAAGCCACGATACACGCATTTATTTCATATCACTTCACTTTTACACCTTAATCGAACTATGTTGTATATTATTATTGGTAGCTGAGAAATAATAAAATAAAAAGAAAAAAAATGCACGCGTTCGAAATTTGAATTTCGTTGCGCGCCGATCATCTACGCATAAGACAAAAGAAAGTCGTTTAAAAATATTCGAGGAAAGAGTTTGTTTTTGTCGCATAATTCACTTATTATTGTACAGCCCACTGCTGGAAACAGAGTCTCTCTATTTCTGAGTGAAATGACATTTACCCATTACATGTTTTCTCGGCGCGTTGGTGCCTGAACGCCAGAACTTGACTTGGAATAAATACCTGTATTAACCTACAGATATATAATAGGTAGATATCTATTTCCGTGTGCAAACCAAACCCACGACCATTAACTCCAGAAGCGATAGTTTTGCCACTAGGGTAATTCGAACGCCTTTCCAAATATATCTGAAACATAATTGTGCTAAAGTACTAAAAAATAATTATTTTTAAGAATACTAGAGACATGTAATAAACGGATAAATATATAATTTAAGTTTCGAAACATATTCTAAATATAAAGCCTAAAGCAAACCAAGTCTATATTTATGGTAAAGCTCACAGACGGCTTGAAGCCGAAATCAAGACAAATAGCGTCTTTGGTTAAAATTCAACAAGTTTACTAAATCTTGTACGTTTAATATATGTATTTGTTTCCGAATTGGATATTAGACAAAGCACTCATACTAATTAGCTCAATGGTAAACGGCACCAATGGGTCGCAGCTTCGATTCTCACATCGAGGAAAATATATGTATGGTCTACGTTAATTATTTCACAAGTCTTTGAAGATAGCGGATTATTCCAGCTTATCCGCTATCTTCACAAAAATAACATACTAATAAAACATAGTTTTGCTCGGTATTCGAAACGTATACCAGAACGAACGGATTTCATCCCGTACTAAGTAATAAGACCACACATTTATTAACAAGACTGCGGTCTAGGTCCAATGGCATCCTGAGGACGATGATATATAAGATGGATTACTACAACTATACTTATATCTAATATCACTATAGTTATCTTATTTATGGAAGATGTTGACCAGAAAAGGACCACATACTCACAGAATATCGGCTTTAGATTTCCTCTGCAGAACTGTTTGCAGTGGTATTCTAAATGTGAACGTAGTTTTTTAATAATATTTTACATTTATTTGCTACAGCACATATGTGCATATAAATTTAACTAAGTAGTTTACCTGTATACCATCTTTTCATGTCGTGATGCGGTGTATGTGGGTGCATGAAAGAAAATAAATTTTATACGTTAGGTAAGTCATTTCATCTCTAGATATAGCTGAAACTGTTTCTTATCGCGTTCTTCACTCCGACCCACTAGAGACCGGGTATAACAGAAGAAGGTCAAATGAAATCAGATTTCTATGGGCGCCGTTTACTGCTTTCCATCAAATGACACGTTTGCTCGTTTGCCTTCCAATCTTATACAAAAGCGTCTCCTAAATGTTACAGATTTTCTTAAGTAGCGGTGATTATTTACCATAAAGGTCACCCACTTACTAGCTTACATATTTGTATCTACAAGCGACGCAAGTAGAACTGGATCGGCACCACTCTCCGCCGGGGGCCAAATTGTATCCTCAAGCAAGCCCTAGATTGGAATCGCCAGGACTAATTGAATCGTGGCCGCCCCAAGCAAACAGCGACGTACGGTGATAGCAGAAGCGAGTAACATTAGAATTACCTAGAGCGAAACAAAGGGCGTAGCTGAAGATAGTACGCGATGGCGGAGCACTGTGGATGTCCTCTGTCTCACATGGGGGATATAGGAACATAAGTCATCTATATTAAAAACTGCAGGGTAACATTGACGGGACGAAACGCGTAGTAGAACACGATTACCTTCGGCTGACTAAATAAAGGTTGCACTGTTATAAATGTAGGCATAAGATCCTATAAATGTATGTATGGGTTGGTGCGTGAAGAATGGCGACGGAGTGTCAGCAACCTACCATCAGAAATGATAACCATGATCACGCTGGCAAAAGTGAAAACAGCTGGGAAAGATAAAAAATATATTTTTCTTTTTATTAAAGTACGTAGCGTATCACAAAATCCTTTAACCTTATTTTTATAAATTACTTTGAAAATTTCTATGAATGCCTCAGCGAAATCCAGAGTAAATTTATTTAACTCACGTACTCGAGAAGAATAGACAACATATGAACACGTTTTTACAACGCGGTCACGGATACACCTGCACAGATGAAAAGACACTCTCAGTGTATAGAACATACGGATAGAAATTACGTCTTGAAGCGCCGTTCGGAAGTACATAGATATCACATTATATCTCATTGGATATCTCTCATTAAATTTTTGCGTACATACCTAGTAAGGCACTGTTAATACAAATATAAAACGAAGCATCCTATTATGAAAGTTTTAATTTTGTGCCTATTTACTTAGAAGCAGTATACCCCATTTCGACAAGTTGGCCGCTGTAACAAAATTCTTAACCTGTCAATGCGTCGTAGACTGAAAATGTCTGAGAACTCCTGATTTAGTGATTGCCAACATCTGGTAGGATATGGCAGTAGAAGATAAAGTATTAAATGGACTATTTCCCCCACCTTACATTAGTGACGTTGTGTTTTTATTTCATTTTTATAATCTTATATTATTATCAGTTATATTGTTTAATTATTGTGGTGTATTTTACAACATAGTTCGATTAAGGTGTATAAGTGAAGTCATATGAAATAAATGCAAGTATGGTGACTTTTTAAGTTGACTGAAAAAGGCCACCATTTTATCATAACTTAACGTGATAAGTTGACTAGTTATATTTCAAGAGATTTGATGTTATTGTATTTTACTTGACACTGGCATAATAGTTATAACTTATTGCCATCAAAGAAAAGAAAATAAAAAAGAATTAAATCTGTATTACAAAGGCGACATTCTAAAATTGAATTGTCAATGTGTTAATACATATAATTGTATACAAATGTAAAACTAATTACAATTACATAACATTAACAATAGCGCTGTTTTACAACGGAAAATAAGTCCGTGTGTTCTTTACCCTCAGATTTATTTATAACTTGATAACACACCTTAAGATTCTAAACACGTAACACTGTCTCGTTTATTTTGACGTTTTATATTTCGATACATCGAGCAAATCGAATAGCAGTATTCGCAATATCATGACGAAATTAATAACAATTGTTATAAAATCGGAATTTAAAAAAGAAAGCTTTGCACAAGTTGGAGTAATTACAATTTTATAAAAAACAACGACCTGCTTAGGACAGTAAAAAAATTGTTTCGTTTTCAAAACCCAATATAATTTTAGACGATTCGTTCTAAAATACAAGGAGACCTATTCTTTTATTCTTTCTCTAACTTATCCTTTAATTGTAAATATGATGCCGATCATAGACAATTATAATATTATTGAGAGACTGAAGAAGCGTTGCATGTCTTTCGAGAAAAGGAAACAAAGGGAGTTAAGGGAAAGTACTGCAAGGGTTCTGGTCGAAAGAGTTATTTATGCTTTGAATTAATAACATATACATACATACTATTTTATTATTCTCATACCTTTAAATACATAGTTTAAGCGTACAATCCTTTATATCTCCACTAAATATTAGAATTTTGAATTAATCTATTATATTATCTTACTTTTATTTTATTTCATCATTGAAGATCGTGTGTTTCATTTTACTTATTATTTACGTGAACTAATTTTTTTTTAATACATGCCTTATGAACTTCGTTGGAATGGTTAACTATAAATCTGGTAATTTTAAAAGTATCTGCAGTAATGTTTTACTTAAAATTTACTGTGCGATTAGTGAATCATATTTCCAGTGACACAAACCGCCATTTTTTATGACATTTAAGATGGCGGCATAATATTTTTGCCAGTCATTTACGTGGTTCATATTTTTAATTACTGTCATAAATTTTCTCTAAGGAAGACTAACAATGTTTTTAATATTATTAGAATTCTCGTTAACTATTTCCACAAAGCTTATAATACGTCTGGTAGGAAATGTCTACATCAAAAGTGCAATGGAAGATACGAATTTTAGATAACAGATCATAAGTCTATGCTTTAATTAGTGAACTATTGCTGTTTTTATGATATATACTTTTGTATTTTATGTCTACATAAGAACAATATATATATATATATATATATATATATATATATATATATATATATATATATATATATATATATATATATATATATATATATATATATATATATATATATATATATATATATATATATATATATATATATATATATATATATATATACATATATATATATACATATATATATATATATATATATATATATATATATATATGGGTTTATGTCCAGAAATAAGGAAGCCCAATCAATAGTAGGACATACGGTCTGCGAAAATAAAAACATTCGTCTCATTTGAGACGTGTTTACTTCTCTTATATTGTGTACAATCTGTAGTTACAGTACATACATCTATTTAAGGAGATAAAGTATGTTTGACATTTAATTAAACAATAAAATTATTTTACAATAAAGTTACGATATTAAAGCATTGTAACAGTTTGTTGTGTAAGATTGGATTTCAAGCAATAAACTGCGGACCTAATGAAATTTATATTATATGTCATAAAAGACATATTAAGGTTATATTGCCTCGGTGTAGAGTTTTGAGATGATTATATTTTTTATTGTTACCCTCTCTTATCTGATATCCCTACCCCCTTACTGGTACTGGACCATGGTTGGTACTGTTAAATTATTTTCGTTTTTTTTTGTTATTATTGAGATTTTTTCTTGGGATTGTGCGACTTTTCATGGACAACAGATTAAGTGAGCTGAAAGTTAGTGGGGTTCTACAATTGATGGAAAGAAGGTGTGTAAATCAAAACAATAAAATATAAACTATCAATTTCCTCTCAACGGCAAGCGGTGAAGTTATTAAACATTGAATGTCGGTGGGAGAAAAACTGATCGAAGTCAGCGGTCGTTTTCAAAATTAATTATTCTAGAAATACCGCGATACATTGGAATTTACAATTGTTAAAAACAATGGAAAACGAACGCAGAATACAAATCGCACAACAAAGTAAATAAATAATCCAAATATCGTCTCAAAGATAACATTTTATTTATTTTGGAATAAGATTTTATGGACTTTGTTCAATTAGGATAAAGCCCAACGAGACCTTTCTATAAATATCTCATCGTCCTTAATCTTAAAAGTTTTAAAAGTCTTGTTTTAGATAATATTTATTGGAAAAAAATTTCCAATAAATATCATCTAAAACAATTTTATATGTTCCTATATTAATATATCATATATCAATATATTTCATCTTAATGTTTTTTTAAATTATATTACATTAAAAATATTTCTGAATCGTTGATTCAGGCGAGAAAAACTGCAATTACTTAGCAATGACTAATTTAAACTTCCAAAGCTTGACACATTTATAAGAACCAGTAGTCATCCAGTGGTCGAAAATAGAACGTACCTAATTCATTATTTTCTTTTATCTTTCTGCACTTTTTATGGATATGAACGTTAACTATGCCAAATCTCATACTACTCAGTGCGCGCAATATGCTAAAAAGGGGTACAAAGTAATTTTTTCAGATATTAATATACAAATATTATAATAAGGAATTTCCGAATATTGCAGGTGTCTGAAGAACTGGGCGTAACCATGGATATAGACAGCTTTTCACTAGTCACAAGAATGAAACTGGCGAAAGTAGGCAACAATTTCTTGTAGCGTGCACTGTTTAAGAAAAATTTTTCATTCTGTCAACGTAGGAAGGTCGGTATTATGATCCTAAGTATGATAATGAAGGAACAACTGAAAGAATAAAAAATAAAGAATAGATTCAATGAATACGGAACTTACCTACTTTATGGGCAATGGTTTGGTTACAGTCCTCTATGCTGTTGTCCCTATAATTTATTTAAAACACGTATGCGTAACACGTCACGTCAATCATAGGTTATTATTTTTGGCCAATAACATATTCTTTTATGTCAATAAATTAAAAAAAAAATACGTTATTATAAAAAAATAACTACTATGTTTCTCAGTTCATTTTTAAATTTTTTGAATAAAAAATAAAATTATATAAATTTCAGGATATTCTTGAGTATTGTTTTAAACATACAATAGAATAACGCATCACTTTCGGTTATTTTTTTCATATACACTTTTAATAAATTTCATAAGATTGATACAAAAAACAAAAATAGTTGGGTTCATTTTCTATCTACGAAAGGAATAATTAAAAGAAATGAACGCTGTACATAGCATTATGCTTGAATAATCTAGGGGTAAGATGCCATTATCCAAGCAGTAATCAAAGCTGTCGTTTTTTATGTATAGGGCAATCATTTTCCATTTAGATAAATGTCCACATTTGGAACAACTTGCATAAATTTTTCATTCATAAAATATCAAACATAAATACAGCTGTGTTTTTCTTTGCTAAATTTTCTGTATTCATTTATAACAATATACTCGCAAATACTCCAAAAAAGAAAATTTCCCTGTAAAAACATGGAATATTTTTGTTCATTATAATAAAATTCTTTTGTTGCGTCGAGTAAAATGAGATTTTCACAGAGCATTTGCATAAAAGTTAGGGAACCGTTGCAAGTTTAGAGCAGCGATATACTCGAATTATGCAATTCCCTTGGTCGTCTCATTTCGATAATATTTTTAACATTATTAAGACATGATTGAATATAAATAACATACAAAGGTAAAAGAAGAGATTTATTCAAGGTAAAAAAACTTATTTTTAATTTATTCATCCCCCTCCGTCATAATTGTACGAATATATTTATATATATTGTGAATGTTTTAGTATGTAATGTAAAATCGGTTTAGCAAATTCTCTGAAAATTTGTCTTTATTATATTTGCATTAGACTTGTCTATGTATTTTTTAACATATTATTATTTTTTTATATATTTATAGCCATTAATTTTGTTTATATATTATGTTAAAAAAAATTCTACACTCCCTATCAATTATGTGTCTAAGCCCGCACCAAATTATCTACTTTATCCATCTATCTATACAACACAGTATCTATCCAACAGTTGCCTAGAAGAAACTGCTGTTTATGATAACACTGCTCTTTCTATTAATATACAAAAGAAAAAGAAGTAAAAATAACAAAATCAATTATTGTGTAATAAAGCTTTTGGTGTACAATAAAGAATATATCTATGTATCTATCTAAAATAAAATAATAGGTAATTATTTATATTCCTGATACTTGACTAGGTAAGCACCAGTAGTATAAATAAATCACCCTTCGCGGAAAAGTGGATGAAAAGAAATTTTCATTTACTCAAACCAAAAGAAGACACTTTAGGGAATAATCTCTAGTCCGATCTTAAAAAACTCAGCCGAGTTTAGCGGCGAGAGCGTTGGGTTCAATATGAATATAAAAACAATAAATATATGTATTTAAACACATACGCCAAATTGTTGCTAACAAAATAACTCCTTTATTTAACTCTAAATAATTATTCTTATATATTAAAATTATTCTATAAATAATTATTCTTATATTTATAATAACTTTGAAGGCATTAGTTTTTTTTAAATAAATACTAAACTTTTACTCCACATCGTACTAAGGTGGAACGGCGTAGCAACTTAGAGATCCTCATATAATGGCAAAGAATTCACGATCTTAGAGGGGATGGATGATAGAGACGATCGATGAAATACGACGGATATAATAAATTTATGTTGCGGATGTAGATGGAAGGCTCAAGTTCTCAGGTCAAAATTACCCTTAACCGACGAGCGTGTATGAAGGGAGTGATGAGTGCGGATGAAGCAATAATATATAAATAAAAATAAGGCACACTTTTGTGCCGCGTTCGTAGCAGATTGAGATCTGTGATCTCTGCCGACCCCTACGTGAAACAAGCGTGATTTTGTGTATGTAGGTATACCTCGTACTGAATACCGACGCCATGGATAGACCAAATAACTAGCATACTAGATGTAGCATATTCATATAGGAAACATTGCGTGCGACGCGTTATAGGCTGGCTTCAAGAAATTTAACATCTCGACCGAGTCGTTAACCATTGTGCGTAAGAATCCTCAGGATTGAAGGAACGAATAAGAAATTGAAATATTTATCATTGACTGTCGGACAACAGCTTATATATGAATTTTGCGCATGAGTTCCGTACATAGTAAAGATGACCACTAAGAAAGGATTCCAAAAATTCTTCCAATGGGGTTATAAAATAGGAGGTAAAAAGTTGCATCGAATTTCTTCATTTAGATTTTTCCAAAAGCCAATCCTTTTAGAAACAGCTATATATATAGTATGGCTAAATAGAAATATAAAATGCTTCATGTACAAAGTATTCCTTTGAGTCTTCGTGCGCACATATTGTAATCTGATCTGTGTTTTAATTAATTAAAATTTGCTATTAAAGTGTTTCTTTATGATATTTTCCAACTAAAACTTGAATTTATAATTGGTAAAGAAACCTTATATAATATTTCAGAATATCATTATATCATAGTTCATTGTTAACGTAGGCCTCTCCCGAAGTGGAAGCCTCGTTGCCCGACATCTGAAGCTCAAGAGCCTCATCTCCACTCCCACTATGGGATTGGCCCCTAAATAGGCCCTCTAAATAGGCCCCCTAAATATTATCCATACAATTGTCAGTACATACAATTTTTAAAATATTTTCAATGTATAAAATTAAAAATTAAAAAAATAGTTGTTAACAGAAAATATTCATGATTATGTGTATGTTATGTTTATGTAGTTTCTGGTATCGTTTTGAAATTATTTCCAAATTCAAAGTGTCTAGAATTTTCTAATACAGTTTATGTACAAGATATGACTCAAGGTGAATTCTTATATCGGCTACAAAATTGACGGTATTATTCCTTAAGGAGAGCTGCGAAGATCAGAACAAATGATACCCGATACGTACACGGTGTAGTGTCTAGGGAGCACGCCGAAAGTATTTTACTAGAAGATTAAAGATTTCTATCATTTTTCCAAGAAAATGTTGCATTTAACGCTATACAGATGGAAACTTTTGAAAAATCTTTCATATAAAAATTATTGAAATCTTTTAAGGCTTCAAATTTAATTAATTATTGTCTTTGATAAGTTTTTTTGTAGTTATAATGTATTCTATTTATATATTAATAACTAAGTAAAAGTAAAGAAAGAGAGAAACAAAGTAACTTTGTTTATAGTATATAAATAATATATTATACTAAAAACTTTAAGTTACTTTGAACAACCAAAAACTATATATAGTATAATTAATTATTGATAAGCCGACTTTCAATATAAATACAATTTGACAACCTAGAACCTTTGTTTAAAGTTATCAAATGCTAAAAAGTTTGCATTGAATACAGAGAAAAAACAAACGAACGAAGAATCTATTACAATCAACATTCTGCGGCAGTCTACTGCTGTACATAAACTTCCTCTAAATGCTGCAATCGACGAGGGTCATTAACCCCGGTGCTGGCTAGAGAAGGGGTATTACCCGATGGCCAACGTCCAAGAGCAGTCTCTATGGGTGTGGAAGTCCCCAAATGTCGTACGCAATTAACTTATGATAATTCCGATTTTATGTCTCCTTTAAACAATATAAATCTTACTTCACCCACAAAAATGATTTCTTGTGGGAAAAAATATTAAGGTGGCAGTAATTTTTTTTTTTGTTGAGAGCCGTTGAATATTTTATTGCGCGAAATACGTAATTTCCTCATCGTAAATAACTCGTCTGGAAGATTTGTTGTCTCGTGAAAAATTGCGTTCGCAACATGGAAATAAACAAAGTACGTAAACTGAACTGACTATAATAGTTAAAATATGAATATATCTTAAATTGAATTTCCAATATATTAATTTAATGTTTGTTCCCGATTTTCGGCATGGCATATTATTTCCCATGGGAGTCATACAATAATTATAGCAGTCAATACCATAATATTGACAACAGTGTTTACCTTAATTATAAAAAACCACGACATGACGACCGATTGGCTCAGTGGCGGGGCCCTCCGTCCACGGAGTCAATGGTCACGGGTTCGATTCCCGCATCGGAATAAATATATATATATATATATATATATATATATATATATATATATATATATATATATATATATATATATATATATATATATATATATATATATATATATATATATATATATATATATATATATATATATATATAAATATATATATGGATTTATAAATATTTATTCCGAGTTTGGTAACCCCCCCAATCCGCATTTCCGTTCCTGCCCTTTCCTTTCTTCTCTATCCTTTTCCTTCCTCTCCGCCAATCCACGGTCTGCCGTACCAAAGGATGCGTGGCTAAGGACGAGCTTAGTCGCAAGCGTGCCGACCGTCCCGGGATCGGGCTCCCCCGGGCTTACCCCAGCATACAGGGCTCTACTGGGGCTGACCTCCATCCTCCCTTGCGGCTCTTGGGATTTACTAAGACGAATTTAATATACCTTATTTGTTGAAAAATGACGGCGATGTGGTTCGCCACCAGTCACGTCCTGATTCCCACGAGGGTGAGAAGCGACCAATGAAGAGCCGTTTCGCTGCGATAAATGGTAGAGGATGGAACTCCGTGGTCTCTGCCAACTCCTGCGGGGGATAGGCGTGAATATATAATTAAAAAAAAAACAATATGCGAACTCCAATCTGTAATATAAATTAAATATATCACACGTTAGCTTGTGAATACATGAAAGCTTCTATTATGGTTTTATAATTATATTTTATTAAAGTTTCACCTTCAGGATCTGAAGGTTAAGGTAAGAGTATATATAAATAAGTCTAAAATAATTGTGTCAATCACGCCCGTACATGGTATGCTAGTATAGTAACTAAAGCTTGAAGACTGCTCTATACGTGTGCAATGGTTATCAAATTGATTCTCTCATAATTATATTAAAAATCTTTCACATTCCAACGTTTACACATTTTCTTTGATGTTTACATATTAATATTCTCGGAATATAATTTCTTTTTTAGACAAGCCTGGGAAAATTATTTTATGTTTTCACATTTGTGAATTTATTAACATATTCATAGTATTAATAAGTATATTTAAAAAATATACTTACAATTATATTATGATTTCTCTTTATATAATAATACTAGCTTTTCGGGCTCCATTTACGGCGGCCTCTCAAAGATTCAGAGCGTTTCGAATTTGTGCCAAATTTCAGCAAAATCGGCCCATAAGTGACCATATTAGCTTTATATGGCGGCCATCTTGTTTTTCACCACTTTGTTTTTTTTTCACAATGTTCACACTTGTCACCATTTTTTGTTCGAAGGCGACCCCGTTATGTATTACGGTTGGGGTGAGCCTTTAAACACCTTTTTACCAATTTCACATTTTCAAGTTTCGGATATAATTCCTCTGCCTCGAAAATTTTCCTAGAACTAACTTACCCTACATCTCTGACAGTTTATCAAATAACATATCAGTCAGTCAGTGGTAATGTAACTTATATAATATTGAATTTAATTGAATGAATTTATTAATATCATATTAATATAACCAATGAATAAAACCGAAAGACAGAAAAGTACCAAAGATAAAGTACTTTAATTCGTTCTATTTACTTTTTGATGATTTAGTCTTCTTCAGCAGACAATCAGACGTTGCCTGCCCAGAACTTGGTCACTAACACCGTATCATCTGTTGCCATCATAAGGTCATCTGCTGCAGATGCAGATCATCTGCATCAGGAGCACAGAGACTAGGATATCAGATATGCCTTTGCTTGTGTGGCTGTCTCGCAGTTGCGGAAGAGGGTTTGTGATTAAGAAACCCCACTTTGCTGTGCTTTCCTTACAGCGACCAGTCTGGGGGCGCATCAAAGGAACGTCCCGTGCGGTAAATATATCAAGTGAACATGTACGCCCGGCGGACCCTGGACATACGGCTCCAAGACTTCCTCAAAGAAGGTCCAAAAAGAGTCATATTGCTCCAATACCCCCCGGATATAATTGGAGCAATATGACTCAAATCCTTTCTCCACTGTGACTCAAAGCCCACCACCGAGCTCTAACTATCTGAGCTTCGGTGATATATCAAGCCCTCCCACACCATTACTTTAAGCAAAAACTCAGGATGCGTGCAACTAAAAATCGGGCTAGGTCGGTATGTCCCTGCTGTGGACTACCGTAAGCTCAACATCATGATGATTATGTATTTAAATATAATATTCATCAACAATAACAGTCTAAATCAGTTAGACTACCTAAATCTTAATGTTATATGGGTAACGCTTATTATTCTTTAAGTTGGTAAGTATTATATTATATATTAGATAACTAAAATACATTCGTAAGAGGTTTTGATCGTTCGCATACTTTCCCACTATGATTTGTTCGCCACTTACGCGATTTATTCAACCATTGGTGTTCATTTTGTGTAGTTATGAGCTTTAAAATCTTGGCGGTGGAATTTGATTTCTAATATATATGAAAAATCTGCGCTATTTTCATATTTTACAAGAAGATTATTTTGTTTTAAGTTTAGAATTTTTTATCTCTTAAACTTTTTTAACATACGCATTATAGCTTGAAATAAGTGTAGATTTAATGTAACTTCGCGTCTGTAATGCCTATATGATATTGCTTATATGCAGATAAAAAGCCGGCAACGCTTCCGTGAGTCCATCGGTGTCGCGGTTGTCTATGGGCGGCGTTGATTGCTTTCCATCAGGCGATGGGATAGAGACCCATAAACAAATTAAACCATTTATAATAATAAAGAATTCGAAGAAATTCGCCGGAGAACCAGAGTCAACGACATAGCTCTTCAAATTAGCAATGGGCAATTGCACGGGTAATGGGCTGGACACGTTTGTCGGAGAACCGACAATCATTGGAGTAGACGAGTGCTAGAGTGGAGATCGCGATTCGGTAAACGTAGTGTGGGACTAGTTGAAGCGACGATCTGCGCAAGGCGGCTGGCAGAAACTGGATGCGTGTAGCCGAAGATCGGGCTAAGTCCGCGCCTTTAGTGAAGCCTATGTCCAGCAGTAGACTGCCTCTCGCTGATATTGAATAATAACTCAAGCTCAGTCTCGTTGTTATTTACCGTACCTCTTAATAAGACGTTCTAACGTTTACTAAATCATATCAAGCAACCATTAGTATCAGAGCGTAGAATTTATTTAATATTCTTTGACTTACAAGGTCAAACCATAGAATCTTTTACGTCCAGAAAATTTATCAAGGATCAAATATCATACTTTTTGAACAATTAACAAAGTTATTGGACTCGTCCTTTATTTATTTATCGAAATTCAATGAATGTAAATATTTAATTAAAGAATCAACGAAGCTTACAAACATTTCAAAGCTGTAAGCGATTTGAATGGTTCGTCACAATTGTATAATATAATTAGATTAATTGGCTACAAGTTGTTTACAAAGGGAAGTGTTTGTGAATTAATTCCCGGTATTTGTCACAGAATATTTATACGTATTAAAAGTAATGTGGTAATAAAATAAATTGTCAATAGTTTCAGAGCTTTGTAAATATAAAAAAATATTAAGATCGTTTGTGGCTTCATTGTTATAATATATAAGAAATATAATATAAAGGGAAGTGTTCATATTATTTTCCCATCCGAATCCACTGGTGGTACAATCGGTAAATTATTCACCCGATTTAAACGCGCGCCCGAAAAGACGACGCCCGCGTAACGTGTTACACGATCCGGACGACGAAACAGCGTCGTTCGGATCCACTCACGACACCAACACTCACACGCACCCCGGCCCTAGCCGAGCACGTAGAGTAGGGAACACTTCTACACCGGCCGCTTACACGAGATTCTCTCACGTACCCGGTCGGTTTTCACCCCCTAGACCTTAGGGTCTATGGGACTAATAGGGACTATAGTTACTAAAGTTCAACCTCCCCTACATGTTTAACGTAGAATCATGACGAGTTTAAAATCAGCACACACACATATGTGTACCTCCGACACGGCATCAGGCCGATGGAGTCTGCGATTTGCGCAGATTCCCAATTATATTTTACTAGGCCCTGAATACGATAAAGCTGTTAAAGCCAATAGGCTACCAGCATTAACATCTTCGAATCAATCATATTATTTTAGTAGAATTAACCGTCAACCCTTTCATAAAGGCTGACCTATTTTCATTTTTCATACTGCCAGTAAAGAAGAGACCGTTCCAAGAAAATAACCTTCACGAGCATAAACGTGGTATTATGATGAAACTTAAATTAACACAAAATTTTGAAAATAATGTAAAATTTGTAATTGATTGGCAACCTAAGTGGCTCAGCTATCATTTTCGGAAAAAGAAGGTTGTGGGTTGGATTCTCATTTTGGTACAAATACTTATACATATGTATGGCCTACAAGTATTTATTTTGAGTCTGGTTGCCCGGTCAATGAGTCTTACAGAAGCGTGGTGGATTAATATCCATTCGTTTAGAAATCAGGAGGTCATATCGTCACGCCTGTCTCCCGTAGGGGTAGGCAGAGACCACAGATCTCCATCTGCTACGATCTCGGCATACTTCTCTTGCTTAATCCACACTCATTATTCTCCTCATGCAAGCCCGCCGGTTGAAGGTACTCTTGACCTGGCCATCCATAAAAAGTTCAGCAATTTGGTCAAGGACGTATATTGGCGGAAAAAAAAGAAAATTGAAAACGTTACACCAAAAAATGTTCGTCACCAAGCTGTTACTTTTGGATTATTGGACATAGATAGATTTTCTGAATTTTGGAGCATCAAACTTTTTACTTGCTAGCAAGTGGACTCGGAAGTGCAGACACAGACATCTTGACTCGTTATTGACAAACAGTAACTATTTACGCCTTCTTTCCAGGATATTTAGCTGATTTCCGTTGGGCACCATCATCGTCTCTATAATATCAAGATGCACCGCATATATCCCGTCGAATGGTGCGTTACACTAACCAAATAGAGGCTGCACCTACTTATTGTGATTATGATTGTGCAGCGGACTACCTCTCGAAGTAATGACCACGACCACTGATAGAATTACAAACAAGTGAATAGACGAACAATTTTCCCGCCATTTTATATTGCGTGACATTGCGTTTTTATTTCATTTTAATAATCTCATGTTATTATCAGGTATATTGTTTATGCTATTTCATATCAGTTATATTCTGGTGGGGTAATATAATGGTATAGTTCGATTAAGACGTATGTACATATATAAATGAATTAATGAGCGCATTGTGAATTTGTAAGGTAACTGCAAAAGTCTATAGCAAGTTTTAGTAGAACGACCACCATTTTATCAAGATGTAACGTGATGAGGACACTAGTAGACATTTTTACAGACATTACAAGATAATTGTTGTTGATTTATTTCACTTGACATTGGCAGAAAAGTTATACCTAATTGCTATCAAGTACGAAGAAGAGGTTGTAAAGTTGTGAAGAACCGGCAAAATAAATTCTTATCTCGATTAGAAAAATACCTCACTATCAGATTTTTCGTTTAATGTAAGTGACAAGTGGTCTGACTCTTTTCACGTCCCCGGAACAAGCTGAGCTTTCAACGTCAAAATCCAAGTTCCGTTCTCGGTGTTATTTTGTCGATTTTGTTATTTTTCTAATGCAGATTTTTTTTTTTTTTAATTCTCTTAAGAACAAAAGATAAGCCGGAAAAGGAAGACCACGAAAAACGTACCTTGACCAGATTGCTGAACTTTTTAAGAAAGGCAAGGTCAAGAGTATCCTCAACTGGCGGGCTTGCATGAGGAGAATAATGAGTGTGGAGGAAGCAAGGGAAGTATGCCGAGATCGTAGCAGATGGAGATCTGTGGTCTCTGCCTACCCTTACGGGAGACAGGCGTGACGATATGTATGTATGTATGTACAAAAAACAATAGCACAATCTTGAGTAACTAAAAAAATATAACACTATTAAAGCAAGTTATTATGCTTCCAATTACATTGTCCACATATTATTTATAAATAAGTTTATTTCTATTATATATTATATTTTAAAATGTATTACACATTATATAAAAAAAACGAAGTATTAGTAGTAATAATTTTTTTATTTAATATTTTCAGAAATTTTTTGCAACAGAAAAAAATGTTAATTAAAGTAACAAACTGAGAAGGGCTAACCCTTCTAATTCACAGGTGCACGACCTGATATCAAAGGTAAGGCATTAAGGAAGTCGGAATTCCTCCATTCACTATGGGTGATTAGCCCATCTAGTTAGGTAAAAGTCCGTATAGTTATTATTGGAACTTGCGTAAAGTTTTTTGACGTACTTTCATCCACACAATTTTGTTATGAAGGTTGTTTTTCATAGCAACGGTTGCTATAGAGATCGTAGATCATAGCAACTGAAAACATAATAACCCGGAATAAAATAAAATACTGATTATAGTAACCCGGGCAACGCCGGGTACAACAGATTATCTGTTGTAACAGCTACCTTCAACGGTATATCCGAATCTATAGGACATTGGCACCTTTAAAAAACAAGTCTACAAATATCTTAAAAGCCAGGCGACGTTTCCGTAATACGTATGGTGTCGCGGACGTCTATTTGGCGTTGATCTCTTTCCATTAGATGACACGCTTACTCGTTTGCCCTCTTATCTTATAAAAAAATTAGTAAAATATACTAGTATATGTACAAACATCATCATTATTATCATAGACAGTCACCTATCTTTTATTTATATGCATTAATAAGATATTCTAAGCAAATGTTATTGTTGTGTTATTTGTAACAACAAGCATACAACAATAACAATAACACGGACACAAACACCAATTTAACTTCATGCTCAAAACTTCATATTGGATTATAATTGGTGTTACAGTTCCTAAGTTATCGTTAGTGTTACCGCTGAAACTTGTTATTTATTGCGGCTTTCGTGTAATTTATAATATTTGTTGAACATAATATTAACTTTAGTTCCACCGTTTAAAGAATGTTTAAATAGAGTGTTAGAATGCATAGTGTTTTTTGTAATCATCTTTTTTTAGAGGAGACTAGAATGTTTTTCATATTATTAAAATTCTTGTTAAGTATTCCACATAAGCTAAAAATGCTTTTGTTAGGAAGTTCTTTGTTTTTTAACAGCCCATATATGTCCCACTGCTGAGCACGGGACTCTCCATTTCTGGAGGAACGGACGCTAACCCACCACGCTTGTCCAGATCCTTGATTACCAGACTCGGAATAAATATTTGTAATACATACATATATTTATTCCGATACGGGGATCGAACTCGCGACCATTGACTCCGCGGGCGGAGGCTCCGCCACTAAGCCAATCGGTCGTAGGAAGATATAGTTCACGTCAAAAGCCCAATACTAGAATCGAACCTACGATTTAAGATCGTTAATGCAATACTTACTAATTGAGCTATCACTGCATCAGTTTCCGATCATTACTGTATCAACAAAATCTAATGTTTCAATAGAACAAAGGGACCTCTTTAATCCGTCTTCAAATTTCCCTTGTAACTTTTATATTATAAGATTTGCATAATACTAACAAATCTCCTTTCTGTTATAACAAATGAGAAAAGTTATCAGACTTAACTCATCATTGCAACCTATCTCTATATAATTAGGACAATATTGTTTTCAGTTGTTTCAGGCTAAATTTAACTTGGATGCCCTTATATTCTGTCATAAATAAATAATGGGGTGGCGTAATATGAAAATAGTAGTATATAAGGAGGATACTGTAGTGGTACATTGATAAATGTATCACTAATCTATTCAAACTTTTTATTTGAATATATTAAAACCTTTTACATTTATATAAAAATCTAAAATAGAAAAGAAGTAAATTGTTTTTTAAAAACAAAAACAATAGTTCGACTGACGTCTTTCGATAGACATGTCACCCGTCCGGCATAAGATATTAAGATATCAAATATAAAAATAAGATATAAATGTTCAGTGAATAGAAATATAAATTAATTTCATTTGGGCGAATTAGGCGGTTGTCCCCCAAAGAATAGACGTGGTCTTATATATTTTAATTGATGTGGTTGACATGCATTATCAGAAGGCACTCACTGCCATTTTGGACACGCTTTTCGTAGATCGTGCCAAAACAATTACGATGTGTAATTAGCTTAATATGTTAAAATCGTTTTATAATTATTAATATAATATTTTAAGTATAGTTTAATATTGCCTTTGACTATTTCACACATATAAACATGTTATGGATGGTAATCTTCCAAAAACTTAATAAATTATTCATAATAAGTAATTTCTATATATTTTTTAATTCTTAATCCATAAAATATTTTTATTTATAGCTGAAATTTTATGGAAAAATTAATAAAAGTATCGGCTCGATTTTAGTATGGTACGCTCGTTGTTTATATAACAAAAGCCGAGAGTTACCTCTCTGGAGTCAACTAATCTCATTATCATGGCTATTGATGACTCATCATTATAGATAGTTTACAAAAAACCTTTAATTAAATTACACATTCTTAACAAATATAAAGTCATTATTTGTATTTTCTATATTCTATTTTAGTGATTTTTTTTACAATCCATATATGTCCCACTGCAGAGCACGGGATGGAGAGGCCATTTCTGGAGGAACCGACTTTAACCCACCATGCTTGTCCAAAGCGGGTTGGGGGAATTACCAGATTCGGAAATTTTTGATATATTATAGTATAAATAACCGAGTGAAATATTTTATAAATAGGCTAGTTATTAGTGTTTTGGTTAATTTATTTATAAAATTATTTTTTTTAACTACCCATATGTGTCCCACTGCTGAGCACGGGCCTCTCCATTACTGAAGGAATGGACGTTAATTCACCACGCTTGTCCAATGCGGATTGGCGGGGTTACCAGACTCGGAATAAATATTTGTAATCTATGCATATATTTATTCCGATGCGGGGATCGAACCCCCAACCAATAACTCCATGGGCAGAGGGCCCCGCCACTGAGCCAAATTGGTCGTCATTTTTTATTCAAATTAAATAATATAATAGATCGTACTCAAATAATAAATCTTCGTAAAAGCTTATAACGTCTCTAAGAAAGAGGGTCAAGATGACTAACTGGCAACATTGATCGGTGTGTAAGCGTTGAGGGAGAGTTATCTGAAAAGTTTTAATAACTTTTTATGTTTTTTTTTCAAGTGTAATTTCTTACTTTTTTCTAATGGCAACACAGTGTAATGAATAATATTTTTAATAGATATTTCGCTTTGGGAAAAATGTCCCAAATCATTTAATTATGCTATATTATTTTAAAAGTAATAATATTGAAAATTAAAAGAATCATCCCTTATTTCTCTTTATTTATTTCCCCATTTTTCAATCTATTTTTGGACAAATTGTCGCATACTGTAAGTGGATAATCGTAAACATTGCGATGAAGCTTGATTTGAAGCACTAGCTGACAATAAAATGAAATGATTTGTTTTTAAGAATTTGTTTATAACAAAAGAAAAAGTTTATAAATATGCATAATAATACAAAATAAAAGCGTCATAGGACGACTGGTAGATGTGAAACATTAAAATATTTCTTTTTTTTTTTAATTATATATTGTGGGATGTATGGTATTGGGAATGAGAAGAGAAGAAAAGGTTTAGATTTATTACTATTTTACAAGCGTAGCCTGATTCAAGACGACGTCTTGGTCTATGATTTCACTCCCATGCCCCACGATAACATGTTTCACATTAAAATCACCAAGACCCTACAAAATCTTTAATTTACGTTTAGTGAATGAACCTCTGAAAATTAGTAGCGTTACTTTGCGATAATCCATTACTACGTGGACAGTCAGAATTTTACTTAGCTAAGAACCGCGATAAGCGAACAAAAACAGAAAAATAATAATGTATGTTTACTACTGGAAGAAGTGGATTAACGGGGAACTTCAACTAAATCTTACCGGAACGGGCGGAAGACAACTTAACGGTTGTCTTCCGTCTACTATACCTGATGATGCCTCGTGTTGAAGCGAAAAGTGGTGGTGTGTGTTTGGTGATGGTGTTGTTAATAGTAGTTGGGAAGTGGAGAGTTACTGACGGCCGTTTTTCGGTTTAATTTAGTTTAAGTTCCTCGTAAATCCACTTCTTCCAGTAAAGAACACACATTATTATTTTTCTAGTTAGAATCTTATTTTTAGTTGTTATTAAATTGAATAGGCGAAAGTTTTAGAAAAATGTATGAATTAAATATAATGTATAATGCCTTTAACCACTTATATAAAATTCAATCTATTTTTCATATATAAAGAGTGAATAGATCACGCCAAAGGAGAGAGACGTGCCAAGTTTGTTATTTGCAAGCTTTAGAGCTCCATATCCTTCGCGAATGAGGAATTATATTTATCCTTCCCGTATCCATAGTGGATTTATCTTAAGATTTTGCGTATTACATCTTTAATCCATAACTCTGAAATCAGTAGTAAGAAAATAATGCGGACAACTATTTCTTTGCGTTTTGATTAGGTCAGCTCTTGCAGAAGTTCCAAACTCTTGCAGAAGATCGATTTATGAAAAGTAGCTTCAAAACTGCACTTATTTTAGAAAGTCTCTCTCTCTCTTGCTGCTCTTGATGAGCTACCCTGGCGTTGAGTTAATTTTTTTTTTGTAATGATTTCTCTACTATTGTAGATTTTCTCATTATAATTAGAATCTAGCCAAGGGCTTATAAGTTATTTGTTTTAACTTAATTTGCTAAGTAGAGTATAACTAAGAATGTGTCAACACTTTCCTTATAGTTTCATTTCAAGAAGAAGACAATATGTTCTTGTGTTCTTTACACTTGGTATAATACTCAATTTGCTTCATCAACACTAATCACTCTCTTTACTCTATAAAGAAAGTAATGTGTGTGGGTGTCAAATGAGTGTGATGAAGCAAAGAAAGTATGAAAAGATCGTAGCAGATGAATATCTGTGGACTTTGCCTACCCCTACGGGAAACAGGCGTGATGTATTATCTATAAATTATGTCCATATGTATGTATGTATAATATTCATTTTAATTCACTACACTAGGATTTCCCTGAACTAACTCAAAAAGTTTAGTACTCTTGAGTCTTCTTACTAAGTCTGTGATGTTCAAGAGCTGGATAGCCTCGGCATTCATATGGTGATGAGAGCTTCGTTCATGAGCTTCAGCGTATATTTGTTTTATATGAACTTGGTCCACCTTAATTAAGGTCGTTATTTTTGATCTGATGAGTTGGAATGGAAGAAAAGGAGCAGTCTATCTTCCTTTTCTCCTTTACTTTGGTACAACAATTAAATATGGATGATACTGCTTATTTATTACCAAGTTATTACACGTTTCAAATGCAAACATAAATACATAATGTCACGCCTGTTTCCCGTAGGAGTAGACAGAGACCACAGATCTCAATTCGCTACTACCCCGGCACATCTTCCTTGCTTCCTCCACACTCATCCATCCTTCCTGTCACATTCATCGTAGCGAAACGGCTCTCCGTTAGTCGCTTCTCGCCCTAGTGGGAATCAGGACGTGATGGGTGACGAACCACGTCACCGTCATTTTTAACAAATTAGGTTTATTATAATTCGTCATAGTGAATCCCACGAGTCGCAAGGGAGGATGGAGGTCAGCCTCGGCAGAGCCCCGCATGCTGAGTTAAGGCACCATAGTACTGGGTGGACCCCGATCCCGGGACGGTCGGCATGCTTGCAACTAAGCTCGCCCATAGCCACGCATCCATTTGTCTCAAATAAATAAAATAATGTATTCTTATCATCTATTTAGTAAAACATGGACTTGGTAGGAATGTAACAAGAAAATAGTTTCGATTCATTATTCTCTCTATTTCACAGAGATCTAAAATTTACTTTGTGAGGACGGTCCGTTGTAATATGAAACAGCTTGATCCTCCTACAAAATTATAAGTTACAGGAGTAAGGAAAATGGAAAACTTCTTGATATCTTTTCTGTCTTTTTCTCGATATCTTTCACACGAGTTTTAATTTGTTTTGGAGTTAAGATAACAGATTATCACATCGGTATAAATCCCTATTCTGATTATCAAAACTAGTAAACCTAAAAAAATATTTTTTCAATCTACTCACTTTTGAAGTATAAATTATATATAAGTAAATTTTACTGAAACAACTGAAATTGATTTTTTTTATACTTTGAGGATATTTTATAACTTCATTCTTACTTTATAAAAAAGGTATTTTTTGGTCAACATTCCAGTGGATAAGCTTTGAAATGATCCGTTACATGGCATGAAAAATGAGAAGTTAGAAAAAAAATGTTTGGAGTTAAGAATTCTGGTGATTAGGCCTATGAAAGCATGATAAAGATTATATTTCAATATTTTCATGACTATAAATTTCCGACATAAAATAATTTTGTTGTGTAAGCTTGAATTTTAAAAATTGTCTCGTAATTTAATTCTTTAATTACCTGCTTTCGTCGTCAATTAAGTCGAGAAAAATCTTTGAAGAATTTTACTTATTGACACCTTGCCTTGATGAACATTAATTATATTAAAATATTTTGCTACATAATTTTTGAACCTTCGTGTATACATACATTATTTTAATATAATAATATAAAGATATATTTTTATATTTTTTATAGTTTGATCGTATCGTTTGATTGAAGTATGGGACTCCCTTTACAATACAATGTCGACAGAAGAAATGGAATGGATCTCATTCTATGTCACGTACCACACAGTAAGATCATGGATAGATAATATTTAGTATTACATTAGTTAGAGCGATTCCCTCGCTACAGATGATACTCTTACTTCTTTTACTCTTCTTCTTACTTTAAATAGTATCTTAATTTATATAGTACTAATCTCTTCAAAAACATCTCTTTTTATATCTAAATTAAGAATAGTTGCATAATTATTTCACAAATTATAAAGGAAAGTTAATTTTTTGTAAATTTCTTGAAAAATATAAAAAGAATTAGCTTTTTTAATTATACAAAGTGTGATAATGAATTATGCAATGCGATGCAATACGGTTCGGGAGTCGGGTAGTGTTCGCCAGTTGTACTCGTTATGTATTCAATGCCGTTAGCTTGATCCTGTCCGTGTTCTGACTAGTCTACAAACACAGTACCACAAAGTTCCTCCGGCTTTGTTTGTCTCTACACATTAATTCAACTTCGGTTATAATACCCAAACTCTAAACTTTATTTTTCACAATAATTAAAAACAACATAATGATTTTAGGCGATATTTTAGTTAGGTAGCTATACGTATATGAAGAGCAATTTAAAAGAAAAATAAACACCCTCATTTTAATAACCGCGCACAACCCCTCTGTGGAACCAATTATCTTCAGCGGTATTTTCCAAAATGACAATGGAATCTTCACAAGCTTTAATCTTATCCAATACCCGTTGCTTCTGTAATATCAGGTGTCGCACACGAGTGTGGGCGGTATTTATATATGTTTATTGCTTTCCGTCACAAGACACCATTGTTCATTTACCTCCGTCTGCCATTAAATAGGTAATCAAAATCGTCATTCATTTATCTTCATCACCTCTATTTTTTTTATTGATTAACATTTTTTTTTATTCCAAAACGTAAATTTATTTTAATATTGTATGATGGTAGAAGCTCGAATGAACGTCTAAATCTGGAAGGTACCCTCGGTCAGTGGGACCAGCGGTTGCCAAACTTTTTGACCACAGACCAATAAATTCATAATTTACATCCCGTGGAACACTGATTGGATATTTTAACTGTTGAATATATTTATAAAAAATTGTGATCTAAGAACACAAAATATGACCAAATTATGAAAGCTTTGTTAATAAACCATAATCAAATAAACTATAACTGTAAAAACAAAACATGATTTAATTATATCAAACTTTTAACATTATACATTCCTAGCTGCTGATCCAATCAGTGTAGTATGCGACGAAAGTTTTTATAACTTTTCACGTATTGTTATGAATTTAATTGTTTCAATTCATCTTAAAACATAACATATATATATAACAAAAGTATATTTCACATTTTTCTGCGGACAAACGAAAATTTCTCGCGGACCACTAGTGAATCGCAGACGACCGCTAAGTCAGACCACGCATCAAATGGCACAACTTTACTGTGTTATTATTATAGCTTTATTTCCCATACTTTTTTTTGTTAGGTTTTGCTAGATTTCCAATTCCTATTGTGCTGTTCCTTGGATAACAGCCTCCTCTTTTAACCATTTTTCTGTGTCTAGAGAACATAGAAACAGCAAGAAAAAACTGGATTATCCAGTTTTTTTCTGCTGTTAGCAAGTTTCCAGCACGAAAAAACTGGATTATCCAGTTTTTTCCTGCTGTTACTACAATGTCGTGTGCCCATCTTTTCTTTTGTCTTCCTAGATTCCTTTTTCCTGTTGGACGCAGCAGCTGTTATGTTGAGGGTCCACCTATTGTCCCTACATCTTGCAACATGCCCTGCCCATTTACATTTAATTTTTACACAGTATTTGAGATTATGTTTTATTTCTTTTTTTACTGTGTAACCAAATTTCATAATCCAATTCCCATTCATCATCATTCAATCTCCTTCCATTAAATCCTTACCTTAAAAAAACAACGCAGTGCCATTAGAACTGCAGATGTTCATGAGCAGTAATAATTTCTCACTCGTTTGTATGTTTGCCTTTCTACAAAAAAGAAAAGAGAAAAATTGGGAAAAATTATCAACACGTTTTCACTTAGTGAAGTAAGACGATGTTGAAAACACTCATATTGTTCAATAGCTTCCACAATGCAAACACCGTTCTATTGCTGTGCATTGTTCGTTTTGCTGCACCGGCCATTGTAGAAAATTAAACATTTTTATTTCTATTAATTGCAATTTAAAAAATATTAAATGATGTTCTATTTTTGTGAAATATGATTTCAATTTCAGTAAGTTATAATAATTTATTACTTATTTTTATTTTTCGTCGGAAATAAAATGATTTCTTATATATTTTACGATGAAAATAGTTTTGACCCTGGAAATGTTATGATATTTTCGAAACGTTATTGGTTTATTTTCTATATATTTTTTAGGTTATATTTTCGAAACGGTATTGCTTCGTTTGTTGAAATAACTTCATGGACCATAGTCTACTGCAAGGAAGAGGATCATCCTATTACTTCCCGCGGGTGTTTATGACGCTGTTTATTCATTATCCCCAATCCTCACATCACCCACACACACAGTAGGATTCTCTAACACATCATTTGAAAATATTAACATAAATTATTAAATAATCAAAGGCAAGATCAGTGCCCCCTTTGATTAGTTTTCAGAGGCCGTGGTTACATTGGGAAGGTAAATACATAAACACTACAGACGCTCTAATCTCTCAAAGCTCGTTTGATATATCTTGATGAGCATGTCTCTCAGATGATT
The DNA here is from genome assembly GCA_031353405.1 of Baronia brevicornis. Lineage (NCBI taxonomy): Eukaryota > Metazoa > Arthropoda > Insecta > Lepidoptera > Papilionidae > Baronia > Baronia brevicornis. The sequence goes on along the minus strand of JASFAT010001539.1, from coordinate 268,040 downwards.
TCCTGGATTATAATTGTAATAACTGTTACGTAACATCTGAGGAATATACAATGTTAGGTGGTACCTATAATTAATAACGCTATAATATTTTGAATTGTTGGCAAAAGAGGAAGGATTTGTGCCCTTATTTAAGAGGTTTCGATACAGCTTACAACGGGGATCCCCCTTTTTCTCCATACCAAGTTGGTTATCTTATATTAGATAAAAAAATTGCCAACCGTAGTGTCTGCAACACAAGAGGTGTAAATTTGTTTATGAGAAAGATTCATGAAAGTCATGAAGATATAGATGGAGTACGTGAAGAGGCGAGATGGGGGAAAATATATATATGACTTTCTGACTCTCAGCAATCTATACGCGAATTACAAAACAGACAATGTTTTATAAAATTAAGTATACAAACTAAGGGCCTAAATAGGTGAAGCGATGCGACCGCTTGGTCCGGGAGCGAAAGACAGCGGCCGCGACATCGCCGCTTTGCGCATTATATGAAGCGACCGCGGATCGGTACTGAACAGGTACAAATTCGCAAGTGCGGCCAGCGGCCGAGTTTCTGTACATGTAAGTGGATGCACATGATCTCGTGTAATCTCACTGCAGATCGGCCGCATCGCTTGGCCGCGCGGGCATATGTAATATTGCTCTCAATTCCATTGCTAGATTCTAACCTAGGCGCGACACTAACTTCGATTTTCGGCTTGTCTTGTCATCTAACCGGGGGGCTTTCTACACTACGTTTACCGATACACGATCTCCACTCGTCTCAACTCATCTACCTCAACGATTATCGGTTTTTAGAAAAACAAGTCTAACATATTACCACATCAATTTGCTTATATTAAGTCTATCTGAAACTCGTATTAGAACAACACATTCGTTACATACATACATATTGCCATGCCTGTCTCCCGTAGGTTTAAGTAGAGACCACAGATGTCCATCCGCTACGATCCCGGCACACCTTCCTTGATTCCTTCACACTCATCCATCTTTTCATCCACCCTTTCTCTCACATTCATCGTAGGGAAACGGCTCTCCGTTCGTCGCTTCTCGCTCTCCTGGGAATCAGGACATGACGTATAGCGAACCATGTCACCGTCATTTTTTAACAAATTAGGTATATTAAGATTCGTCGTAGTGAATCCCACGAGCCGCACGGGAGGATAGAGGTCAGCCCCAGCAGAGCCCCGCATGCTGAGGTAAGGCACTATAGTACCCGGGGGAGCCCAATCCCGAGACGGTCGGCACGCTTGCGACTAACCTCGCCCCTAGCCATGCATCCTTTGGCACGGCAGACCGTGGATTGGCGGAGAGGAAGGGAAAAGGATAAAGAAGAAAGGAAAGGGCAGGAGAAAGAAAAGATATATTTAGACAGGATGGTTATGACACTACCGCAACGGATGACGAGGAGTGATACAGTAGTAGCTAGGGAGGCCGGAGTCGCGTATCCCTGTACCAATACCGTAAATACTGGACAAGCGGCTAGGCAAAGATACTCCCTGAGCATTATTCTTAACTATATATCCTTTTATTTAGATGATGAAGTTTGATTAATTTTTTTCCTTCTGTTAGGATACTTTTTCAATTCACCCATTTAATCTACGAAATTATTCAACAAACATAACACTATAGGTTAAAATTATTCTAGGGGTCACGTCAACTTGAAAGGGGACATGCTTAAATTACAGAAAACTTTCTGCTAGTGTTAACTTACAATGTTAAGTACTAGTTGGGTACATACAGCTTACGTGAACTTCAGATTAAATTTTAAGAAGACTTAACCCCGACCTCAATCAAATAACCTAGGTGGCGAAATATTATAACTTATAATAAGGGAAAATTACGATTAATCGCTTATAAATACAGGGAAAATAACACATAATTTTTAATGTAATGAGATATATAATACTGAGATATAATAATACTAAGGTTCACCGACTCCGTTGGCTGGGCCACGTTAAGTGGATAGAGGAGGATTGCGCAGTCAAGAGAGGGTATGTGGATCACCCAACTGAATAACGTCCTGTGGGATACCTCGGGTACCGCTGGAGAAGTACTGGTGGAGGATAATTTGCGTAACCTTCAAATCTGCAACTGGCAGGAGGTGGAGCAGGATAGGATTCGGTAGCATAAAATCTGTACGGAGGCTAAGATCCATTTTGGGTCGCTGCGCCAACAATGTTAGTTTTTGTAGTGAGTTATAATTTTTAATATTTTTTGAGAATTTGGAAATTGTTAGTTAAATAAAGAAATAAGTAATTAAATGAGTAATAAAAGTCAATACTTTATGAGTTCATTAAAAGTTCAGTTCAATAATTTTATAAAAGTTTCGGTTGTTTTCCTATAAAACTGTAATCGAAATTGAAAATTAAATTTCAGAAAACAGGCATTTTGAGACTAAAATTTAAAAAATGTATTTTAGTTTTTATCTACTTATCAAACGATATCAAAATTACATAATAAATTTATTACTATTTGGTTACAAGTTTTTATCTCCCTATAAGATATAAGATCATCTGGATAATTTTATGTATTATATGTCCTGGGTCTATACCAATATAGTCTGGGTACTGTGGCGTGCCAGCCCTTCTGCTTACGGCGACACCCGGGATCTTGTTCGAGGGTTTTATCTTCGATGTAATTGAAATCATTCCAAGTCAAATTAAAGGTTTTAATATATTTAAATAAAAAGTTATTATATAAGTGATACATTTATAAATATATCACTACAGTACTATATCAATCCGTTTTGGGCAAACGTGATGGGTTTAACATCTATTCGTTCAGAAATAAGAAGGCCTGCGTCCAAAAGTGGGATACTCATACATATATGAGCTGAAGAAAAAATAAGTTTACAATAAATGAGGAAAACAATCATATCAATTACTTTACGGGTTCTAAAGCTATATAACGAATGTTTCGGGTGAAATACATTTCAAGGAAGACAACTTTGCTTAATAATCCACATCTACTACTAACTTACCGATGTCAATGTGATTGATCTTCGACACTTGATGGATGGTTAACGAGTTCCTATGTGTACTAAACTATACATACATATACATATATAATATAATTTTATTACATACATATATATGATCACATCTGTTTCCCGTAGCGATAGGCAGAGACCACAGACCTCCATTTGCTACGATCCCGGCACACTTTCTTTGTTTCATCCACACTCATCACTCTTTTGGAAATAGAATAGAAATAGAAATGGAAAAAACTTTATTCAAGACATGTTTTTTTACAATAGCTAAAATTAAAATATTAATAATAATATAATATACTGTTATAAATAATATATTATATTATTATTAATATAAATATTAATAATAATATAATATACTGTTATCTATAAAATATTATATTATTAATAATAATATAATATTTTATAGATTTTTTTATATTAATAATATCGTTATTAAGAGAAAATTATGTAAAAAAAGAGAATATAATATACAAATAAACAAACACAACAAAAAGAAAATAATTTTAATTTAACAAGTGTCATAAAATGGTTCTTGCTTGCCAGGCAGGATCTTTATTATCTAATATCTAAACAATGAACAATTTTGTATTTACTTTTTATATTTTATAGTTAGTTAAGCGCACTAGAATAAAACGTGTATACACACGTACGTACAGTTCAACTTGCGAAAAGATTTCAAAACAACACAACTATAACAATTAAAACGAATGTTATCGTAGATTTCACCACAATGTTACAATCACCAGCAATTAGTCGGAAGCTTACTGCTTAACGTACGACTTTAATGTCCTTCTTACAAACAGGAAAATTCTCACATTAAAATGGTTTAAAAGTAGAGATAGTAGTATTCTCTAATCTTATTTTTGATATTTTTAGATCGATTGTTTATTTTACAGCTCATACATGTGTGTCATACTGCTGGGCACGATTCTCCTCATTTCTGCAAGACCGAACATTAAACCACCACGCTTTATAATTGCCAAGTAGTTGACCACGTTGTCAGTTCACCCACAAACGCAACCAGCCCATTGTCACTTCTGTTTTCTAACTCGTAGAAATACCTCGGTAACTTTGATAAAATATTATAATGATCTCTTAATCTTTCGCCTTAACGGCTATAAAGCACTATTCCTCTTTTCTTTCCTTTGATGGCAATTAATTAAAACTATTAGGCCAGTGTTAAGTAAAATAGAATAATATCAAATCTCTTGAAATGTCAGCTTATCACGTTACGTCTTGATAAAATGGTGGCTATTCTACCAAAACCTTGTTATGGACTTTTCTAACAATTTATAAAGTTACAAAACATTCATTTATTTCATAACACTTCACTTTGTGTTAATCGAACTATTATATCTTGTACAATACGCCACCACAATTAAACAATATAACTGATAATAATATAAGATTATGAAAATGAAATAAAAACACAACGTCACTGATATAATTTGGCGGGAAAAGTCGACATTCCTCTTGACACTAAAAAAGCCTCAAAAATATTACTTTTTTAACTTAAAGTCCTTTAAGTCCTGTTGTTATGAATGAGATTACATATTTACGTTTCAACTATGATTATTCATGCGTACTATTCACAAAATTTTAATATTTTAATCGAAGGAGATTCACACTTGTACCACAGCCTCAAAAGCGAACCGTGTTCTTCTGCACCATTTGGATCGTCAAATAGTTCAATGTAAACTGAATAATTCAAGCAAGTCCTATTAAGTATACGGCCTAGACGTTCAGAATATAAATGGCCTGCTCTCTTGAGACATCAATCACACCCCTTCTAATGGTCCACGCAATATGGGAGCTGTCACACGTTCTTGAGATATTATATGCGGGTACATTACATCATTATCACGAATTATGACTGCAGAGAGTTAGTTCACGATTAATATTTAATGTTTAAAAAAGCTTGCTTTGTATATACTAAATTTCTTTTATTGTTCGCTTGACAATTATATTTGTTAATTTTTTTTATGAGATAGCAAGGCAAACGAGCAGGCGTATCATCTGATGTAAAGCAATCAACGCCGCACATAAACATCCGCAGTGCCATAGGCAGTGCAGAAGAGTTGGGTTTTAAGGAAAGTGTCATTATGGGAAGGAAAGGGGGAGGGGGAAGGGGGTTGGGCCTCCAGAACTCAACCGCTCACCGGACGAAGCGCGGTAGCTTTGCTACCACTCAGACGCCGGTTTTCTGCGGGAGTGTGGTACTTCCCCGGGCGAGCCGGCCTATTCATGCTACAGACAAATAGTATGCCGTTCTTGGCAAAGTATTCATCTGCCGCGTGGCTCTACCACTAACTTTCACATTTTTATTCTTTAATATTTGAAAGAGGTATTTGTCTAGTAGTGAACTACAAAAATTCTCAAGTGAATGATGATGTTAATGAATGAAATGATTCATTCAAAATATCTTCACAATAGTTCTTTAGGTACAGTAACCAACATCTTTCTTAACATAAATATAGAACTCACGTATAAAATTACGGTCATGCGGTCAAAGAAGTGACGAGGGTGGTTGTAAATGCAATACCAAACTTCTTGTAAGAAATACTGAATGCGAAGTAACTAAAAATCTGATATAATTGTATAAACAGAAAACTGGCGTCTGAGTGGTAGCTTAGCTACCGCGCTTAGTACGGTGAAAGGCTGAGTTCCGAAGGCTTAAGACCCTCCCCCACCCTTTCTCCTCCCAGTCCCATTCCCATAACGAATCTTTCCTTAAAGGTCGGCAACGCTTCCGTACTGCCTATGGCGTTGCGGATGTCTATGGTTGGCGTTGATTGTTTTCCATCAGGTGACACGCCTGCTTGTTTGCCTTCCTATCCCTTAAAAAAACAAAGAAGTAAAAAAAGAATTAGATATTTTTTAAACATATCTTTTAAACATATATAACACATAATAAAAATATATACATACATATTAGGTAGTCAAACGGGAAAAATGAAACATGGATATGTCCGTTTGCAAAATTTTGTACCAAGATGGGTAGGTAGGTAGGTAGTTAAAATAGATACAACACAGTTAATGGGACAATATGGTTCCACATCCGCCTGCAGTACGGATTTGGATATTAGGTTTTACATTTTTGATGTAAAACTCCTTTCCTAAGCTAATATTAAAACGCCATTGTGACTTTTGGTTCTTGATTATAAATTTGATGACCCAAGCGGCGCAATAGTAAAGTGCAGCTTTCTTGAGCCGAGGATCGTAATTTTAATTTTCGTATCAAGATATTATTTGTATTTTTTCCACAGCCTGTACATCTCCCACAACTGAGCATGGTCTTCTTATTTTTGGAGTAATGCACATTACCCATCATGCTTGTTCAAGGCCGATTTACGGGGTACCCTGACTCGTAAACTGTAATGCAATATATTGATCCAAATACGGGAATCGATCCCGCAACTCTAAGAGCAGTGACTGAAACAATTTGGCCACATGCCATATATAATATGGATTTATTCTTAGCCCAGAGATATTTATTCAGAGTCGGAACGTTGTTTCTTATTTTCAAGGAATCATCCCTTCAGATTTAATAGTTCCTTACAATGTCCAACATCTTTTTAACATAAATATATACCTCACGTATAATATTACAGTCACGCGGTCACAAAAGTTACGAGTGTGGTTGTGAATGCAATACCAAGCGTCTTGTAAGACATACTGAATGAAATAGCATCTGGTCCTAGCGTGTTTACGGCAAAGTAGCTAAAACGTGATATAATTGTTTAAACAAAGAATTGAAGACATAATTACATATATGTTTATTAGTTAAATCTTCATTTTAATTAGGTTTTATTACAAACATTTCCTTTTATATTATTTTTATTTTATTTGAACCATTTACATACATAAATGTGAAGGAGAACCTCCTTTATACCTCCTCCTTTAATAATGTTGCGGTCAAGCAAGCCATAACAACTTTAAAAAATAAACGAAGAAGACATCCGTCAATGCGTGACAAGAACAGTTAATAGAAAATAACTGTGCGCGGGAAAGAGACAAGACGATGTCTAGAAAAGACATTGCTGGAACATTGTCGAATTTTGGAATGCTAGAACTTTCGTTTCACTTATATAAGGGGGCGTTGGTGCATCGAACGGGAATTTAAAAGATTAATACAGAAAAAATTCGGAAGAAAATAGTACAAGAGGAGAAGTGGAATTGAAATGAAAAGAAGTGAAACTAGTGGCCGATTTCATTTTTCCGAACTCCAGCTACAATAATATAGCAACACTATTATTTATCTTATTTTTATTTATAATATTAATATTGTGTTCCACTATGATAATTATGACATCTCTTTTCATTGACAAGTGTCAAATCTTATTCCTCATCGTAAAATAGTAAAGGAGAATCTCCTTTACACACATAATAACGGTAGATTCATAGTAGTATGAATGGGCTAGGTCGACCAAATAAGTTTGACATCCTCACAGAATATAAACTTTTAATGTTAGCATTTTACTGTGTTACCGCGTTTCATATGGTGAATGCAAGGATCCCGAGACCCAATTTTTTTATTTCCTTCTTCGGCCCCCATTGAATCCTTCTTCAGTTTCCCATTATTAACATCCTCATCCTCAGGTAGGCATCGCACCTGCAGTTCCTTTAGTATTGTAGATGTCCATGGGCGGCGTAGATTGCCTACCATCAGCCAACCCACTTGCATGTTTATCGTCTTTGCCTGCAAAAAGAACTCAAAACAAAAGTGTGTGAGTGGAGTAAAACTTTGCGCAAAGTTCAGAAACAGTCATTAAAACCTAAATTTATACACTTGAGTTGAAAATTGAATGAACTTGAGGTGGCAGGCTTGATTGCTTATTTGCACGGTACGTCAAGTTTGTGTCGTTTGATTGTCAATCCAATTAAACCTGTGATTTTGTGTTGTCGTTGACCACTTGCCCAACTTTTTGATCCAGAGTCCGACAAATCTCAAGTGACGTGCCGCCAACTTCCGTGGATACTATTTGCGGAAGAAACAAAAATTTCATAAGAAATTCTTTTACTTATTGACACTTAGAAATTCGAGCTTTAGACCGACCGATTGGCTCAGTGGCGGGGCCCTCCGCCCGCGGAGTCAATGGTCGAGGGTTCGATCCCCGCATCGGAATAAATATATGTATGAATTTATAAATATTTATTCCGAGTCTGGTAACCCCCCCAATCCGCATTTCCTTTCCTGCCCTTTCCTTTCTTCTCTTTCTTCTCTCTTTCTCTTCTTCCCTTCCTCTCCGTCAATCCACGGTCAGCCGTGCCAATGGATGCGTGGCTAGGGGCGAGCTTAGTCGCAAGCGTGCCGACCGTCCCGAGATCGGGCTCCCCCGGGTTCTATGGTGCCTTACCTCAGCATGCAGGGCTCTGCTGGGGCTAACCTCCATCCTCCCTTGCGGCTCGTGGGATTCACTTATATGAATTTAAATATACCATATATTTGTTGAAAATGACGGCGACGTGATTCGCCACCCGTCACGTCCTAATTCTCACGAGGGCGAAAAGCGACTAATGAAGAGCCGTTTCGCTGCTATGAATGGTAGCGGATGGAGCTATGTAGTGCTAACCCCTGCGGGGGGTAGGCGTTAATATATAAAAAATAAACTTAGAAATTATACTTATCCGCTAACATAACTGAGAGAGAAATATATTATATGTATGAGTAAGAAATGTTCGACCCATATGCACATCACATAAATAACACTTCATACTATAACAAAATTACCGTCTCCCGTCCTGGATACTTAAGGGCTCTGATACGTCCATTAGCACTCTTGGGAAAGTGTTTCGGAAGTTTGCTAATGAAATTTTATTTCTTAGACACCTAAGGACTGCTTTAATGCAATACTTCTAAGTGGTATTCATTTCTTGTTATTATAAAAAGTGACATACTTTATATAATATAATAATGAGTATTATATTGTATTATAAAAAGTGATGTGCATTATATAATAAAATAATTTCGTAGTGGCAGAGCCACGCCGCAGATGAATACTTTGTCAAGAATGGCATATTATTTGTCTGTAGCATGAATGGGCCGACTCGCCCGGGGAAGGACTACACTCTTGTAGAATTAGTGGTAGCTTAGCTACCGCGCTTCGTCCGGTGAGCGGTTGAGTTCCGGAGGCCCTACACCCCTCCACCATTTCTCTCCCTCGGCAACGCTTCTGCACTGTCTATGGCACTGCGGCTGTATATTGGCAGCATTGATTGCTTTCCATCAGGTGACACGCCTGTTCGTTTGCCTTCTTCGTTTGTTTTTTTTATGGGGTACATAAAAAAAAAACGATCAACCGACCTGGGACTAAGAATAATATGTGTTTATCATATCGAAACATTTATAGATACATGGTTAATTCATCACTTTTAGAAGAGCGCAAAAAATATAGAGTTATTTGCGCATTATCTTCTCTCTTAGAGTATCACTTTCTTTCCGGAGCGTTAATATTATCTTCTCTCTTAGAGTATCACTTTCTTTCCGGAGCGTTATATGGTAATAGGTACTCAATTAGTAATATGTAACCTAATGAGGTTAATATTGATGCCAAAACGTGTTGTGAATCTAATGAAGTGAAAAAATAGACTTGTATATATTGTATAACTTTTAGTAGTCTGAAGTAATGGCTAATATTGTAGCATTTCTCGAATTCAATCATTCATTCAGTAGTAATTCTCGAATTCAATAGCATGTAGAATGCAGTTTTCTTGCGTTCACTTTACGAAAAGTAGTTGAATATTTTTATTTTGGGAAATAAGTTATGTCAGCATCGTAAATAACCCGCCTGGAAGATTTGTTGTCACGTACGAGACATGACAAATGGCGTTTCAAGCACGGAACTATATTACGTAAAGCCCTAAACTTGTTTTAAAAGAATTCTCGTCAAATCGGATTCAGACCACAATTTTTTATGTCTACATTTTTTAAAACCTAATTTTTCTTCACTTACTTATATTCCTATGTCCCCCATGTAGGGCTGAAGGCGTCCACAGTGCTCCTAGATCGCGTTCTACCTTAAGCTACACGCTTTATATCGCTCCAGGTCATTTTGATGCTACCCGCTTCTGCTATTACCGTACGTCGCCATGTTTGTTTGGGGCGGCTAGCTTTCTTTTTGCCTTGGAGCTTCCAATTTATTAAATTTTATTCAGTTCAATCAATCTATGATTGGGCTCCCAGCGGAGAGTCTGGTCGATCCAGCTCCACTTGCGACGTTTGATCTTCAAGGCGATGGGGATTTCGTTGCAGCGTCTCAACAGGTCTTAGTTAGTTATTTTCTCAGTCCAGTGAATGCCAAGAATGCTGCGAACGCATGGATTTACGCAATCCTAGAAGCGATGTCCTCTTCAGTTCCTCCAATCTCTGATACCACACTTCCGAGGTATGTGAATTTGTGGACTCAATTTTTCTTGGAAGAGGAAAAATTCTTTAAAATTTAATATACGGATATAGATGACCAACATATTGAGCCAGAACCGACCACGATCGATGGTGAAGTTCTTGAAGTTGTCCAGGAATATGTCTACCTAGGCCTCATAGTGCGATTAGACGGAGACAACTTCGAGAAAGAAGCCGACAGAAGGATACAGCTGGGCTGGGCAGCGTACAGGAAATTCCGTCAAGTCTTCTCGTCGCCCATACCACAAAGTCTGAAGACAAAAGTCTTCAACCAGTGCGTCCTGCCCGTACTCTCTTACGGTGCCGAGACGTGGACACTGACAGTCCGTCTCCTCGCCAAGCTCAAAGTCGCTCAGAGGGCTATGGAGAGAGCTATGCTCGGGGTTTCTCTGGTGGACAGAATTCGAAATGAAGAAATTCGCCGGAGAACCAGAGTCACCGACATTGCTCTTCAAGTTAGCAGACTGAAGTGGCAATGGGCTGCACACGTTTGTCGGAGAACCGACAATCGTTGGAGTAGACGAGTGCTGGAGTGGAGACCGCGGCTCGGCAAACGTAGTGTGGGACGCCCTCCTGCTAGATGGAGCGACGATCTGCGCAAGGCGGCTGGCAGAGACTGGATGCGTGTAGCCGAAGATCGGGCTAGGTGGCGCGCCTTGGGTGAGGCCAATGTTCAGCAGTGGACTGCCGCGGGCTGATATTGATTGATATTGATATAGATGACGACTTAAATAGGTCAATAGTGACGCCGCCGTTTATGGAGTCAATGGTGGCAGATTCATTACCACATCGATAAACGTACATATGTGTGTCTTAAAGGTACAAGTATTTTTTTCCATGCGTAATTGCCTCGCCAATCCGCTTTGGACAAGCATGGTAGGTAAATATTTGTTCTTTCATAAAAGGGGGAAGCCTGTGCCTAGCAGTAGGGCATATGGAACTGAAATAGGTATATAAAGAACTAAAACTTATCAAATCATGTATGAACATACATACATATCATCGCGCCTGTTTCCCGTAGGGATAAGCAGAGACCACAGATCTCCATCTACAACGATCATGGCACACTTCTTTACTTCACACACTCTCATTATTCTCTTCATACAATATCGCTGATCAAGGGCACTTTAGGCCCGACCTTTCTTAAGAACTTTGGAAATTTGGTCAAGGTATGTTCTCCTTGGTCTTCCCATACCGACCGTTCCATCAACAAAGCAACGTAATTTTTTATTAGTCGTCTTTCATCCATCCTCTTTATGTGCTTAAACCATCTAAGCATCGCTTTCTCAACTTTTGTTGAGAATCAATCTTCATCGTGTCTATATGTGTATCAAATCATATATTTTAATATGTTCTTTATTCATATCCCAAATCTATTAAGTTGTTCAGAAATAACGTGACAATAAAACAAAGATTTGAGTACAAATATCTTAACTAATTCTCGCAGCTTAACATATTTGCGTTTCCGAGATCACATCTTCTTGTCAAATCTAATGCACAAATAATTATATTCCTCTTCGGTATCTTCTCGACTTGTCAAGGTTGACAACTGATTTATTTTAATATTACTTTATTATCCTCGTCTTGAGTATAAATAATACTGAAAGTTATTTCGATTGCATTAACTTAAATGTACATAAAATTTTAGCACACAGGGAGGTGTAGCCACAACTCGAAATCGACCTGTCAACTTCACTCACGTACGAAGCGTTCAGTCAGACGACAATACAGAAACCGACAATTGAATGATGGCAAGCTCTCCTGAAAACAAAGATAGACTAAAACTGCGTGGGATTCACTATGACGAATTATAATAAATCTAAATTGTTAAAAAAATTACGGCGACGTGGTTCGCCACCCATCACGTCCTGATGAAGGTGAAAAGAAGGATGGATGTAAAGATGGTTGAGTGTGGAGGAAGCAAGGAATGTGTGCTGGGATCGTAGCAGAGATCTGTGGTCTGTGCCTATCCCTACGGGAAACAGGCGTAACGATATGTATGTTAGTATGTATTTATTAGATGTACATTATATGCGGCAAGCTATGGTATTCAAATTCCTAATAATCAATAAACACAAATGAACATTTCCATAATGTTTACATAAGCTTATCATACACCTCCCAATGCCATGTAATGATATTCTCAGATAATCAATTCTATAATAAATTCAGTATCAAAACAATACCTTGAAAGCCTCACACTACAATAACTATGTCATAAGTAACATTACAAGTTAAAATATAGACAAAAACATTTTTAGGTCTTTGAAAACCACAGGAACCATAAGCGAACAAGTATCTTATGGTTTCGTCATTTAAGTCAAAATTCAATGGATCTTTTTTTTAAAAAATAGGCAAAACAGTATACAGAGCTATATATCAAATATGTTTAATTATCCAGAGAAATCTGAATTTCTGGTAATAGGAACCAGACATCAAATAAATAAGATGAATGTCTGTGAGGGAAATATCAAGATTAACGGTGTGAGTCTAAAACAAGTAAATTCCGCGAGAAATTTGGGCTTGATTTTGGACGGGAGCAACAGTTTACCGAGCACTTGACGTGCAAGATAAGACATGTCTGTTTTAAGTCGAAAACCCTGTATAAAATCAGATCATATTTAAGTGAGAGATTGCACTTACTACTAGTAGATCTGTTAGTTCTTTCTCCCTTCAATTACTGTTTTTGGACACAGTTTAAATGCAAATTTAAGTAGAGCTATTCAACGTGTTCAAAATGCTTGTATCCGATTTGTGTTACATTTAAAAAGGCAATTTATTACATCCTTTCTTAATAGTCAGGGTATACTAAATATGAGTGCTAGAAGAGAGGTACAATTTGCGTGTACTGTTCACCGCGTAATATGGAGCAAAAATCGAAATATCTTTTTGAGAAACTTCCCGGAGTTCGAGACATAACACAATTTCCGCTCCTGTGCCCTGTGCCTTGCTATTAATGCCAAGATATGAGCTAGTAGTACGTTACACGGGATTTTTGAGGTTCAACGCAGTACGAATCTGGAAGGATCTATCTCCTCCTTTAAGAACAAAAATAAGTTGAAATAGTTTTAAATTGAAATATAAAAAAAAACATTGTTAAACAGATTGCTGCGGATATTACACTCCTACTTAAAAGGGCTAAAGCTTAAGGATTTCTTCAATCATTGTTAGATTAATTTACTATAACTTGTACTAATATAATTTAATACTTAATTTCAATTTTAATTTAAGTTAAATTATAGTTTCTTTTTTTTGTTCAACAAAGAGACAATATGGCCCTCATCTCCCTTCTCCATCTTAAGGAGTAAGGAATGGCTGAAAAAAAGCGCTCTCTGAGACTTCAGTCTCGAACAGTATATTGCTGAGCCATTGCCTTTTGCTGGAAAATTGTAATTTTTGATTGTTCGTTCTTCTTCTAAGAATTTCTCTCCGCCTTGCGAAGATTAGTAGCCAATTCAGTAAAACTTTCCTCCTCCTTCGCGAGGTGCATCAGTTCTGGAGCACTCGCTATCCCGGTCCACTCCCTGATATTACGTAGCCAAGACTTTCTTTTTCGACCAACTTGTCTTTTGCCCGCGATATTTTCCATCATGATCAGTTGCAGCAATTTGTACCTGTCATGTCTCATGATATGACCCAGGTAAGCAAATAAAATTGTTCGTTACATATTTCAATTTGTAAGATTTTCGGCAATAAATAGATTTTTTATTTATTTATTTATTTAATTATCAAATACGACCTTCCAAAACTATGTATATAAAATATTTACCTAACCAAACGTATATTTTTCCGTCGGTAAGTATTCAATCAACGCCATCAACAGCAAACGTGAGAATGGAACACGGAAGCGTTCCCTTTGCACGAAGATCGTCACGCTATTTGGGAAGAAATAATTCTGCTGAAATGTTGCTACAAATCCCCTTAACAACTTTTATACTTGTTGATATAAAAATAAATAATAAGTAAATTCTTAAACACTAACACTTATAGACAGATATAACAGATTTTAAAATTGATTTTTTTTTGTCTTAGATTTTTGTCTTTTTTTATAAATGGTATAAATAACCAAGATCTCACCGATCGGCTTGATTCTCGAGCGCTGGGAAGGGATATCTTATCTCTCAGCATTTTTTACAGCTTTTACCATGGGATATGCTCCGAGGAGTTGTTTGGAATAATTCCTGCCGCCGAACTCCACAACCGCACAACCAGCCGTAAAGAAAACTTTCATCCCCACCATCTGGATGAGTGGCGATCCAGTACGGTGCGCTACTCCCAAGATTTCTTTCCACGCACCACCACCGATCCGATACAACGTTAGAACCTTCAAAAAACAAGCCAACACATACCTAAAAGGGCGGCGACGCTTCCGTGACTCCTGCCGTGTCGCGGATGTCTATGGGCGGTGTTGTTGCTTTCCATCAGGCGACACGCTTGCTCGTTTGCCCTCATATCGCATAAAAAAATTATATAAAAAATATTTGTTTCTGTTTTAGTTTCTTTATTTACTTTTATTATTAACGGCTTTGATTTTATTTTATGCCAGTATTCTTCATCGTTAAAATGTGTTGTTGATATATATTAAATTAAATATAGTTTAAGAGAATCAAATAATTAAATAAAGTTTTCATTATGCTTATAGCATTGTTTTCTGACGACGGGTAAGTTTTGCAAATGAACCAAGTTTAAATTGAATTATTAACCCGAGCAACACGTGTTGCTCCACAAACGTTCAGGTAATTCACATCATACTTGATTACATTGTGATTTCTGCGTAGAATATTTTATTTTTTAATAAAATACAAATTGAACTGAGCCTCTTTATAAATAAGTAATTAAGGCGTAGCTATCTCTATATATGTATATAACGATATGTTGAAAAATATTCTACAGATGTATCGCTAAATAAATTTTATAGTAAACTTACACTAATGTTTCACCCCATATATATATTTCCTCAAAATTTTATATTTTAGTAACATAGTGGCATCTAGTAAAATACTAAATGAAAACATTTTTTATTAAAGGCACAAAACTCACTGAAACGAAATCGTTCATTTAAAGACCTATCGATGGTGCCTATTCACAGATAATTTCATATTATTATATACCATATTCTAAATTCACCTTTAGCAGTAAATACTAAGTGTTATGTTTTTTTTTTTTAATTTTTCATAATTCATGAGTTTTCATATATTATAGTGGATTAAAATTATACAATTATCAGAAGTATAATACCTATAAGATACATATTTTCATTCAAATTTTTTTCAAGATTTCTTTATTCAAATAGTAATGTCTTTCACTTTTCAGCCTGAAAGTGAATAAAAAAGAAAAATCTATTTGCATGTTCTATTATTTTACGAAGATTATATATACAATTTCTACGCAATGACATTCCAGTGTCATATGATCTAATAAAACGGATCCATCTTGTTACAGCAAAATGGAGTTTTTATTTTAAAGAACAAAGAATAGCCGATTAACTTAAAGGAGCTTAAAATTCATACTTACTTCAACTAATTTGTAGACCTTTTTTCATTTGTTCATTTTTATGATATTTGCCGTCGACATGTACATATTAGGTCGGGGCAAAAGTGTGTATATATATATATATATATATATATATATAGATATATAGATATATATATATATATATATATATATATATATATATATATATATATTATATATATATATATATATATGAAATAGGTCGGGGCAAAACTATTTTCGTATTGTTCATACAAAGGAAAATATTTTTTTAGGTATAATTTTTTATTTATTTATAATATGTATGTGCCGTTTGTGATCGATGACTTGTTTCCATCTTGTGGGTAGTGCCATGTTCAACAATCAAAACGAAACTTAAATACTAAACTGAATGCTTAAGTGATGAAATGCTCAGAGCTTCTAGGATTCTTTTTAAATTCATAACTATAATTGTACTAGGTGATGATAATTCATTGATATTGATGATTATTTTTTTTATTTGATTTTTTTTCACTGAATATTTCAAAAAATGAATTAATTTAGTGCATTTAAACCTCTAGAAAACTTATATTAATAAAATAATTCATTAAATTTCCAGCGACACTATTATGAAATACTCTGAATATAAAAAGTATAATTTTTAATAACAATCGCGTCATTATTAAGTTATAACTGAATTATTTGCGTTGTCATATTTATAGTTATGGTGTGTGACTATTTAATCTATAGTATAACGTTTGACGTTATTCAATGAGAAAATAACCTCAAAACCACAACAAATGCGGTAAACTCACAAAATCTCGGGCTTAATTAATCTGACAATCAAATAACCAAGGTAGGTAGGCCTTTTAAAATTACACTAAATGTTTATATTTTGGTTTGAAATGTTTTATAAATATAGTTTTTCTCAAGTGTCTTTTCATCAAAATTTTAAAAAATTGGAATGTTTTATTTTTTTATGGGATAGGAAAGCAAACGAGCAAGGGTGTCACCTGATGGAAAGCAATCAACTCCGCCCATAAACATCCGCAGTGCCATAAGCAGTGCAGAAACGTTGCCGGCCTTTAAGGAGTGTCATTATGGGAGGGGGGAAGGTATTGGGCCTCCGGAACTCAACCGTTCACCGGACGAAGCGCGGTAGCAAAGCTACCACTCAGACGCCGGTTTTCTGCGGGAGTGTGGAACTTCCCCGGACGAGCCGGCCCATTTATGCTACAGACAAATAATATGCCATTCTTGACAAAGTATTTGTGTGCAGCGTGGCTCTGGCACTGAATTTATTGATATGAAGTAAATTAATTAAACTTCTCATTTATTTAATTAATTACAAATTTTACAGTTTAAATTACAATAACACGCGTCGCGTAGTTCTATAAGAACATGACGTCAGAACCACAACAAAAGCGGTAAACTCACAAAACCTCGGACTTTATTAATCTGCCAATCAATTGGTCCCACGACTTCTGTACAAATGACCAATGGAATAAATGTCCTTTTAAAATAATATTAAATGTACCAGATTTTCGTTAGAAATGTCTAAAAATAATTAATATCTAAAAAGTTATAAATATATTTTTTTTAATTAAAGTAATATATTAAAATAAACTTAATTATGTATGTTTACCATAATATCATTATGATCATCACTTAAAACAATAAAAGTATCTAAACCAAAGAGAAAACTAGAGGTCCCAAAGACCAAACAAAGAATTACTGGTCTTTTGATGGTGTCGTTGAGGTTCTTTTAATTATTTGCGAATAAGCATATGGTTTGATATACTATGAAAATAAATGATACATAAGATAAATAATAGTACTTGGTTATATATTAGTGGATTTTACGAGAACGATAGAAAAAAAGTCATATTATATATATATATATATATATATATATATATATATATATATATATATATATATATATATATATATATATATATATATATATATATATATATATATATATATATATATATATACATAAAACTAGAGGTCCCAAAGACCAAACAAAGAATTAGTGGTCTTTTGATGGTGTCGTTGAGGTTCTTTTAATTATTTGCGAATAAGCATATGGTTTGATATACTATGAAAATAAATGATACATAAGATAAATAATAGTACTTGGTTATATATTAGTGGATTTTACGAGAACGATAGAAAAAAAAGTCATATTATATATATATATATATATATATATATATATATATTGAACTTTAAACTCTTGTTTTTTAAAGGTTCCAATGTCGTATCGGTTTGGAAATTTCGCTGAAGGCAGCTGATTCTATAGAGTAGTGGTAGAATTAAAGTTTCACGTAAAACGTACCGTACTTATCCAGATGATAGGGATCAAACTTTAATCGTTTATCGTATATACATGCATATGTTAATCAAGTACAAATGACGCACACGCCTGAATTAGATATAACATGATACTTCTAGCCTCGTTACGTATTCAATACGGTTAGCTTGTTCCTGTCCGTAATACGGCAAGCCTACAAATACATTACAAATTTCCTGTACATAGACAAGTTTATATACAATTCTGCCACCATACCTTTATCACTATCGAATAGAAACTGTAAACTTAAAATGATTAATGGAGTCAGACGTTACTTTACGGAAATCCATTACTATGTGGACATTCAGAACTTTTACTTAGCTAAAATCCGCGATAAGCGAACAAAAAAGAAATAATAATGTGTGTTTTCTACTGGATGAAGTAGATTTACGGAAAACTTAAATTAAATGTTACCGAAAAAACCGACCGTCAGCAACTCTCCACTACCCAACCACTATCAATAACACCAAAAACACACCACCACTTTTCCACATAGCACACGACATGTGTTTCGCCTCAACACGAGGCATCATCAGATATAGTAGACTCTACGGAAGACAACCGTTAAGTCTCTTAATTTTCTGTTTTTGTTTGCTTGTCGCAGATCTAAGTTAAGTAAAAGTTCTGACTGTCCGGTCCGGACTAAAAAGTCTGACAAGACTTCGGATTAGACAAAAGCATTTCTTATTTTGAAATCACGCATTCAAAATACAAAAAAAAATATTAATATAATTAAAATATTTATTATATAATAATAATATAGCTAGCAGACTGACAACTCTGTATTTGTTTTCATTCCCGTGCGTTTCGTAAGAGCTGTTAATTTTATTATTTTTTAAATATCGATAAACAAATAACGAATTCTTAACTACGAACGACCGAAATGAAATGTCCAAACCAATGTTTATCTTTGCATAAATTGAAATGGTAAACGCAAATGTACGATTGCTGTACCTTTAAATATAAAATAATACAAAAAGAATTTTCCTCTTATTTCCGAGTGTAAATTTTGCCAAAATTTCCCGCGGCTTCGATATTCTATAAACAAATTTGTTGATGAATTAATATTTCAAATCAAATCATATTTCAAATCAATCATTTTTATTTGAATTGATTCACCAAAATACTTTTGAATTGTAATTTTTGATCCTCCACTAATTCGGTGGCCGATTCTACCGAAAAGAACCTTCAAGTAACAATTATTCCTTATAAATGCAAATCAGATACAATTATACGATAAATAACAAATGTGTTTTATCATCAATAGTATCAAAATTAAGGGTTCTTCCACGTAGCCTTGAACTTCGGCGTCACACTAAATTTGCCATGATGCGTTCTCCACTTCAGCATTCGTCTTCTGCAATGAACGTCGCTTCTCTTACAAACGTAACCAGCCCATTACCATTTATGTTAAGTCAACCGTAAAATTTTAAGAAGGTAATTTTTTAGCGACAGATGTGTGAACAAAAGATGTTAATACAGGGTTTATAGCGCTTGCATAACGTATATGTATAAGCAGATTCTTTGCCTCCAGCTATCAGTCGCTCCAAAAGAACAATTCGAGCTAAACGCTTTAATACTTTAGAAACATCTCATATACATATATTTAGGTAAATAATGCGATATTTAAGAACTTAAATAAGACCCTTACTAAGTCAATTTCTGCCACCTTTCGCTACTTCACCACGAATAAAGGGTATAACAAATGTCCTTTTCCTGAAACGTGTT
The DNA here is from genome assembly GCA_031353405.1 of Baronia brevicornis. Lineage (NCBI taxonomy): Eukaryota > Metazoa > Arthropoda > Insecta > Lepidoptera > Papilionidae > Baronia > Baronia brevicornis. The sequence continues at coordinate 248,084 of JASFAT010001539.1, read as the reverse complement.
CCTTATAATTTTGTTACTTATCTCTTAACGTGCATAAGAAGGAACAGCTTAAACGTGAACTAAAACGATAAATTCTCACGAACGTTTCCATATATTTTGTCATTGTCATTTCGAAAATTACAACATAAAAAATATATATCTCAGCGTTAAGTTTTTCTCGAAGTTTCTCTGGTGGATATATTTAAGAATGGCGGAATTTAGAACCCAAGTCGCTTACGTAATCGTTTAAGTGAGAGAACGAGAGTACGAAAGAGAAGTAGCAATGGGCTAGTCGTAACAACGTTCATCAGAGAAACGACAGCTGTTGAAATAGGTGAGAACTGAAGAAGCGGCCGCGTCTTGCCAAACCTCGTAATGCCATAGATCGATAATCTATGTAAGGCCGTTGGCAAAAACTAGATACGACTAGCTGTAGTTCAAATAAGCGACGAGCCTTGTGGGAGTCCAATGTGTCCAGCAGAGGATTTGAAAAAATCAGCAGAACTAATCAATAGATAAAAGTGTAATATATCGTACAATTCACATTTTTGTCTCAGTAAATACTTGTTTATAAAACAAAATCTAGTTCACTCACTATCAAAACGGAAGTTTAACAAGAAGATCTAAGAACATTTATATTCTCCAGAATGAGCTCACTTCAGACGTGTCGCATCAATCAAATTCCAGTCTAATGGACTATGTAGAATACTGTCAATCGTTTCTACTGTATATGTGTGTGTTTGAGTTGAAGTAAGATTTGCTTTTTGTGTGGTACGTCATTGTTTGGTATCACTTCTATATACTTTACCACTTTATCAATTTTGTCAGAGACTCCTAAAGGGAATTGCAAATCTTATTTTTTTTTATATCAAAAATTACTCAAAAATTCTTTAAGAAGCTGCGAGATCTAGATTATAGCCACAATTGAATTTTAAAGCTAGTAGGTAACTTCTTAATTATGTTAACTTCTTAGTTATAGTAATTTCTTATGGTGCCGAAACGTGGTCATTGACATTTCATTTGCTCCAAAAACTCGAAATCTTTCAGAAAGCTACGGAAGGAGCTATGTATGTTCGAAGTGTCTCTGAAAGATGTGATTCGAAATGAGAAAACATGACAAATGACTGAAGTGTGAACAGGATAGCTTACATTTTAAATAGGTTCCATACTCATCACCTTGATGACTGGCAGTCCACCATCATGCGATTTAGCCGCAGTTATTTCACGTAAAAACGATATAGGTCCATTCAAGAGACGAGCGTTTGTGTTCACAAAAGGTCGGCAATCATCATCCATGGTTCAATACATTGACCATCCTCCCTGGTCAATCCATTGGCATCATCCCTAGCCTTTCATAAAAACTTCAGCAATTTGGTCAACGAATGTTTTCCGTGGTCTTCCCCTACCGACCCTTCCATCCACATTCGCAACGTAAATTTCATTTTGCCAGTCTTTCATCCATCCTATCTGTGTACCCAAACCATCTAAGCATTAATTATTACTTTAATTTGGATTTATCTCTTTAGTACGATTAAATATGCACGCCAAGCGTCTCTGCTTATCCATGTACCTGCGCATCTCGATACAATAAAGGTAGACGACCCAGACTAAAGGACGTCGAATATAAGCAGCTTCTTTATTTGACTTTAGTCTGCACGCATTATTTCAACAAATGTAATAAATTTATTTTCGTTTATAAAAAAGTGTTTGTAAAATGGGTTTGCATAAAGACCTCCTTAAGGACCACCTAGCCCGGTCTTCGATTATATGCTTTTACCTGCCGCATTTTATAGATTCGCCTGACTGAAAACGTCCTACACTACATTTACCAAGACGCGGTTTCCACTCCAGCACGCATCTACTCCAACGGTTATTGATTTTTCACAAACATAGCCAGAACATTGCCACTTCAGTTTGCCAACCTGAAGACCAGTCCTATTTTTGCACAAAAGAATTCCTTTGCTCTAGTCTAGACGACAACCATTCTCAAAATGAAATGCCCTGGGAAATTTCACTATAAAGCGAATGTCGGTAATTGATTTAAACATAGTAAAACGAAACAATGTCCATGCATCTTTGTACGGAATCAACGATGCAAGAGGGTGCACTTTAGTTTGATGAAAAAAGATACAAGATATTAGATAAGAGGTAAAGAAAGTAGATATACATTTTGTTAATAGCAAAGAAAATAAGTAGTCTGAATGAGTTTACTGTTTAACATAGTCCTCTCCCAAACTACCCCAACACAGTTTATGGCAGTTGGGCTACGCAGATGGTTTGATCAAGGGAGCGTTGGACCCATTACACTTAACGCTAACTTCATACTTCAACACATCTAAGTATCAACAGCTCAAGTAGTAAGGATTGTTCTTGCGATCTATATTCGTGTTTTCTTCTACCATTGGACTATTGATGTGAACAATATTTCCCCAATACAATCATAGAATAGTTAACAAGAACCAGAGTAATACCATTCCTAGGCTTTTTAAATATTCCATTGAGCTGAATAATGATATATATTTTCTATATTAATCCTTATCAAACAACAGTACTTCGTCGCTACGGTCGTAAGTCACGTGAGAGGTGTCAAGACGAGACATGTTGTAACTCGCTCGGTGTGACCTGCAGGCACTATTACCTTATTAGTTAAATATCCTTAATAGAGCAATTGACATCTCCAGTTATATATCAAATTATTTTTTATATATCGAGCCCAAAAATGAATAAAGTCAATGAAAACTGTATCTGTAGCTACAACTTAGCGAGAATCACGTATTAAAAGCTAGCGACCGATAAGAGTTTATATACAAAGACCAAGATAGATCAATGAAGTCACAGAAATGAATCAAATAAGGATATAAACAGATACAACGATTAATTGTCACAACCTGACAGGACGAACGTAAATATTTATAGGTATATTATACATGAAAAAGTGAAAATTAGCCTCAGATTGATATCCAAGGGATGGAAACAGGAGCAAAGGGCGACAAACAAAACGCTGGGAAGATGATCTCAGTACCTAGAGTTATTGGCAAAAGATGAATAGGAATAACAAGAGATAGAGCGGCATGGAAATCTTTGAAGGATACCTTTGTCGAAAGACACGTTGTCAATTATATTGTTATCATTGATATTTATAATCAAAAGAAATTACACGAATTATTCAATGTGAGTTAATAGTATACAACAATAAAGGCTTTATTTATTATACTTGAAAAAAAAGTTTTTGTCCGTTTTAAAACACACTGCGCGCAAAGAATAGTATGAGATTTGGCACAAATTAAGTTCAAAACTTAATAATACATCTTAAAAATATTGTATTTTTACTTAATTAAGTAAAATAAAAGATTTATTGTTTTTTTGAATTTTTCTTTCTTTCTTTTATGGCAATTAAATTAAAGCAAACTAGTTTAAAATCACGTCACGTTATGTCACGTTACGTCTTGATAAAACGCTATTCCACCAAAACCTATGGACTTTTTCAGTCAACTAAATACATGCATTTATTTCATATCACTTTACTTTTAAGCCTTAATAGAACTATATTGTATAATATGGTACTACAATTAAACAATATAACTGATAATAAGATTAAGAAAATGAAATAAGAACAACGTCACTGATGTAATTTGGCGGGTAGTCACTATTTGAATGTCGTTAATTTCAAACACATATTAGTCTATGGTCAAACAGTCGCACAGAGTATAAATTGCGTAAAACGTAAAGAAAAAAATTGTACCCCTTTTTAAGCACATTGTGCGCGTTGTGTAATTCGTATAAAGACAGAGTGCAGAATGTTAAAATAAAAAAATCCAAATTTAATGTATTAAAGCGTCGTTTATTTATGTTTTAAAGATATTATTAAAATTTATCATATTAGGTAATCATAACGATGTAAACAAGAAGGCATCCATCAGTTTGTTTGTTCAATTTGAAACTCTAATAAAAGTCTACCGACTCATCAATCAAAATTTGCTGTTGAACCGACTCAAATATTTATATTACAAAATACTCCCTTATTTGATATGAGCTAACAAATAACAAAACTAAAGTTTGCTTTGTAATTAATTAATATATCCTTCAAGTAACATGAAATATTAATTACAGTAAAATTCATATAACATTTTAATAACATTAAATTTTGATTACACTAAAAAAATAAATGACTGGCTGAAAATAAAAAGGCGCATAAATAATTAAGAAAAAATGATCCTAGAGTTTGTTCTAAACTTCTTTACGTCATTGCATCGCGGTAGTAAACGCAGAATGTTAACGGCTCAACCTCCAGACGAAGAATCTCCAATAGCCAGATTTTAATTTATTAAATAAATACAATGTCATTATCATTATTAATACACTCGTAATAATCCACAGCTGGTCATTGACCTTTGACAAAGTTGAAGGGGACTACTGTAATTCCTTTGCTTAGCGGTGGATTGGATTTTTTTTATATAATACGATTTACTTCCATAGACACTTTATAAAACATCAAGGGAAAAAATGGAGGGAGAGGCAGGAACTAAAAACACCAAGTAAATACACAAATATGACGTAAAGGTTGACGTCAACCATCATGCTGACCTGTACTTCGCATACATGTATATATGTACTTCACAGAGTTCCTTATGTTTCGTAGGGCACCACTAAAATATTCAGAAATTCATCCCTTAAGGGCTTCAAATAGGGGATGAAAATTTGTATATACGAATGCTCGATGGAAACTCCATTGGCCTCGATGGGTTCAGCTAATTATTTTACGAGTACTATAATACTAAAGGATCCTATTAAGTATCGTCTGAAATGAATTTTGCGTGTTGTTTTACACTAATGAGAAATAAAATGTATAATAGATATCCCAAATATTAACTATTAATTTAATAAAGCTATATTAGAACGCTCCGCGTGCGTTCTTCTCGACTTTTTTTTACACGCACTACCACTCTGTAAAATCGGCTTCCTTCAGAGGTATTTTAGAACGGATGCGACTATAAAACCTTCAAAAAAGAAGCTTACACGCTTCTGCGATGCGTAGGGTTTTGATGACCTCTATAGACGGTGTTAATTACTTTCCATCAGATAACACGCTTGCTCGTTTTTATTCATGTCCATTAAAAAAAAGTAAACTCTTCACGATACAAATAGCGGAATGACCAAGTGTTCGCTTTCTATGACAAGGGTTACGGGATCGACTATATGTGGATATAAATATATGTGTATGTTCTACAAAAACTACTTGTGAATCTGGATGTTTATCACAATTATATTGGGTGATTAATATGATAAAAATGATAAAAGAAATCCTATGGATATTTCCAATATTTCGGCGACGGCGGTTCGAATTTGAATTATTCTCGGCAAGACTGAATTCCGGCTTTTATACACAAAATCGCGAAGACGCACAAAGACAATGAACAAATAATCTAATTATAAATTTTGCTTCTACATACCAACAATAGCTTTTTTAACAAACAAATTAAATTCCAACAAAACATTTCTTAAAATACAGCTCAATATTTAAATTACATATTTATATGAATTTTAGATAATTCTAAATAATTTATTTCACATACATTACAATTATGATAATTATTTTATATAAACCAACATTTTTCTTAAATCTGCCAACGGATGGTGCTTTCAGATATATAGAATTATTTTTTTTTCTGTTGCAGATAATTACTAAATAATGATATTTTAACTTAATCCGTAGGATTACGTTCCTGTGGGGACATACGGGTATGGGACTATGGGTTCAAAGTGTTTCTACATACAAACATATCGTCACTCCAGCCTCCCGCAGGGATAGGCAGAGACCACAGATTACCACACCACACGACAGAACTCCATCCGCTACGATCCCGGCACTACCTTCGTTGCTTCTTCCACACTCATCCATCTTTTCATCCGTCCTTTCTCTCACATTCATTGTAGCAAAACGTCTCTCCGTCTCTCGCTCTCGTGGGAATTAGAACGTGACGGGTGACGGACCACGTCGCCGTCATTTTTCAACAAATTAGGTATATTAAAATTCGTCTTAGTGAATCCCACGAGCCACAAGGCAGGATGGAGGCCAGCCCCAGCAGAGCACCGCATTCTAAGATAAGGCACCATAGTACCCGAGGGAGCCCGATCCCGGGACGGTCTGCAAGCTTGCGGCTAAACTCGCCCCTAGCCACGCATCCATTGGCACGGCATTATTTTTATTTATGTGTTACTAAAACCGTCTAACTGAAAAGTTTTTAATTATATTTATTGATATTCAATTTTATTTAACAATAAATTCATTTAAGAGGAATCTTCTACGATCATGCTTCAAAATCGACAGATTTTTAATTTAAATTGATTTTTATTAAATTGATAGAGAAACCCAAATAATGTAGGGCAATTCATCACGCCATTTGTATGTCAAAGTAAATTAAATCTGCAATTACATTATATTACGTTTATCTCTCTATCAATTTTCTATTTCACCAACTGCCAACATTGATTTATGAAATTTCCTACGACAGTTCATCCTTCGGGAAATCAAGGCTGTTGGAAGATAAAATTCTATCCTTATCAATAGGAATAAAATGGATTACTGGAAATCTGAAATGTAATATACAAGTATCGACTACTTCGTATTTCCGTAGTACCTATTATTATATTCTTATTATCAATACAGCGTAACAATGCACTGCTAGACAATGATCTCTTTTAGAATTGAGAAGTAGTAATCGGAAGGATAACTTACTCAATTTTAAAGGAGATCCATAAAAACTGAGAAGTAGTAATCCCCATTCTTCCAGAAATGTTATTTTCGGGATTGCGGATTAGGGGTGGCTTGGGGATTGCGAGGGTTTTTAGTACTCACGTAGACACTGTTGCCCATCTCCAGTAGATGGGCAACAGTATTTAGTCCTGTACTTGCAACTTCCGCGGGACGAAATCTCTCTTGGCACATTATTATTGCGTGGACAGTTAGAACTTTTACTTAGCTAAGATCCGCGACAAGCAAATAAAATAGAAAATTAATAATGTGTGTTTTGCTGGATGAAGTGGATTTACGAATTTAAGTACGGAAGACAACTTAACGGTTGTCTTCCGTAGAGGTTACTATACCTGATGATGCCTCGTCTTGAGGCGAAACACGTGTCGTTTGCAAGGTGGAAGAGTGGTAGTGTGTGTTTGATGTTGTGGATAGTGGTTGGTAGGTGGAGAGTCCACATAGTAATGGATTTCCGCAAATTAACGCCTGACTCCGTCAATCAACATAATTATTGCTAAAGATCTATGGAAAATTATAGAATGTGTGTTTTCTGTGCCTTATTATCGGAAGGCCATTTGAATAAACTTTATAAAATCGATAGTTTGAACAGTCTTATAAACATAAAACCATTCTTATTATATATAGGTATAAAAAGAGGTATTTTTGAAGTAAATAAGAACTCTTTACTTAGATTACATTAAATGCAAAAACATTTTTTTTTGCAAAAACGAATTCTGATGATTGGACTAACGATTTATAGAATTATACCTTACAAACTTCCCTGCATACATGCTAAATAAACAGATATTTTTGACATATTTATCTCTGAATAGGCTGTTGGGAGGCAGCAAATGTAGCGGTGATTTATTAGTGGCAATGCCTTCGCAATTTTTTGAAACGCTTTACTCTTGTAGCGAGTGCTACCAGCTGATTCAAATGGGGTATGACGATCACATGATGTACAGACGTCATGAGTCACGCCAGCTGCATTGCTCTACCCACCTTCGAAGATGACGTACGCGCATATCTATCGGACAACGGTGCAATGGAGATAGAAGACAGTACATCGCTTGCATTCCTATTGTTTATGTTGTTATTGAGTTACTATAAAAGACCATGTAACTTTTATATAAAACAATATTATATTCGCTCTTAATTTAGTATTGTGCACAAGTAGTTAAAACTCATTTCCGGGGATTAAACTTTTGATTGGCACTCACCCCTTTCAGCAAACCCAAACCCCTACACTACACTCTAATAGCACGTCACTAGGATAGTTAAATTTACAAAGGACATGGATGAATGGCTCTAAACCGTACAAATATTTATCTTGAAACGGAAACCGAACACACGATTCAGAAAGAGAATATTTTATCACAGCTTATAGAACATCGCTGATAGTTAATAATTATAATAACTTTAAGTCTACCAACGAAGTGAATGTTCTGAGTTCATTTCGAATAGGACAGTTGCGTGAGAGTAAGAAACGGATTAAAAATTTCTAAATAAAACAAAAATAATAGTATCTGATATCAATCAATCAATCAACATCCTGCGGCAGTCCACTGCTGGACATAGGCCTCCCCCAAGAAGCACCACCCACGCCACGCCAGCCGCCCTGCGCACGGCGCCCCACACTACGTTTACCGAGACGCGGTCTCCACTCCAGCACTCGTCTGTTCAAATGTGTGATGCGTGGCTAGGGGCGAGCCTAGTTGAAAGCGTGCCGACCGTCCCGGGATCGGGCTCCCCCGGGTACTATGGTGCCTTACCTCAGCATGCAGGGCTCTGCTGGGGCTGACCTCCATCCTCCCTTGCGGCTCATGGGATTCACTAAGACGAATTTAGTATACCTAATTCGTTGAAAAATGACGGCGACGTGGTTCGCCACCCGTCACGTCCTGATTCTCACGAGGGCGAAAAGTGACTAATGCAGAGCCGTTTCGCTGCGTTGAATGGTAACGGATGGAGGTCTGTGGTCTCTGCCAACACCTGCGGGGGATAGGCGTGAATATATAATAATAATAAATAACAACTGATTAACAAAACACAATACGCCCGACAAGCGTATAAATTTTTACAACGCAATACGTATTAAACAACCTAAAACCGTTGTTACATTTATAGTAAAACAGCAAAGACAATATCTGTTTATTTGATTTGACCTTTTTATATTTTTATTACTGTGCGTTTCCTGGCATATAACAGAACCAATCCGTTCGTTTCGGTGGCGAAAGCCTATTCGTTCTACGAGGCGACTATAGAGGCATATGTCAGTAGACGAGCAGCGCCGTCTATCTAGGTAGCAACAGCTGATTAGCAAAACACAATACGCCCGACAAGCGTAAAGATTAGAAAGAAAGAAAGAAAAACTTTATCTATTTATTGACGACATACAACTTTATCTATTAATATAAATATACTGATATATGCCTCTATGGTCGCCCCGTAAAACGACAACGGCTTTCGCCACCGAAAGTAATCGCTCGGTTCTATTATATGCCAGGAAACGCACATGTAACGCACGTATAAATGGAGAGCTATTTTGTTAGTCTCATTAAAACTCAAAAACGGCTGGACCGATTTGACTAACGTTTTTTTTAATTTGTTTGCTATAATACAGGGAAGGTTCACGAATAAAAAAAATATACGAAAAAGATTAAAAATACTTGGAAAATGAAGAATTCTTTTTCTTCCTTTTACTTTAAATTCCTTGCAATAGATGACATTCGTGATGGCTTTGTCGTCTAATGGACGAATGGTTTCTTGGGTTCGATTTTGTAAAAGTATTGCATACCTAAATACTACCATGCAGGGCGAGAAAATAAGCGTACCAAGTGATATCATTTTCGTTAATATAAATTAAATAAATTGTATTTGAACCGAAGGTCCCTAGGTCATCTAGTAAGAAATATAAAATACGAATTATGAATAAAAATGGCATATAGTATAAGAAAAGACATGCGTCCTAACCGTACTCTTTTACGGTGCTGAAACGTGGACACTGACAGTCCGTCTTTTCAACAAGCTCAAAGTCGCTCAGTGAGCTATGGAGAGAGCTATGCTCGGGGTTTCTCTTTGGTGCACAGAATTCGAAATGAAGAAATTCGACGGAGAACCAGAGTCACCGACATAGCTCTTCAAGTTGGCAGACTGAAGTGACAATGGGCTGGAGCACTTGGCACTTTTGTCGGAGAACCGACAATCGTTGGAGTAGACGAGTACTGGAGTGGAGACCGCGACTCGACAAACGTAGTGTGGGACTCCCTCCTGTTAGATGGAGCGACGGTCTGCGTAAGGCGGCTGGCAGAGACTGGATTCGTGTAGCCGAAGATCGGGCTAGGTGGCGCGCCTTGGGTGAGGCCTATGTCTAGCAGTGCCGCGGGCTGATATTGAATAAGAAAAGACAACAACAGAAATTAACAATAGTATCAGATCGTAGCAGATCTGTAGTCTCTGCCTACCCCTACTGGATAGGCGTGACGATATGTATGTAAACCAAATAGATTTTCCTATTAATCTTAACATAAAAAATGTCAATCTTTTAAGTCGATGACTACAGATTTCATTGAAATTGATTTAACTCGCGTGAAAACACAAATCAGGTAAAGCGAGTACATTAAACGAAATGGGAACTGGTCCTCTACTAAAAACCATGTCATTTGTTTAGCCTAGTAAAGTCATTTATCTTTACTTGTGACCCTTTTCAAAGTGTATCTCCGTATATCATTAATTTACTACTACCTTAGTTTTTCACCAACGAAAGTAGAGGCCGAAAAGAAAGACTGGTAACTTTTATTATCTGTTATACCTTTGTGTATCTTGAGCAATAATTATATCATAATAATATTAATCAACATTTATTTCGACATCACAAAGTTACATATATAGGTTATAATTTACAGAGAGAGAGAATGATACTTATGTGGCCGGTTAGTGCCTGAACTAGCTGACTGACTAGGCTGAGCCTGTATCTCAGGCCACTAGCCCTCCACTCCTTATTTCTTAAGGTATTACAGATGCATTTTGAATAATTTGATAAGCAGAAGGATCTAATTAGAAAGAAGAAAGCAAGAGAAGGGATAGGAAGTTGCGCTTCAGAATCCCTCACTCACCGTTCGAATCGCGGTAAACCAGACAAATGTTAACAACTAACGCCAGTATGCTGTAAGGTTTTGGTATTTTCTCGCTTGAGCCGTGCTATTAATGCATGATTATACCACTATATACTGAATATGAGATTTTCATTTCGACTGACGAGTCGAGAAGAGACGAGAGTATAGTCATTCTCTTTTATACATTATTACATCTAGATTAAGTGTGTCTGTCAATACAACAGCAATTTCGTCCGCGGTGAGATACATGATTTCCCCATGGACTGACAACCATAATAAATGAAACGAGTCAGAGTTACATAGTTACTCTACAACAAAACACAAAATAAAAATTGTTAGTTTGAAAAAAAAGCCTAAAATAAAAGATTGGACTTTTTGTTTTGTTTTGTGTTTGACAAAATTGTGCTACCCGTATGAATTTTATTTTCTTTGTGTATGATATTAAACAATATAAACAAATATATCATAAATATACGCACACGTGTAAAGATAATTATTGGATATCTTTTTTTAACAAACAATTACGTAAAGTACAGTAAGAAAGAAAAGAGATTTTTGCTTAATACCGTCCTCGTGGAGTTAAAATGTCAACTTTGTAAGGGAAATAAATTGCTTTAGTTGTTAGGTTCTTTTGCCGATGCCAGATCTTCTTGTGGACTTACCACTTTGGTAGTTTTATAGATTTGAAACACTATTTCTATTCACGTTTTTATATTCATATAAGAATAACGCATTTTATTTATGTTTCATTACTTTGTATTTAAGTTTCTAAATTCTATATCAATTCAGTCAGGTTCTACGTCGAGTGAAGCTTAATGTGAACTTTTGCAGACCGTTAAAAAGGAAAAGTAACCTACCTGGAACATTGGTGTGATATGACATGTTTCTTTTTATTGAATAGGAAGGCAAACGACCTGGCGTGTCGCCTGATGGAAAGCAATCAACGCCGCCCATAGCCATCTGTAGTAAAGGATTGAAGAAGCGTTGCAGGCCTTTGAGAAACGTGTAGGCTTGTTTTATTAAAGTTCCATTGTCGCATCAGTTCAGAAACATCGCTTTATAATTTGTTTTAACCGTTAATGTACAGAAAAATCGTGTTGATCCGAGAAAGTAGTCATGGCTGCTTCTTGCATGGACATCTAAAGAATGTCTGTTATATAGTATTCACGTACTTCGCGCTAGTGGTAGTAACGCTAAACCTTGAGGGTTTGTCGTCTATCGTCAATTGTCAACCTCGCGAACACCTGAGGGATCTTGGAGTGAAAAAGGGCACTAATTACCGTACCACGGTAATTGTAAGCATTGCATGCTAGACCGAAGTCCATGTTGTATCCGGGAGCAAAGACTTTGAAGCTCAATATAGTTTGTTGGTATAGCTAGTACTTAAGTGGCCTTCAAAGCCAAACTAATAATAGCGCTGCGGAAGTCTATGGGCAGCGTTTATTGGTTTCCATAAGGTGACACGCCTGCTCGTTTGCCTTCCTATTCCATAAAAAAAATTTTCGCCTTAAAATTAAGGTTACATACAGTTGAAAATTGAATGTGAATAGCTAAGTATATGTTATTTATTACGCGACGAAAAAATACTACACCCCTTTTCAAGGACATTTTGCGCACATAGAAGTGTAGAAATTGGTATAGTTAAGTTTATATGGAACAGTGTAAAATAAAAAATTGAATAAAAAATTATATAATTTATTAATATTATATACTTTTTATATATTCACGCATATCCCCCGCAGGGGTTGGCAGAGACCACAGAGCTCCATCCGCTACCATTCATCGCAGCGAAACGGCTCTCCATTGGTCGCTTCTCGCCCTTGTGAGAATCAGGACGTGACGGATGGCGAACCACGTCGCCGTCATTTTTCAACAAGTTAAGTATATTAAATTCTGTCATATAATTACTAGTGCTCGTCCAGTGGTCGAAAATCACTAGGACAAGCACTAGTAATTACACGAGAGACCTATGTAAGTAACTGTCTTATGGTAAGTGGCTTATGTCCAGCAGTGGACTGCCTCAGGTTGTTGATGATGACTGAACTAATTTTACTGACGTTTCTTGAGGAAACAAGATATAATCACATTATGTGCTGTCGTTTCGGATGATGGGTAATTTGGGGGTCCGTTAATTTTCTGCTGAAGTAAACAAAGCTCTCCCAGAAAATGTTGCCGCTCTTAATGAACGTTAAATTATACGCTACATTAAATCGCACGCAAATACTTTTAGATGCCAAAATATGCTAAACTCATCTCAAGAGATCTTTGTTTATCTTCCACCAACTTATTATCATGAGAGAGATACGTTGATACCTTTGTTGTGTTGATAGTTTTGCGAACACGTCTGCGACCATATGAGTATATTTTACAAGAACAATAAAATCTAATTTTCTTTCATAGTTTCGGAAATTTTATTTTAGGTAACATTTTTAATTTAGGTATAGAAAAGGATAGTTATAGTTAAGTGAACTTAAAAACTATTCATCCGTTTGTTTGCGTTGAAGTTACGAATTTTAATAATTAAGCCAACCTTTTTAAATCTACCAAACACTTTATATTATTATTTTTTATACTTAATGAGATATTTGATAATCAACATTTGTATCGTATTATATCCTATGCGTTTGTGAATTATGGGAAGGCATTTGACTCCATTGAGACCTGACCTATTATGACAGCCTTGAAACAGTAGTTTCATGCAGAAATGTTGAAATGTCTGTACAATTATCGTTCAAATACAGTGCAATCAAACGATACGAATACAAATGCATCGTGAAGTGAGACAGGAGGATATTATACCCCCGAAATTATCCACAATTGTCCACTTGCAAAGGAAGGCGTTTTAAAGCGCTAGTTAACTAGATTCACCGATTGGTTGAACCTGCAATATAGCATACCTTCGATTTACTTCCATACTCGTTAATAAGGTATATATCATAATAACATGTCAAAGATAAAATAAAAACTATTTTGTAATAAAATAACGTAGATATCCTCAATCATTATAATGAAATAAAGAAGTTCTGAAGGGAATTCAAAATGGCCGTCTCGTACGACACTAATGACTACCGTTTTGGCTTGCCTGCGAAACTTTTTATGAAATCAGTCAATCGCATCACTTTATCTAACAAAGAACAAGGAAGGCACTGAAGTCACGATCATAGATAAGAAATTGCCTCGTGATGTCTTTTAGATCTTTACGAAAATTAGACAAAAGTTTGGTACAAAAACGACACAACTTCTCCAATTAAGACAAAAGTAATAAGAGATCTTATGCCGAACAATTTATTATTAAATGTTAGCGATCGTATACTTATACCTTCGTACAGATTCTATTCGGATGGTTAGGTACAATGTAAGCTCGTATTATAGAGATAACCAAGCTAATACTTACCGCTTATTAATCGGTTGTCTTCCGTAGAGTCTACTATGTCTGAAGATGCCTCGTGTTGGGGCGAAATACGTGTCATTTACAAGATGGAAAAGTGATAATGTGTGTTTGATGTTGTGTATAGTGGTTGGTGGGTGGAGAATTGATGGCCGATTTTCGGTAAGTTTTTGGTTTAAGTTCCAAATAAATCCACTTAACCCAACGGAAAAACACACATTATTAATTTTCTGTTATTGTTTTGCTTGTCGCGGATCTTAGCTAAGTAAAACTTTTGACTGTCCATGTATTAATGGGCATTCCAGCTTTTATGATAAACGAAGGCTTCACGTAACCAATTTTTATAGTTTTTTCATGAAGATTAATTCTGTCAAACTTAGCGAAAAGCCCACATAAATACGAGACACTGAGTTTTTTAGGCAAACGAGTAAGCGTATTCCCTGATGGATAGCAATCAACGCTGCCGTAAGACATCCACAAAACCATATGCATTAGAAATGCGTTGCTGGCCTTTGAGATATGAGTGGGTTAATTTTTTAGCTGTTAATTGGTAAGTAACTATTATTTCGCTTTAATAACTATTATTATTAACCCTTATAGAAGTGGTAGAGGAATACTGCAAACGAATTTATTCAAGAATGACATATTATTTGTCTGTAGCATGAATGGGCCGGCTCGCCCGTGCAAGTACCACATTCCCGCAGAAAACGGGCGTCTGATTAGTAGTGTAGCTATCGCGCTTCGTCCGGTGACCGGTTAAGTTTCGGAGGCCCAACCTCCACCCCCTCCCCCGTCTCATAATGACACTTTCTTAAAAAGCCGGCAACGTGTTTGCCCTGCCTGTGGCACTGCGGAAATCTATGTGCAACGTTGATTTCTTTCCATCAAGCGACACGCCTGCCCGTTTGCCTTCCTATCCCATAAATACCCTGCTTTATAAATCACCATTTTTGTCGAATCAGTAGGCGATTAGAAAATTTTACTATCAACATAGATATCAAAAAAGACGGTGGGTAAAAAAAAGATTGTCAAGAAGAAAAGATGAAAGTCTATTAGAATAGTTTCTACTTAATAGTCAGTCTTTTGCAATAATATGGAATTTAATAAGATGGCAAATAAATTTGATACTTTTAACAATTTTTGTCAAAAATATTTGATTAAAATGTGCTTACAATGTGACTGTGCCATAAATTATATGAATATTTCATATGAATATGTATATCAATCGGGGACGTCCACACCCCGCGCAGAGGTGTGGGATCGAGCCTCGGGGATGAACCCCACTGCTCGTGCAGCAACTCAATGGGACAAACGCTCCCCGGTCTTAGGTGCCGCTATTCCTAGCGACTTTTGGGCGTCCTTTAACGACTTCGCGTCGTCGAGATATGGCTGAACCTATTCCTACGTTGGGTCCGTCGCTGGCCCTCTTCCCTCGCGGGAGCCAGGAGGCGACAGGAGGATTTCGCGTGGGAGTGGACGTCCCTCAGGTGGGCGAGCGTGAAGGGGAGCAAAATTATTAAGGTGTGGGTGTGGTCCATTGTCGGCTCGGTCGAACATCTTCCGAGCCAACCGGACCACAAACTCATGGATGCTCTCCACCCTGAGGTCCCTCGCTATTACGTCGTTACGCATATAGCGAGCCGCCCCCACGATGGCGCGCAGAGACAGATTCTGCTGGATCTGAACGCGTTTGCGCTGGGTTGCTGATATCAAAGACCACCAGGCCGGCGCAGCATAGGTCAGTCGGGAGCGAACGTAGGCCTTATAGACCAACAGCTTCGTACGCACGGGTATGCGGGTTATATGTATATTTTACTATAAACTACTAAATGTTTGTTGTTTTACTGCCATCTATTGATGGCTTTCCAAACTAATGTGAATATACGCTACAACGAAACCAATTGTTTTTCAAACAGTGAATAACACAAAATAAACTTCATGTAGCTTCCTAGATGGCGCTTTTGATTATATCTTGTAGAAATTTTGTATAATCCGTTCTACACTGACATCGTTCTCACACGTCGACGCAGAAAATTAAATATAGTAATCCACAAAATGAAAACTTACCACTGAAGCAATTTTTTTTAAGATTCTTGAAAAATTTTTATCAACGCATAACAAAATTTTCTATTGATCGTAAAGCTGTGAGTTTTCGTCTGTTTACATCGGTATATAAATAATAGATCAAGAAGAACAAATTCCTTTCTCCTTCTTTTAATTATTTTTCTTTGCCGATTACTTCCTTCTTCCCCTGATATTATTCATTTTCTTACTACAAGGTAGGCACGCATCTCGAGTGCTCTTAACCCTGCAGAAGAAACCCCCTTGCCCGTATGTATGCCTATAAAAAATCTCAATTATATTCCATTATTTTTTTTCCTTTACTGTTTTGATATTTGTGGTTTTAAATCTTATTACTTACTTAGGAAAGAGCCTAGTTTCCACAAAACAGGAAATCCTAGTGTGGGATCTAGAGTCATGTAACATATGTAAACATATTGAAAATAAAGGTATTATTATATATAGAGATAACGCTTTTTGATTCGTTTCACAATTGCAACATCCAAATTCTGAATTTTTGGCTTCAATTTCAAATAATTATAACTTTATGCTAAACTACGGACACCTTATCATACTCAGTAGTAAATAATTAAGGAAAATAGGTTTATTATGACTATATAAGGAAACTTGTACCACAATAATGGAACAAAGTTAAATGTATTATATCTATAACCATGGACAGACGACTATTTATTTATGTATCGTTTATAATTACGAGTGTAATATTTGGAATTTCTGGTGAGTCTTTTGCATTTAAACTTTAATTAATTTATGATATGTATATGATGTATTAATTATAAAAGATAAGGAAAAGTAGATTTACACAGAAACAATATTTTTTGTTTCACTTTTATTAGGAAATGAAAAACAATAATAATTTATGAAATTTATAACTGCAGATGGCGATCGAACAGGCGACTCTTCTGTTACTGAAGCTGTTGTGGAAATGGTGAGGAATTTAATTTACCGTATGATTAAGTGTCTATTTATTCGTAAAAAAAATGTTCGTAGACGTAATATATATATATATTTTTTATCAGAACACTTCGGCCGATGGACATACGTGTAAAACAAATATGCGTAAGTATTGTTTAAATAATTATTATCAGTACAGTTGTATCGTCGTTTTATTTAAATCGTCGATAAAAGAGTTTTCATCGTCGTCTGCCGATTAATTGGCTCAGTGGTGGACTACCGCTTAAGTCAACACATGTTATGTTTATTCCGAATTTGGATATCCTGTATGCGACTGGATTGGATGTCCATGCGACTTTTAGGCTGATGATTAATATTGAATCTGTCTATTTATGTAATGATTCTTATTTTTAATGTAATAATTTCACTCATATGGAAATTTTATTGCATTCAAAAAATGGGCAATAATCTCAATTTGTTTTATACGGAATAACAACTGAGGTCTACACTGTTTAATCGAAACTCCTGAGCAGGAAGAGCGTAGGTTAATTTATTAAAAAAATACTTACAATATACTTTCACTTAAAGTTTTTGAAATATTTGATAGAATCTCATTCCTATAAGGGTCTTTTAATTTATTATAGTATTAAAAGACCCTTATAGGAATGAATAATCTTGTAATTTATTATAGTTATAAATTTAATTATAGCTTTTATAAATTTGGATTTTGGTTGATATAAAATTTAAAACTGACTGACTATACAAGTCAGAAATTATTTGAGCTAAAGAGTTTATTTTGCTGAGGACCACGGAAAATATTTTTTTAGGATTTTGAGCTAAGTAAATTCTTTCATTCTAAATGACTCATAATGTATTAAAATTTAATAATGTTATCAGCCTCGCATGTCACTTATGCGTAACAAGTATGATCTGACTTCCGAAGAACCGCATTTTGCGTTTGTTCAGTTATCTCAGTGCTGACTGGTTATTTTAATCCTTTATAATACCTAACTGATTATGAAGATCTTTTTTTTTTCAGAAACCTGTTCTATAAAAATGGTATGTTAAAATATTATTTTATTTCCTTAATTATTCAAAAAACTACACCAATAACGAAATTATTAATCTCAGCAATTACTGTTTGTTTTCATTAAAAGTATTTATTATAAAATAATAATTAGCACTGTAATCGCACCATTGAATTCATATGGTTCTACTATAGAGATAAGATAGAAGAGATAAAACCAAATTGTTAGCTTATAGAGGAATCTATAATATATACGTTTCATCTGAGCTTAGGCCTTCCGCGACTTCTACGACCATCTGGTTTGCTATTTGGTGTGCATTTGGCAAATTTGTCAAGCTTGCATCATTTTGACCACGACAAATAAACTAGCACTCACCGATGAAGTCCAAATGCATTAATATTACATTAGCACAAGATTGTTTAGATAAGTGTCTAAAAAATTAATTACTATCATATTAAAATGAATCTTTGTATAAAAAAAAACAAGTGAAAATTTGTCGAGCTCTCATCATTTTTACCACGACAAATAAACTAGCACTCATCGAAGCAAGTAAAAATATATTTATATTAAAGTAGCACAAGATTGTTTATAAAAGCGTCTAAAAAATTAATTACTATTATATTAAAATGAATGTTTGTATAAAAAAAATGAAAATTTGTCAAGCTTGCATCATTTTCACCACGACAAATAAACTAGCACTAACAAAAGCGAGTTAAAATGTATTAATAATAAAATAGCTCAAGATTGTTTAGATAAGCGTTATCTATAGGCTGTCGATAAAATTAGGTAGAAGCTTAATTGTAAACGTGGACTCACGTTTGGTACAAATATTGTACTTTTTAGAACTTTTCGGCGACGACGGTTCGAATTAGCATGAATCTCACCCCAACTGAATATCGCCTTTTAATCACAAAATCGAGAAGGCGAACAAAGACACTAAACAATAAATATTAAAATAGATTTGCTGTAACATGGCAACAATAACTTTTTTAACAAACACATGAATTAAACCAGCGAAACAATTCTTAAAGTACAGCTTAATATTCAAAATATATATTTATATGAATTTTACATAATTCTAAATAATTTATTTTAGACAAATTACAATTATTTTATACAAACCAATATTATTCGTCTCACTCGTATAGCAAATGGCGCAACAAGACGAATACAAGTTTGGTCTATTGCAAAAAATAATTAAATAATGATATTTATTCTAATACGCCGAAGAATTCTTATTAAATATAATATAGACGTAAAATGTTCAAGGTTCCTAGAATTCTTATTAAGTAATGTATTTTTCTCTATGTCTGATAACCCCGCCAATTCGAATAGGACAAGCGTGGCCCGGTATGGGACATATATGGGCTGTAAAAAAAATGTATTTTTGTCGAAAACATAAAGAATTTGAATTCATATTAAGTATTATAACGATGTATACAACAAATAATTTTGTTCATAGATTTGAAATAGACATTGAGCTATATTCTAACAATTCAGTTACAAAAATTATTCCCGTTTTTTAAATTAAACGTTAATTAATAATTTCTTCAATTCACTTGCAGGCTCCAAAATTTTTGAAAGGAGATCAGGGTCCGAAAGGTGAACGGGGTATTGATGTAAGTTTATATAGTCAATATTTCCGTACTCATATCTTAAAAACATAACAATTAGTGACTTATTCTAGTATTATATGTCGAGTAGTAGTAGTGAGTTACTTCGTTATTAAAATACTGTCATTAATTAAGGAGTTATTATATTATCCGTCGAGAATTTTCGCCCTTTCAAGGCGCTCATGAATTTCGGCAGCACGTTAGCAATTGCCAGCTGTCCAGAGTATATTGTCTCATTACATAGCTCGGGGTACGGCCATAGCTAAGCTGGACCAGGGAAAATAAATAACATACTTATTTTAGAAGAAGTTTCATCATCATCATCATCATCATCAACAGCCTGCGGCAGTCCACTGCTGGACATAGGCCTCCTCCATGGAGCGCCACCTAGCCCGATCTTCGGATACACGCATCCAGTTTCTGCCAGCCGCCCTGCACAGATCGTCGCACCATAGAACGAAAGGCTATGTTGGTGACTTTACTTTGGAAGAAGCTTATATTACTATAATTTTACATCAGTATAAAATAAAATAAAATTATTAACAATACTATTTTAAAGGATTCGAAAATATTTTATTATATAATATTATGTATGATTGACTTTCATTATATTATATAATATTATGTCAGTGTCCTCCCCTCCCCCCGTCAACGGAGTTCGATTCCCGCATCGGAATAAATATATGTATGGCCTACAAATATTTTTTCCGAATCTGGTAACCTCGGCAATCCTCATTGGACAACCGTGATTGGCTAACGTCCGTTCCTCCAGAAATGGGGAAGTCCGTGCGCAGCAGTGAGACATATGGGGTGTGAAAAAATGTATAAATATTGGGTTAGTTAACGCAATTTGGGGAGGGGGTGAGACTCAGTACCCCTTCTGCCTACCTAGACTTGGCCATGTCTTACATTAGCCAAAATGTAATCTTCACTCTAGCCCTCTATAATCCAGCAAATGTGATGAACCAATTGCCGAAAAATTTGCTAAGACGAAGAACTATGTGGATCAATTTGGTTTTTAGACAGATTTCTTCACACCTTATACCCCTTAATGAATCTGATCGACTTTAAACTTGTAGAATAGGGCACTGTCGGTCTTCACGTTGTAATCAGGCTTCTGTTGTAACCAGTTGTTTCTGGGTGTAACAAGTATTTTGCTGGATGGCGCAGTTTGCGCATGGGTTGATTCTAATATATATGTATACCATGTATAACCAAATAAAGCAGACATCTGTTCGAAGTGACTCCTAACTACACCTTTTATGTCCTGCGTGCGATATTGGGTAAGTGGATAGATCCTTGCAAAGTGGTACTTAAAATATATTTCCACTTACAGGGAATCGATGGAAAGCCTGGATCAAAAGGCGAACCTGGTGAGCAGGTAAAATTCTTCCCACTCTTTTTATTATTATTTTAGAAACGACGCGCGAAAATAGCAATAACTACAATTAAAATAAATTATAGCCGTTAGTGTACTAAATATTAATTTAATTCTTTTCATTTTATATTACGGTGACGTGGTTCGCCACCCGTCACGTCCTGATTCTCACGAGGGCGAAAAGCGACCAATGGAGAGCCGTTTCGCTAACCCCTGCGAGGGATAGGCGTGTATATATATATATATATATATATATATATATATATATATATATATATATATATATATATATATATATATATATATATTACGGTTATTTACTGATGTAGAACTGATTCTCCTCATTTCTTAAAACCGAATATGGGTGAGAAAATATTAGTAGACGGACATTTATCTGAGTAATTAAAATCAATATTTCAATATTTGACCCCCAATTCGTCAAACGTTAGGATCACGGCAAAAACACTTATTATTCGCCGCGGGTGGATTTGGCATCTCAGTTTATCTTTCTTCTTTACTGGTATTTATTTGTTTCCATAGCCACTTTATTTGGTAGGAAATGTGGGAGCTGTATTCTATGTCAGGATCTATTGAGCAAAATTTAATTGTATTATATTTGAACTGTCCTTTTTGTAAATCTGTTATTTTTCGTATCAGGTTTTATTAGTTTTAAAAATGTTCTTACTTTGATTTTTATTGCAAGTTGAGGATAAAAGCATTGGAAAATTAATCATACTTTTATTTATGCAGGGTAAAGACGGTTTGAAAGGTGAAAGCGGTGTCAAAGGAGAAATTGGCCAAAAAGTAAGTAAAAAGTAAAATTTTTAAAAATCTAATTTTTTAAATAAATAAATTTTTATTTAATATATATTATATATATTTTTATAATTTTAAAAATAAAATTAATTGTTATTGTTAGAGATATCGTTTACTGACAACTATTATAGCAGCTATTTAAGGCTAAGTTCTAAATGAAATCCAAATATTTTTGTTATTTATTTAAAGCCGAGTGCTAGGACAGACTTCTGTCATTTATATGTGTGTATTAATATACACACATATAAATGACAGAAGTCTGTCCTAGCACTATACCAATATTTAATAATATATGCCTATTTTATCACCTATCATCTTTGGACAGCAATTATATTGACCACTACATGTGGCCATTTGAGAACCATCCCTTGGAGTCAGAAATTTTCATCACGATACTTGTATGTATCCAGTTATGTTATATATCCAGTTATCTTATTTATTCTGTGTACAATTAATTCTTTTCTTTTTTTATAAGGGTCTGTCAGGTCCACAAGGTGTATCTGGTCCTAAAGGTGATGTTGGAATTCAGGTGAGCTGTATTATTGTCAAATTGAAATTTTTTAATATACTATTGATGACGGAGTGAGACGGCGTCTTATCAAACATAGTGAGAGACGCCCCCTGGCTAGGTGGTGTGACCATGGAAAAACTGGAGGTGGCACATCTTGGGGGAGACAGAGACAACAAACAAGTACCGCAAACTGTTGTTGATGACAATGATGATTGATGATATGATGTGATGTGATATATAAACTTTAATCGATATTTACTCTATAAATACTTTCTCTTTTATTTTATTTATTTATTCTTTCTGTAAATATTTTAGTACAAAAACGGACTTAATGCCAGAAGGCATTCTCTGTATGTCAACCTTTGGGTTGATGATAAAGATTTTACTTTTTTATGTACAAATAATATTATTTAATGATAAAAAATATTGTAACTATTGGGAAAATCATCTGCAAAAACGGTATTTTTGAAAAAGGAAGTCTTGGTTAGTCGATACCAGGGAGTTGAGAGGAAAAGCAAATGCTGCTGTACTGTTTCGCCCCACTTAAGACAAAAATAGTCATAATGAATTGCCTGTCAACCTTCTCTTGTCGGTAATGTACTTACAGAAAAAGGAGAAAGAATAAAATGCAAGGCTAAAACGCTAGCAGCATGTATATATGTGTGTTTACATATGTAATATAAGGCTATACGCAGACCAAAGCACTCGCTATCTCAGTGATATTAGGAGGCATCTCCGTGAAGAAAGTTTGTAAAAAACGGTTTGTCTAAACATGACTTTGAGCGTAGCGTTTCTATCGGAAAGAAACGCAAACCTGCTTTACACATTCTTCCGCTCACCGTACGAACCGCGGTAGCTCAGCTACCACTCAGACGCCGGTTTTCTGCGGAAGTGTGGTACTTCCCCGGGCAAGCCGATCCATTCATACTACAGGCAAATATTATACCATTCTTGACAAAGTATTCGTCTGCAGCAGGGTTCTACCACTATCAAATACCAAGAGGGCGAGAAGCGACTAACGGAGAGCCGTTTTGCTACAATGAATGTGAGAGAAAGGACGGATGAAAAGATGGATGAGGAAGGATGACAGATGGAGGAAGCAAGAAAAGGTGTGTCGGCATCGTAGTGGATGGAGATACGTGGTCTCTGCCTACCCCTATAGGAAACAGGCCTGATGATATGTATGTATGTATGTATGAATAATCGAACCTGTTTAAGAGCATGAAGTTTTTTTATATTCAAGGGTCCACAAGGTGCACCCGGTCTTGAGGGGGCTAAAGGAAGTCCGGTAAGCATTATCTTAAATTATTAACGAGTACAGTTAATAGTTTTATATATTAAAGAAAGCTACTTATTATATAGAAAACAATTTCTGAATACAAATAAGCTTTGTTTTTCTCTATTAATATTTATATAAGAATTCTACATCAACTTATAGCTACAATAATAATAAGAAATTTTAAATTACCTATACAAAGTAACCCACGCTGTTTCGTTTATTAGGAATTAAACAATGTGAAAACAATCCTTCTTTACTAACTTTCTTTCTATTTAGGGAAAAGACGGTTTGAAAGGTGAAACCGGTACTAAAGGAGAAGTAGGTTTACCTGTAAGTAGAGAAAATATATTTGATTTTATATATTATAATATTTGTAATGATGTTCCTACAAAAATTTAGTTTTTATTTAAATTACCGTGTGCGACAATTTTGGTAACTGAGAAATACATGATATGTCACTGGTTCTATTACTTCCATGAAACAATTTCATTGAAGAGGTGGCAAATGAGTATATAGTCGCGTGAAAGTCATCACCACCGACACATCAAAATCGGCAAACAAATCGCCACCGACATTTGCAATAGAAGGGCATTAGATTTCGGTACTTTACCTTTGGATAGTTGGAATCGGAGCCCTTACATTCACAATTTTTTTTTGGATGCGGTACTTCCCCGATCTAGCCGGCCCATTGATGCATGCCTCTACCACTGTTAAATAATGATTAATGTAGTAAAAAGTTCTTCTTTTTTATTTTTTTATATTCAGGGTCCGCAAGGGTTGAAAGGTCTTATGGGTGACGTCGGTGTTCAGGTAAGTTGCAACATTTAAAAAATATATCCGTACTCTTCATGATATCATGTGATTCTCAATTCTAGCTTTAATGGTCTTTTACGCTCTGTACGTAAATATATACGATAATTGACAGTTATAGCCATATATACAAGTAAATATGGATATAAGTGTCAATTATCGTGAACATAGTTTTAAACAAAGATAATAACAATTAGGAAAATATTCTCCTTCCATCTGTAGAATATTAAAATCTAGCTATTACTTAAATGCATTCAAAGTTTCCATTAAAAATGTAACAGAAAATTGTCCGGCAGACGTTGTCCTGTTCTAAAAATAAAAATTAACTAGAACTCGGTTAGAGCGCGACCTGTTGGGTCTTATTGTGCATTTAAACTATGTAGGAATCCATTTAAATACATCCAAAAACAAAACACATTTCGTTAAAATCGGTTCAGCCGTTTTGAAGGAGTTCAGTGACAAACACACACACAGAAGATGATAAACACACATATACATATGTACATATATGTACAAACATTAATGAAAAAGGAATAATATTCTATAATACTAAATAATGAATAATGAATGAATACTCTAAATAATGAATAATGAATGAATACTCTAAATAATGAATAAATAAATGAATACTCTAAATAATGAATGTGCTTAATGAAGTTCATAGTCGAAGATATCAGATTTGTTCAGTAATTTCCATAATGAACTCTTAAGTAATGCGTTCAGGACGCTGACGGAGCTGCCTAGTTGCTGCAGTGCGTTGGTAATGTTCACTGAGGCGCATGTAGATTGCTTTTATACAATTATGCGCAAACGGTGTACATAGAAGAGAATTTGGTAAACGGTGAGAGGATTAAAAAGAGGAAATACACGCGCAGGAAGCTCGGGAAGACCAATGCTCAGATATTGAAGAATATCTAACACAGGATAAAGTTGCTGAATAAAATATCAAAATATCCCTGGTGTGCAGGGTTCGGGTCAGTCCCAACGGCATCCTGAGGCAAGTGACAGGTTTCATTGTCAGTACCTGAATTGTCAAATGGTAACAAATCAAGATTACCTTAGTTAAGATAGGATTGCCTTAGGTAAGATAGGATTGCCTTAGGTAAGATAGGATTGCCTTAGGTAAGATAAGATTGCTTTAGGTAAGATTACTTACATTAGATTAGTGTGTGCCTTCTAACAAAATATGAACTGTGAAGCTTAAAATTAATGATTTTTATTTTATTTTTTTTAATCATTGTTTTCAGGGTCAAATGGGACCGCCTGGTCCCATTGGAGAAACGGGAGGTCCGGTAAGTTCTCATATGTTTTGTAAAAAGGTATAAATTTAAGCCCAAAGCCAAATAAAACATTTATATAGTTATATATTGTACATATTTGATTTTTTATTTATTCATATTTTAAAGTTTATTTTAACTAATCATTGAGTTAAAAACGATCTGACTGATCTTATTGATGTAAAACATCTTATCGCGGGGTATGGAAGTTAAATCGGACACCGAGACGCCGTCTCGATTCAGGCTACGCTCCTCCTGTCACTCGACTCTAAATAGGGTCACTTACACGTGGCCGTGAGTATACGGTGGAGACGTCATCAATGTTTCACATCTACCAAGAGTCCTATGAGGCTTCTTTTTTTTTAAAAAAAAAATAACTGCATCCTGCCAGTTCCTATTAAATATAGTATATACCTGCCCCTAGACGCGCTTTTAGTGCCAATATTCAACTAAACGTATCCAATTTCTGTCAGTTTCTCTGTGCATATCATCATTTTATCTGGTCGTGTTGGGTCCCACATAGTGTATGCTTAAACAAAACTGCCACTATTATAAACATTAATACATTTTATTTATGTTATTGAAACTCATGTATTATTATAATTTATTTTATATAAATAATAAAATGTTTACCAAAATTTTTTTTATTAAATTATTTCTAAACTTTAGAAATATTTTAAGATCATGGTAGAACGTTTCGATGGTGTTTTAGAGAAAACATTAATTATTTTTTATATTTATTTATGTAAATGGCACTTAAACAAATTACAATCTTGAAAAAGTAAATTATTATTATTAATCGTCAATATAAAAAATAAATATTGACGATTAATATATAATATAACTCTTAATATTTGCGCACAGTATAGTTATATTGTAATAACAATGCATGTTATTTAATTATATGCATTCATATTTCGATAAAATATAATAATATTAAACAGATAAAATAAAAAAAAAGGATCACAATAATCTCACGTGTGATCTACTGGCCAAAGATATACCGGAGCGATTGCTTTAGATTAAAATACACCAATTTTATTATATAAAATATCAAATGTTTTGTACTGTAGGCAATTAATATATTATTGTCTATGCAGGGTAAAGACGGTATGAAGGGTGAACCTGGTGAAAAAGGTGATAAAGGCTCCACTGTAAGTTTCACTTGCATATAATTGACTTATAAATAATAAAAAAAAATGTAAACGTAAAACTCTCTACAATCGTACTTATTCTTTTCAGTTACCTGTTGCTTACAAAACTTAGGTAACACAGTATAAACATAAAACATTTCTCACAAATTCTTACTTATATGAAATAGCTTTTCTTCTCAATTTATAATAACTATTTGTAATAAATATGTAATGTGGACAGTCAAAAGTTTAATTATCTAAGATCTGGGACAAGCAAGACAATAACAGAAAATTAATAATGTGTGTTTTTCTGCTGGATGAAGTGGATTTATTTGGAACTTAAACCAAAAACTTACCGAAAATCGGCCATCAATTCTCCACCCACCAACTACTATACACAACACACATAACCACTTTTCCATCTTGTAAACGACACGTGTTTCGCCCCAACACGAGGCATCTTCAGGTATAGTAGACTCTACGGAAGACAACCGATAAGTTGTCCTAAAGGACAACTTTTCAGTTGTCTTCCGTAGAGTCCATTTGCTTGTCGCGGATCTTAGCTAAGTAAAACTTTTGACTGTCCACATAGTGATGCATTTCCGCAAAGTAACGCCTGACTCCATTAATAATCATAAATATGTAAGACGAAATAGGATTTTAAGTTAAATTCGATACTCTTCCATCCACGTCCATCGTTTTGACAGGGAAATATGTGAATGTTTTCAATCGGTCAAGTCATTCAAGTTGTGTAAATTATTTTGTTTTCATATACAGGGTCTCCAAGGTCCACCAGGACTTGCGGGAGATAAAGGAGCTCAGGTTAGTCTCGCGATTTATTTGCCAAAGTTGCCAATTTCATTGAACCTATTGTATCTTCATTTCAACTACATTAATTACCGATCATTAACCACTTACCTATATCTGACGACCAATGGGTTCAAAGGCGGGGCTACTACCTACGGAGTCAAGTCGTGAGTCGCAAATCCGTATTGGACAAGCGTAGTAGGTTAATTTCCATTCCTCCAGAAATGGGGAGGCCTGTGCTCAGTAGTGAAACATGTATGAGCTGTGAAAACACTGATTGGCGACCAGAGAACAAGTCTTGTCGCACTGTTAAAGTTTTGGTCAATTTACGGCCTATCATTTTTTATGGGATAGGATAGCAAACAAGCAGAACATCTGGAACAAATAGAAATGGAACAAAGAAATGAAAATCAGTTAACACCACCATAGACATCCGCAGTGTTTACACACACTTACATCCGCACTTATGGTTTATGTTTGGTTTACTGGGGAGAAAATCACCTTTCACATTGAGTTCGTTATTATGATCACGATAATGTATAAATAAAAAAACTATTCTTATGGTTCCTAGTTTTTCAATCTTAAATTTACAAAAGGATGTTTGTCATTTCTGTTTATATTTTTGTAAACATTTATTAACATTAAAGTAATTGTTTTGGGTCGAAAAACTATGGTATAAAAATATACTAATCCATAATAAATAAAAATCTAAGTAGCATAGTAGTTGATGCCACATTCAACTTAGGAAACTAGAAAACTGTTTTAACTGATTTACATAAACCATTTTTATATTTTTGTTTAACTGCTTATGATGATGAATAAATCTTAAATATTCATAATTATGTTTAGTGATTTATTCAATTTTGTTGTTGTTTAGGGTTTTCCAGGTTTATCTGGTCTTAAAGGAGAGAAAGGATCTCCGGTAAGTTTTCATAATTCTCTATTCAATATATTTTACTTTGTTAGAAGTGTAAAAAAACAAAATGTTAATTCAAATGACAATGGGCTGGTCATTTTGTAGAACTGATAAAGCTTGGAGTAGACACGTGCTGGAGAGCAGATCGCGTCTTCGTAAACTTAGTGTGCGACGCTCCTCGTTAGATGGATGTAATGATTTTCGCAGAGAGATTGAGAGAAACTCGATACGAAAAAGCAAAAATCACATTAGATAGCGTGCCTTAGGGGTCCATATCCTGGAGAGAATTTCCGTAAAGGATGATGATGATGATAATGATAGATCTGAATCGTGTGCTGTTATCTGTTTTAACATTTTACTTGATTTGCTTTACACAAATGGTTAGATATATCTACTAGATATTTTATACATGAGTGTGTTATAAACGGGTTATAATTTTTTTTACATATTTAAAAATGTATTAACAATTTTTTTGAAAATTGTTATATATTATATATAAATTTTTAAATATTATATAAATTTATACAAGAATTGTAAATGAATTATTAAATATATATATTACTATATTAATAAAATTCAGAATTAAAGTTGTGTACTGGAGACCTCTTGGACAAAATTTGAAATATAGCACTACAAACATAATATCCACATTATATTGATTTACAAACTGATTTTCATTCTATATGCTCTACAAGTGTCCCAGACCGCTGTTTTTTGTTTAGTTATGTTTACTAATTATAAACAATAAAGTTCAGTAATCTCCTAACGATAATAATTAAATTATATTTAAGGGTAAACCAGGTACAGTGAAAAGTGCAGACGAACTTGAAGACTGTACACCCACTGAATTGTCCGACGAATGTGAGTGTTATTGTTGTAACTTATTGATTGCCGATTAATCTATATATTATATTTAATAATTTTTAGATTAATAAAATAGTGCATCTATGATTCATTACAATTTCGTATTTAAATTGTTTTTAAATATTTCATCGATATGATTGGCTAGTCTGCAGTATAAATACATCGCGGTAAAACAACATTTTTTTTATCAGAGCAGATATCAAATAAGCCTGCGACTTGTCCGGGGCATTATAAATGCATTGTGGACCTTTTGTGAACACTTATGCACGTCTGTTGAGTACTTCAATGTCGTACGTTTTCGGGAACACTGGTGGTAGATCGTTCCACAGTTGCACTGTTTGTATGCATACGCATACAGTGTTATCGTGTTTCTTTTTATAAAACAGGTAGACAAACGACTAGCTGTTATCTAAATAAATAAATAATTATCACCATCAATGGATATTAGCTTCGCAACCGGCAATGACTCATGCAATGCAATCATGCAATGACTCTTTAAATTTTTATTGATCAAATTAAACGCATATCTAATTCCTCCACTCCCTCACATTCTATTCACTCACAACCTTCATTCACTCACACCCTTCCCATACCATTCATATCACATCTTAACAAGTGCCAACAGGCAGCGAAGACTCGGAGGAGCCGATGACCATCGCCCACATCTTCGACTGTCTAGAAGAGGCCAACGCTCAAATAATGTCCGGCATCGAGTACGGGACGGCGCTGTCCAATGCGTTTAACCCCACCCCGCTCGCTCAGTAGGGAGCAGAGCAGATTGCACAGTATTGCTCGTCGTTGTGATGGAGTCTGGTGTTGACTTTAACACAGCGATGTACAACTTATTTGGCCCTACCTCGCTCATCGGGTTTGAAGATGAGCGGGTTGGCCAGATATACGACGCCTAAAAGCCGCTGGCAACGGCGGCGCAAAGACCGGGGGGCGGTCGCCTCCCGAGCATAGGTCCGAGTAGTGGAGATCAACCCTGAGGCTCGTTCCTACACCCCTACAGGATGTAGATGTCCCCGATTGATCACATCTTTCAAAAAGAACAGCAACGAATCTGTTTTTTGAAGCGTACATGCATGAAACGTACATGCATACGTAAGTACTGTGATAACTCATGATCAGGTAACTTATATAAAAAATGGAATAGGAGGGCAAACGAGCAAGCGTGTCGCCTGATAGAAGCGGTGCCTATAGACATCCGCTCTGTTATGTTAGAGGTATTACGGAGGCGTTGTCGGCCTTTAGGATATGTGTATGCCTATTTTTTGAAGGTTTTTATAAGGTATCAGCCCAGAAATACTGTCAATTTGACTTAAAATTTCTTATTTGCAGCTGATGTTGCTGAAGGACGAGACGAATATAGATCAAGTAAAAAATGTCCACTATCAAAACTTTGTAATGGATATGCGGATATCAGGCCTGGTTTGTTTGTTAATTATTATTTAATACAAATGTATACCTTAATGTGTGTACATTATTTAAAACGTTTTCAGCATATTTATTAATTATTTTATATATTCTATTTTATTTTATTTATGACATTTAATTTAGAATAATAGGTCCTACTAGGCGGCGCCGTGCTGAGATATACCGATTCGGTCATTATTCCTATTTTGATTACATTTATATATAAATATAAATAAATAAGTATATATATAATATATATATATATATATATATATATATATATATATATATATATATATATATATATATATATATATATATATATATATATACTTATTTATTATGTCCGAGGCAGGCGTTACTATAACGTGCCAGCCGTATTGATGCGGCGACACGGGATCTTTAGGGGGTTTTATCTTCGATATAATAAACTCTTCCAAATGAAATTAATTTATTAATGAATCACTCTACATTTTATATTAATTATATACATTATTCACACTTTATCAGTATTATTTTCTTATTCAAGGAAAGGCAATATGTTATTCGAAAGACGTCAATTAATCAAATCTTATTGTTTTTATAAAACAATTTATTTCTTTCTATTTTAAAATAATGAATGTTAAAAGAAGAAATATAATATAAAAGGTTTTATTATATTCAAATAAAAAAAATAATACACTAGTGATACATTTATCAATGTAACATTACTTTGCGTATCTCTTATTTTTATCGTATTCTATTGCTATACAGACAGTCAGAATATTTACTTAGTTAAGATTATTATTTTACTTACTTATCCCGGATCTTAGCTAATTAAAAATTCTGACTCTCCACATATTTATTTTTAAATAATTGGAAAATTTGAATCAAAGTTGTACTATTTTCCACTATATTTTTTTTTCTTTCAGGGACTTACCAAACCGGGCCACCGGGTCAAATATTTGAAGTTTCTTGCGTAGAAGAAGGGACGTGTTTACAACACCTTCATCAAATTAAAATAACAGATTTCCCGTTAAACAATAAGTCGTTTTGGTTGAGCGAAAAGGCTTTTAACCTCAATGATTTTTACGGCGTAAGTTTTAGTGTTTCAGTTTCGTCTGTGCGGTTTTTCCGAAAATGAATAGAGAAATGGGATACCCATTTCTTTGCATGTGTGTCATATGAGGCGCCTATGGGGGCAAATACCAATAGATGGACAGCAGCGTCTAACCAAATATTAAAAAAACATTTTACAATTTCTAATCCACACCCAAAGCGTATAAATTACGACCCTCACCTAAAGAAAGATCATGAGAAAAAAGTATATGAGAGTTTTCGTTTTATATTTAGGAAGTTTTGCATTTGTTAATGGTAATATACGTTATTTTTCGGACTATAAGATGCACTGGACGATAAGAAGATATTTTAATGTTCCTTCACATATATCATAAGGCGCACCCAACATTTTAGTTAAGTTTTCTTTGTAAAAGGGTGCATCATATAGTCCGAAAACTAAGGTAAAATCTTTAAAGATTTATTAAATAATTTAAATGAATCGCACATAAGCTCACAAGATTACAGATCAAGCGTCTAGATGCCTAGGTATTGACAATCACAGAAAAAGAGTATAAATAGGAGATTCCCCCGCTTATCTTAAGATAACTTACACCTACCTTTAGTGGCGTGCCAAATATTTCAGACTACACGACGTACATCAAATTTAGAGATTTATTGGAAAATATATTTTAATTTTCCTTCGGACCATAAAACGCATCCAAAATTTGAGTCCACTTTTCTATATAACAAGGTGCGTCTTATATTATACATAGTCCGAAAAATACAGTACGTTATGTTTTTTATTCATTTTATTCATTTATGGATGTAAAGATAAAACAATCACATCCTAGCCTCCAACGATTGTCAAGCCGGTGAAATCCATATTAGGCTTGTCTAAAATATAAAAGTGCCTTAACAATCTGAAAAATATTATAAAATCTAATAATGAAATTTTAACAAAAAAAAATGTTTTACCTTTAATTTCGTGTTTTACGAATGGCAATTTTATACATTAATTATAATAATAGAAAATACATTTTAACTACTGACATAAATGTTTGACCAACGAATTCTTTCCGTGTGTGCTGTGAGGAGACTATGTGAACAAATATCAGTGGATGATTAGTAATGTTTGGCTGAATAATATTATAAGGATTGATTCGCCTGATAAAGGTGAAAATACGGCCATACAAGCGGTGTTTGAGAGGGTGACAAATAACCACTAATAATACTGTATTTTGATAGTGGTAGAGCCACGCTGACGAATACTTTGTTAAGAATGGCATAATATTTGGCTGTAGCATGAATGTCCCGGGTCGCCCGGAGAAGTACCACACTCCGCAGAAAACCGGCGTCTGAGTGGTAGCTTAGCTACCGCGCTTCGTACGGTGAGCGGCCGAGTTCCGGAGACCCAACAGCAACAAAAATTTAATGATTTCTTACATTACCCTATTTTAATTTACCTCACTTTAATATACAATATTTTCAGGTGACACCAAACCAAATTGAATATTTGCAGTCAATGTCATCGTCTGTCACGGTTACCATCAACTTCAATTGTATGAATTCACACGTAATAAGGAAAAACAGCGGTGAATCTCTGAGATTGTTGCTGTGGAATGACATAGTGATAGGTCCTGAACCCACAGAAGACTCACCGCTGCATTATACCGTGGAAGAAGATGGATGTAATGTAAGTTATTAAGACGGACTTCATGAATTCGACATATTTATTTTAATTGCTTCAATAAAATTTTGTCTGTAACCCCCCCCCCCAATCCGCATTTTCATAATATAAGATTATAAAAATGAAATAAAAACAAGTCACTGACATAAGTTGGCATGAGAAGTCTTCTGAGTTCTTTCTCCTTTTAAGTTACGAAGTATTTGACACTCAATCTATAAAAAATGCAACCAAATATCAAAAACAAAGAAACTTCTATTTTACTTTAACATAATAGGATTTTTTTTATTTAAAAAAATGTATTTTCTGAGTACGTTTAACGTTTTTTATGGAGAGTTCAGGGAGTCGGAAGCCCGACTCTTTTGCCATTCTTTACTGCCTTCTTCCTTTCCGATTATTGATACCCACGTATCTTATAACAATGCCCTTGGTGTCATAGATATTCGGGCAAGGCGCTGATTATCAGATAAACTAGTTACTAGTTGGGCTACTTCTTTTTTTATCTATTTATGGACCATCAACAGGAGTTACATTTATTATAATATATATTATTCTATATAGTTCTAGAAACATAGTTAAATTCAATCCTAATTACATATGGACTCAACATTAACATAAAGTGAAAGCAGACATATCAAATAATTATACAGAGTTCAATGTTTTTCTTAAAAAAACAAATTTTATTCATCTTCTATTTATTGTGATGCTTAGATAGTTTGGGCACATAGGGAGGATGAATGAAAGACGACTGATAAAAAAAAATTTACGTCGTGGATGTAGATGGAAGGTTCTGTAGAGTAACACTAAGGAGAATGTACGTTGACCAAATTGCTGAAATACTCAAGAGAAGTCAAGTCAAAAGAACCTCTAACTGACGAGCTTGCATTGAAGTTGTGGGATGAGTGTGAATGAAGCACAGAAAGTGTGCTGAGATAGTAGCAGGTGAAGATCTGTGGTCTCTGCTTATTCCTACGGGAAACAGGAGTGATGATATGTACTATTGTATTTATTGCACTTTTTATGTTATATGTGTTTTAAATGCTGTCTTTTAACTTTTGACCATTAAATGCAATAAATAGTAGATGAATAACCTATTATTTTTTAAAATCCTGAAATTGTATTATTGAATCTCGAATCTATATTACAGGAGACCACGGATGGAGGTGACGATGAATGGTCATCAGCAATAATTTCGGTTAAAAGCATTATGGTTCGCCGTTTACCGATCATTGATTTTTATATCAGAGATACTGGAAGTAAGAGACAGAGGTTAAAATTCAAAGCGTCTGTCTGCTTTAATTAAAATAATAAAAATTCTTCTTCATATATGTTTATTTTTATTACAAATAATTAAATCTGCTTAGAAATAAATTAATTTTTATGTTCAAACAAATTTACGAGATTTTTTAGAATAAGTCCAGAATCATAATCAAATTATATATTATGAAGTTTTTAAAGTTCCAAATTTTGCAAGATTATTATTATCTATCATTGTCAACAAACCTTGTTAAAAATCATTTTTTATTTATTAATGGAATACACAAATATATATATAAATCATATACTCGTATTAAAGACAAATGAAAACGAGGACAATTTGTTGACAATCAAAGAATCGCGAAAATTAGCCAATAAGAAAATAATGTTAAAAACTAAGAAATTCCACGAAGGAGTGCCACCTGCTATTGTCTTTGATTGGGAACAAATTGAAACAAATTTAACAATATTGTTGCATACTGGATCAATGAATTTTCAATTTGGGTTTTGCCAACCAGAATTGTCTAAGATTTTGATTTCGGTGAAAATTAGGCCGAAAAGTCGGCCTAAATTTCAGCTCATGTAAAACTTTCATACGTAGTTAGTTGGATCACGTTTCTATTTCCTGAGACATGATAGCAGAACTTTGATAGCTGTTTGATTTTTATGATGATTTGATTGTTTGGAGTTAATGTGTTTAATTTAGTTAAGTAAAAGAAAAACCTGTGAAAGTCATTATAATTGTTAATTATAATATAATAATTATGATTTATTGCAGATTGAAAAATACTTAAAAAACATTTTAAGTCCTTCACATGAAGCATCACTAATAGTTGTTCACATAATAAAATATCAGAAAGGGTACGGCACGTTATAAAAGAAGCTAAAATGTGTAAAATAAATCCCCAAAATTTTTTATGACATTTTAATGCCTATAAAAATACTTTCAATATTATAACGAAAAATGTAAGGCGCGTGGAGTTATATTTATATACTCTCGCTTAACACGCAGACATTATATTACCATGAAAACCCATGAAATATTTTTATGATAAATGTCTAAAAATATCTATAAAACTATTATCATGAAATTTTACAAAAGTTACAAAGTTCTACTAGATACAATTACATCACTTTTACAACCCTTGCAATATTTTCGTTGAAGTGTCCATTCATCAGTAGGTTATGGTTAACCTATCTTAAATTGGTTATATTTATGAGACTATCGCACGAGATTTATTAGCGTCATTTATTATTCAGTATCCAGGTTACCATCAAATTTATGGTTTACATTTGGATCAGGGCTATTCGTATAAATAAATTATTTTACTATCATAACGTTCAACTTACCGTATTTTTAAAAATTATTTTATTTTATTTTATTTATTTAGTAATGCAACAGCTTTTCTAGTGACTGAAGGTTAACAAAAAAAACTAAAACACCTTGGACAAAATGGTATTACACAGCATATAAAACTAAACATAATGTTACACAGATTATGATATAGACATACATATCGTCACGTAAGAGTAGGCAGAGATCACAAATCTCCATCTGCAATGATCTCAGCATACTTCCCTTGCTTCCTCCACATTCATCATTCTCCTCATGCAAGCTTGTCGGTTAAAGGTACTATTGACATGGCCTTTTATAAAAACTTCGGCAATTTGGTCCAGGTGTGTTTTTCTCGGTCTTCTCCCACCGACTATTCCATCTACACCTGCAACGTAAATTTCTTTTGCCAGTTCTCTTTCAACCGTCCTCTTTATGTGCCCAAACTATCTAAGCATCCCTTTCTGAACTTTTATCACGACATCTTTTACTTCACATCGCTCTTTTATAACTTCATTCCTTATTCTATCATTCTGGCTCACTGGGCTGGACTCGTACTCAGCAGTGGGACATATATGGGCTGCAGAAAAGTTAGTTTTTGTGTGTTATGTTTACGCGACTTTTGACTGAAACCTTTCTCCGGTATCGGCCCAGTCGACTCTCGCTATATGTCTACACTCGGAACTAGAGTCATACCAAAGTTTGAATTCTCAGATATTTCCTTATTTAAGCATATTTAACCGGTCCGGAGACCGGAGATTGAATTATATAAACGGCATCATAGTGTGAGTCGAGCCTTATAGCACGTATGAATAATTGAGAAAGATTGTAATTAAGAAAGATTTAATTTAAAAAAATATCTGAAATTTGATATATGTCATAAAATTATGCATATTTAATTTTTTTATTTTCAGAAATCTTATTTTTTTTATACATCATTACTAGAAAACCTAATTACGAAACATTAACGAGTCCGATGTATTTTGGTACAGATTACTGTGACAGGTCTTTTGTACACCATCCTTTAGTAAAACTAAGCTGTTTAAGGTCTAATAGAATTCCGACGAGCCATTCACAAAACCTATTCGAGTGAATAAAAGGTGTTATGTTCAGTAGTTTATTAGAACCCGATTAAATAAATCTCTCAACATTAAAGTGGTCTTTTTCTTTCTATTTATTTTGCAAAAAAAATATATCTGCGGTATTCCCACGTGAGTACGACGTAGAGGCATTCAAGGATAGAGCGTATGTGTTCATTAAAGGCCAGCAGCGCATACGAGACTCCACCGGCGTTCCGGATGACTGTGGGCGGAGGTGATCATTTGCCACCAGGTGACCCGCATGTCAATTTGCGCCTGCTCTGCCATGAAAAACAACAATAAAAATCTTTGAATTATTAATATTATTATTCTTTAACTTATTATTATTTATTTAAATTATTATTTTTATGATTATTATTCGTCTCGCCTTTAAATTATTTTTGTTTCTGAGGAATAGGTAAAAAAATGCGCAGGTGAGTCCACCATGTCCTCAGCAATCAAAGTCACTACTGCTAAGGGCGGTTCTTGTGCGTTATCCACCTTCGAGTACAATGAGAATAATGCAAAGGAAGATGAGAATGAGAATAATGTAAAAGGTAAGGAAGAGGGAAGAAAAGCGAGGAAATGGAGTTGAGTCTCTGCATTCTCGCACTCAACGTCGAAACGCGATACAGTAAAGTTTACCTGCTACCACAACGACAATATGTTGTGAAAATGTAGTACTTTCGTAAACAAGCCAGCTCATTCGTGCCATCGCATGGCGACAATACAAAAATATTTTTTACAAGTCATATATATCCAACTGTTGGGCACAGGCCTCCTCATTAACCGTTTGAATAAATATCTGTAAGCCTTATTTTTTTTCACAACCCATATATGTCCCACTGCTGAGCACGGTCTCCCCATTTCTGGAGGAGCGGACTTTAACCCACCACGATTATCGAATGTGGATTGGCGGGGTTGCCAGACTCGGAAATAATAACTGTAGGCCATACACATGTATGGCCTACAGTTATTATTTCCGAGTAATGTGTATGTATTAACTCCGATGCGGGGATTGAACCCGCAACCAATGACTGAATTTCGGGGATATATATATATATATATATATATATATATATATATATATATATATATATATATATATATATATATATATATATATATATATATATATATATATATATATATATATATATATATATAATAGTATATTTTTATATAGTAGTATATTTTTACTATTTTGAACCACATCAAATAAAGGCAATCTATTTTCTATATATTATAAAATGTTTTCAGCGTCAATACAATATATAATTCATTTCAGTACGTAAATCTAGTCGCTTGCTGCTAGGAACTAGAAACCCTGCTTTCGACACCCCTGTCCTTTTCCCCTACATCGTCAGTCTAACGTGGTCATCCGTCGCGTGTAGATGCGTCGTCTGTAATTTGAAACTTACTCAAAGTTAAATACGTCACTTAGTTTCCAAAAGATTTTATTAAAACATGTTTTTAGGATTATTACATATGTGATTATAAAATATTTAAGAAAATTAAATGTTATTTGTGTCCTTATTAAAACTGCAGAATTTATTTGACAATACATAAATCATTTAAATATAATATTTAACTATGGTAATATAGGGACGCAAGTGTAAGTATTTAATTTGTATTGTGTTAAGATTCTTAATTTAAAAGTAAATATTATAATTTGACCAGCACTACAATTGTATTGCATGCTGTTATGATGCATCAGAAAATTGTTTGCCCAATAACAAAAGAGAACAAAGTCTTAAGTGTATCTTTCATCATCATCAAGGCATTACATCTGCGGGTGGGCCTTAGCTAATTTCAGTGATTTTTTGCAGTCGAATCTTAGTTTGGCTTTTTCCCTCCAGCCCCTCACACCGATTGCCTTTATTTTCCAATACAGGACCAAAGATACACCTTAATCTGAGCTCATGCACAGCTGTTATGTCTGCTCTGCGTTAGGCTACACAGAAGCTAGAGGCCTGCAGTTTTGTACAGTGATCTTAAGTTCCATGTACATAAGGTAAATTCATTAGCCGTTTTAGCGTATCCTGGTCCATCTGCTTTTAATCTGATCCGGTATATTTACTTTTCCTTTCGTAATCATTGTGATTCCAGGTGACTGAATGATGGATTAACCCCCTGCACCCAAATAATACAAATAAGTCCATCTTTGCGAAACACTAAATACTATTCTTGGTTCTCTATTTATATGAACATTTCCAATTCAATGCTCAACATGGGTCAAAAAGCCTGTAGTAACGCAAAAGTCATGTTGTGTGTTAGATTTTAGGTTAACTTGTGAGCTAGCCGGATTGAAATCCCGTATGGACTTTTCCCGCAAACTTACATTAGTGAGGTTGTGTTTTTATTTCATTTTCATAATCTTATATTATTATCAGTTATATTGTTTAATTGTGGTGGTGTATTATACAATATAGTTCGATTAAGGCGTATAAGTGAAGTGATATGAAATAAATGCGTGTATCGTAAGTACTTTTTAAGTTGACTGAAAAAGTCTGTAGAAGGTTCTGATGGAGTAGCCACCGTTTTATCAAGAACGAATGTGATTAGGTGACTGGTTATATTTTAAGAGATTTGATGTTATCGTATATACTTGACACTGGTATAATAGTTATAACAAATTGCCATCAAAGAAAAGAAATCCCGTATCTTTTTAAATATTTTCCATTAAACATTTTAGAAGTAACTGATTAAAAGTCATTAATACTACTTTTCATTTAATTGAATTTCTGGCGAGGATTGAGAACAATTTATTTAAAAAACTTAGGTATTGTTTAGTTAGATAGATTTTTCATTCATTATAATACTTCTCTATTTATTTAGTAATCCAACGGCACTACTATACAGATATTGACAAATCATCGTGATACATTTTCGCTCAAATAGGATTACATAAGTTGGTACTTATATAAAAGCAAATGATGCAAGATCATTCAAACGTAATTCAAATAAAAAAATACAATAAATGTAACTTAGTGGATTTATTATAAGAAAGTACTGCAGGCGCGTTGATGTGTGCTTATCTCTCTGTGTTTGTAATGTTTCCAAGCAATTTATGTACTACTCATATTTTAGATGTAGTTTAAAGCTTTACTTAATACTTTTAAAAAATGTGAAAATGTCAAAGACAATATTTTTTTAAATGTTTTTTTTTTCACAGCGTATATATGTCCCATGCTGCGTGGGAAGCGTGGTGGGTTATTGTCCATTCCTTCAGAAATGGACAATAACCCACCACGCTTGTTAAATACGGATTGGCGGGGTTACCGGACTCAGAATAAATATCTGTAGGCCATAAATATATATATATTCTGATGTGGGGATGGAAGCCGCTACCATTGACTTCGTGGGCAAGAGGACTCGCTACTGCGCTAATTGGCCCTCTTACTCCTTACTGTATCTTAGATTTCATAAATTTAAAAAATACTTCAAATGCCTCTTTCAGGAACATGGATTTAGGAATGAAATATTGAATTTTTCAACATGACAGAGCAATATTGGAAACTCATTAATAACGTTACAAGCTGCGTCTAATTTCGCGATGACTTGAGGTTATCTTTAAATTGAACATTTTATCAAATTTAATCACAAATAAATTTTGTAGTGAGTTTATGTAACGTATAATAAGAGCGTACGATGTCTCTGACTACGCTCTTTGGTAATTTTAACAACAATTAATAATTTATAGTGGTAGAGCCACGCTGCAGACGAATACTTTGTCAAGAATGACATAATATTTGTCTGTAGCATGAAAGGGCCGGCTCGCCCGGGGAAGTACCACACTCCCGCAGAAAACTGGGGTCTGAATGGTAGCTTAGCTACCGTGCTTTGTACGGTTAGCGGCTAAGTTCCGGAGGCCCAACATCCTTCCCCTCCCCCTCCCATTATAGCACTCCTTAAAAATCGACAACGCTTCTGCACTGCCTATGGCGCTGCGGATGTGTATGGGCGGCGTTGATTGCTTTCCATCAGGTGACACGTCTGCTCCTTTGCCTTCCTATCCTATAAAAAAAATCATAGCGGCTTGACCGGTGAAGTACCATTACCTCACAGTATATCGACGATAAATGGTAGAATATTCTTATTACTATCCATTTGTCAACTGGATTTGTTTCGTGTGACTGCCCTATACACGAACGGATATCGGCCTTGCGTAGACATCTCAACAACTCTTTTTTATGGCATAGGGAGGCAAACGTATCACCTGATAGAAAGTAATCAACGCTGCTTATGAGCACACATCCGTCATCCGTAATACCACAGGCATCAACGCGTTGCCGACCTTTAAGATATCAGTAGGGTTGTTTTTACCTCAACGTATCGATGTTTGACAGCCACCGCTGCAAGGCTTCCATAACAGCCTAGATTTCAATGGAATCAACGGCCTTCTCGTTGTTCATAAACGCCAGATACAGGGGCTGATTACAGTCTTTTGTCATCTTAACAATTTTCCGCAATAATATGTCTATATAATACTTTTTACAAAGTCGCGATACACTTTCATACTTACATGCAAGATTTTTAATAGTTAAAGTGAAGGTAGGTATAGGTACATTTATTAAATAATACATCATTATCCTATTAAACGTATTTTTTATTACGTAAGAACATAACATACAAACACAAAGAGTAAAAAATAAATTTAAATATTGTATTTGTTAATGTCGCGACGCACTTGATAGTGGCTTCATCATCAGTATCATCATCAGCAGCCTGCGGCAGTCCACTGCTGGACATAGGCCTCCCCCATGGAGCGCCACCTAACCCGATTTTCGGCTACACGCATCCAGTTTCTGCGCAGATCGTCGCACCGTCTAGCCGGGGGGCGTCCCACACTATATTTACCGAGACGCGGTCTTCACTCCAGCACTCGTTTGCTCCAACGATTGTCGGATCTCTGACAAACGTGGCCAGCCCATTGCCACTATAGTTTGCTAATTCGAAAGGCTATGTTGGTGACTTTAGTTCTCTGGCGGATTTGTTCATTCCGAATCATATCTACCAGAGATAATGGCTTGCGACAAATCAATGTGTCGCGACAATGGTTGAGAACCGATAGTCTATGGTACCAAACTCTACCCGAAACAGAACTTCCTCTGGAATTAAAAAAATCGTCAAGTCTTTGCACGTGTCGATTCCAAAGCGAGATATGACTATAGCGCTTAAGTAGCGCCTTATCCCCTTTTTATGGGATAAAACGATTATGCTCCTGTCCTATGCCTGTAGTGTTAACTCTACAAGATGGAGTTAAATATCCTGTACACACGGGGAGTCCCCTTTAAGGCGTAAGTAGTACGTAGTAGACCCTATCCTCACCTGAAGCTCAACCATTTTTAACTTGCCCGAGGACCAGCTCCATCTCTGAATAAGTTTATCTACAGTTAATTTTGAACTGTAAACGTATTTAAAGGGACATGCAACAGTTAATCATTTATTATATAATATCTTTGAAACAAGGGTAGCGTTATAACTTATGACACGGATGATAAAATATACATTTAAATGATAAGGGGCTAACATGTTGGTAATATATGATATAGAAACGGCCTAAACATACAGCTGACTAGTGTTTATTAATTTGCTTTGAAAATTTTACTAATACAAAAGAATTTTTCTATCTTTTCTTTTCTCTAAAATTAACTTTTTAACTAGTATAATTCGCAAGTAAGATATAAAATTTATATATTTGTAATAAACTTTAAATAAAAAAGATGATCCAATTTGCTCAGTGGCAAAGCTATCTTGTCAATTTGTCTCGGTCGCGAGTTCAATTTCCGCATCGAGAAAAATATCTATGAGTCTGGGTTTACCACCAATCCGCTTTGGATGAGCCGTTCATTAAAAAGTTAATGAGTTTATAAGAAACGATCATAGCTACTTTGTATCCTACGAAAAGTAGAAGAAATCTTATTTTTTTTTTAATTAAGACCACAGACATAGTTGAACTGACTGAAACGTATAATAGCTAGTTAAAACTACAACCACATAATAAGGTCGCAGTCGGCATAATTTAAAAAGAAAGTTCGATTTATTTGTTATCAGATTAACTTTTTTGTATTTTAATAACTAGTTAACTAAATATACGCTTTCTTCATATTTATTTTGTTTAAGACTCTCGTCCTACCGGAGAACACTACCTACGTGACTATTATATTCAATTTTCTATTTCCAAATTGTTTTAACAGGTTAGAATTTTCAACTTAAATGTATTTGACAGGCAGTCAACGCTTGCCATTTTATCAGAAATTAACGAGAGAGGCGTGAAATAAATGATCCATTTTTAAACTGAAAGCTTTTACTGAAAACCTATCAATAAGCGAACGGGCGGGAAATAGGGATGGATTTTGTTTATCTTTATTTTACACGGATTTATCTAAAATTATATGAATAAAATAAAATAAAATGAACTCACCACAATACCGTTTCCATTCTGAAAGAGCTTCGCAAAAAACAAAGACGATTCATCATTAGTCAGACGTCGATTGTGCAAGTGTAAATACTTAAGATGTTCGGCCATATCA
This sequence comes from Baronia brevicornis, assembly GCA_031353405.1. Taxonomy (NCBI): domain Eukaryota; kingdom Metazoa; phylum Arthropoda; class Insecta; order Lepidoptera; family Papilionidae; genus Baronia; species Baronia brevicornis. The sequence continues at coordinate 204,100 of JASFAT010001539.1, read as the reverse complement.
TTTGTAACGAAGGCTCACTGGAACGTTTAGTTGTACAGGGGGGTAGAAGCAAAAGGTTCTAGCCATCGATTACCCACAAGATGACCACCAGTTGACACATTTATAATTTCGTAGATGTGTCGATGAGGACAATTGTGATATGATTTTTTTTCACAGCCTATGTATGTCTCACAGCTAAGCGCAAGCATTTCTATTTCTAAGAATTGATACTATCCCACCACGCGTATCCAACGCGGATTGACGAGACACTGAGAGATTCGGAATAAATACCTGTAGGTCATAATACATATGTGTATCCCAATGTGAGTATCCAATTGCGACCATTGACTTCGTAGGCGATAGCTTTATCACCAAGTCAATTACTTCGCCAATCGAATATACAGGATGTCCAGTATTTAATAAATGATCTTTAACTGCGGATAGTCCGACCGATACCCTACTGGGCAAAAAAATATAACCTTAGTAAGTATCGTGGTTTTCAAAATATCGTATAATATGTAGTTTTTTAAAAATATCTTTCAACGCTTTTTATTTTTATGCCATTAGATTACAAGAGTAATAATTGTTATATTATTTCCAGGTTTGATACTATGAAGACTCAAATGGTAAGAATATTGTATAAAATTAAAAGTATACATTTTTTTTCTTTGTCATATAAAACAAATGCTATACACTCATAACATAATCCCACACCCTAGTGTGACATGTGACAAGGAAGCCTAGTTCCTTGTCACATGTTATTGTTGCCATTTAATGGCCATCCATAAATTACGTCACACGAATTTGATGATGTTAGGACCCCGTGTTTGTTCCACTCGCGGTCACGTTTGTGTGACCCGCCCTCCCCTGGTGTGACGTCACATATTTTTCATTTTTATGTTCAGAAATTATTTAATTAAAATAGCATTTCCTAAACTATTTATTTATTTTCATTTATATTAATAGAATTAGTATTGTTTGAAACTTTTTCATTGGAGTTGACACACTTTACATTTGTACATGTGAAATTATGAAGTTACTGTTACTAGTTAATACTTCGTCCCCCTGGTCACACAATATCACACTTTGTTGACTTCCCTATTAACGTGTGACATAATTTATGGATGTTCCCTTAGCTACAATTTCCTGCCACAACGATGCAACCGTGGAATGACTTGCAGTGCTGCCGATCGATTACAACATTGAGATATACAAGAAATGTCATAATTTTCCCAACACTCATATTTATTAACTAGCGCCAACTATTTAGAAATTGCCGGCTTAGTGAATACTATATTTCGTGTAGTATTTATAATATTGAACAAATTATAAAATAAATTGTAATATGTTGTATGTTGTGTGTGTAATAAATTATAATATGTTGTGGTAATTTAGCATAAATTTTTATATTAATTGTTTATTCAAATAACTTTACAATACAAAGCGATGTGATATAACCCAAAGCATTATAAAGTTGCATTAAAAAAGTTGACGATTATCCAAAAAGACCTAAAAGCTCAGCTTTACAAAGACGTAGCACAAAACCGTGCTGAATGGAAATATAGGACAAGGAAGTCGACCTTAAATAGATATATTATTTAAGTACATAGCAGTTTAGTAAGCAGACTTACATAAAAAAGATAAAATGGTATATAATTAAATAATCGAGCAAAATGTCAGGGTTTCTGTTCGCAACAGGAAGCCATCGAAGTGTACCAGACGTATTGGTTTAACGCATTACTCGCAAAAAATAAAATAGTCAATAATTAAGTTACGGAACATCCGTTCGGTCAATATTATGAAGCGCTTCTTTTGATTTTATTATAATAATAGAAGTTGTGAGGTATTACTTGTCGGATAGCCAGCAGAGTTCTGCTGCCCATCTACTGGTATTTGCTCTCATAACCGCTTCGTATAACATCCATGGGATAAAACTGGTATGCCTTCTAATATTTCGGAACTACATAGCAAATACCAACATAAGTTAGTTATTAGATAAAATATTGAAAACATATATATTATTATAGATAAAATATTTAAAACATATGTAGCTTAATCTGTTATACTACGAACACACACACACACACACATATACACACACACACACACACACACATACATACTTACACGCACTCACACACATACTTACACGCACTCACACGCACACGCACACGCGCACATGCGCACGCACACACGCACACATGTATTTTTTTTTAATTTGAACACAATTTAGGATCTTAAATATGAATCAAAAAAACTTGTATGTAATCCATAGTACGATATATATAAGTATTTTGTCATCATTTGACATAAATCTGAAAGATCTTGTGATATCAATACTTTTGTTACAGACATCAACCGCCCTTATCCTATTGATACACTTATCTCTCAATACTGTGGATGAAGGCTACGCCATAAATCCGAGTAAGTATTGAAATATAATTTATTATTTATACATTGAATGAATCTTCTTTTTCTCGATCATATAGTGTAATTGCAAAGCGATACTAATGTAAAATATTATTATTTAATGAAAATAAAATACAGATGTCCTCGTTTTAATGTAAAAAAAATATCCACTTGTAGTTTGTCTAAAATCAACTCAATCTTCTAGTCAAGCATAATTTTTTTTTTATACTAGAAAACTAACACCAGTACATGGTATTTTACAATGCATGTTGATTTCGATAAACAAGAAATTTCTATTATAAAATAATGCTTTTAAATGAAGTTGCGAAAATCTCGCGGTCTACGTCTACGGTAATATACATAATAAGAAAGAAAGAACTATCTGAGAACTATTGAAACAAATGTTTGTAGTTTCTTTTTAAGTTGCGTCTTAATAAAGTTATCCAAATAATCACTTCCAAACAAAGTTTGTAGTTTTTTTTAAGTTGCGTCTTAATAAAGTAATCCAAATAATCACTTCCAAACAAAGTTTGTAGTTTCTTTTTTTTAAGTGGCGTCTTAATAAAGTAATCCAAATAATCACTTCCAAACAAAGTTTGTAGTTTCTTTTTTTTTTAAGTGGCGTTTTAATAAAGTAATCCAAATAATCACTTCCAAAGTTTGTAGTTTCTTTTTTTTTAAGTGGCGTCTTAATAAAGTAATCCAAATAATCACTTCCAAACAAAGTTTGTAGTTTCTTTTTTTTTAAGTGACGTCTTAATAACGTAATCCAAATAATCACTTCCAAACAAAGTTTGTAGTTTCTATTTTTTAAAAGTTACCTCTTAATAAAGTAATCCAAATAATCACTTCCAAACAAAGTTTGTAGTTTCTTTTTTTTTTAAGTGGCGTTTTAATAAAGTAATCCAAATAATCACTTCCAAACAAAGTTTGTAGTTTCTTTTTTTTAAGTGGCGTCTTAATAAAGTAATCCAAATAATCACTTCCAAACAAAGTTTGTAGTTTCTTTTTTTTTAAGTGGCGTCTTAATAAAGTAATGCAAATAATCACTTCCAAACAAAGTTTGTAGTTTCTTTTTTTTAAGTGACGTCTTAATAAAGTAATCCAAATAATCACTTCCAAACAAAGTTTGTAGTTTCTTTTTTTAAGTGGCGTCTTAATAAAGTAATCCAAATAATCACTTCCAAACAAAGTTTGTAGTTTCTTTTTTTAAGTGGCGTCTTAATAAAGTAATCCAAATAATCACTTCCAAACAAAGTTTGTAGTTTCTTTTTTTAAGTGGCGTCTTAATAAAGTAATGCAAATAATCACTTCCAAACAAAGTTTGTAGTTTCTTTTTTTAAGTGGCGTCTTAATAAAGTAATCCAAATAATCACTTCCAAACAAAGTTTGTAGTTTCTTTTTTTTTAAGTGGCGTCTTAATAAAGTAATCCAAATAATCACTTCCAAACAAAGTTTGTAGTTTCTTTTTTGTAATCCAAATAATCACTTCCAAACAAAGTTTGTAGTTTCTTTTTTTAAGTGGCGTCTTAATAAAGTAATCCAAATAATCACTTCCAAACAAAGTTTGTAGTTTCTTTTTTTAAGTGGCGTCTTAATAAAGTAATCCAAATAATCACTTCCAAACAAAGTTTGTAGTTTCTTTTTTTAAGTGGCGTCTTAATAAAGTAATCCAAATAATCACTTCCAAACAAAGTTTGTAGTTTCTTTTTTTAAGTGGCGTCTTAATAAAGTAATCCAAATAATCACTTCCAAACAAAGTTTGTAGTTTCTTTTTTTTAAGTGGCGTCTTAATAAAGTAATCCAAATAATCACTTCCAAACAAAGTTTGTAGTTTCTTTTTTTTAAGTGGCGTCTTAATAAAGTAATCCAAATAATCACTTCCAAACAAAGTTTGTAGTTTCTTTTTTTAAGTGGCGTCTTAATAAAGTAATCCAAATAATCACTTCCAAACAAAGTTTGTAGTTTCTTTTTTTAAGTGGCGTCTTAATAAAGTAATCCAAATAAACACTTCAAAACAAAGTTTGTAGTTTCTTTTTTGTAATCCAAATAATCACTTCCAAACAAAGTTTGTAGTTTCTTTTTTTTTAAGTGGCGTCTTAATAAAGTAATCCAAATAATCACTTCCAAACAAAGTTTGTAGTTTCTTTTTTTAAGTGGCGTCTTAATAAAGTAATCCAAATAATCACTTCCAAACAAAGTTTGTAGTTTCTTTTTTTTTAAGTGGCGTCTTAATAAAGTAATGCAAATAATCACTTCCAAACAAAGTTTTTAGTTTCTTTTTTTTAAGTGGCATCTTAATAAAGTAATCCAAATAATCACTTCCAAACAAAGTTTGTAGTTTCTTTTTTTTTAAGTGGCGTCTTAATAAAGTAATGCAAATAATCACTTCCAAACAAAGTTTTTAGTTTCTTTTTTTAAGTGGCGTCTTAATAAAGTAATCCAAATAATCACTTCCAAACAAAGTTTGTAGTTTCTTTTTTTAAGTGGCGTCTTAATAAAGTAATGCAAATAATCACTTCCAAACAAAGTTTGTAGTTTCTTTTTTTAAGTGGCGTCTTAATAAAGTAATCCAAATAATCACTTCCAAACAAAGTTTGTAGTTTCTTTTTTTAAGTGGCGTCTTAATAAAGTAATCCAAATAATCACTTCCAAACAAAGTTTGTAGTTTCTTTTTTTAAGTGGCGTCTTAATAAAGTAATCCAAATAATCACTTCCAAACAAAGTTTTTAGTTTCTTTTTTTAAGTGGCATCTTAATAAAGTAATCCAAATAATCACTTCCAAACAAAGTTTTTAGTTTCTTTTTTTTTAAGTGGCATCTTAATAAAGTAATCCAAATAATCACTTCCAAACAAAGTTTGTAGTTTCTTTTTTTTTAAGTGGCGTCTTAATAAAGTAATCCAAATAATCACTTCCAAACAAAGTTTGTAGTTTCTTTTTTTAAGTGGCGTCTTAATAAAGTAATGCAAATAATCACTTCCAAACAAAGTTTGTAGTTTCTTTTTTTTTAAGTGGCGTCTTAATAAAGTAATCCAAATAATCACTTCCAAACAAAGTTTTTAGTTTCTTTTTTTTTAAGTGGCATCTTAATAAAGTAATCCAAATAATCACTTCCAAACAAAGTTTGTTGTTTCTTTTTTTTTTAAGTTGCGTCTTAATAAAGTAATGCAAATAATCACTTCCAAACAAAGTTTGTAGTTTCTTTTTTTTTAAGTGGCGTCTTAATAAAGTAATCCAAATAATCACTTCCAAACAAAGTTTGCAGTTTCTTTTTTTTAAAAGTTGCCTCTTAATAAAGTCATCTAAATAATCACTTCCAAACAAAGTTGTAGTTTCTTTTCTTTTAAAGTTGCCTCTTAATAAAGTCATCCAAATAATCCCTTCCAATCCGTGGATAACTAAGTTTACTAATAAAGTCTATGTTACGAAGTATATATGTTTCTATGTTACAATGTATGGTACGAAGTTAATTTTTGAACTAAAGTATAATCCGAACAAATCACTTAAAAATGTGAGACACTTTTTAAATTAACAATATACTTACGTATATCTTATTTTTTAATAAACTAGGCTGTCAGTGCATACGGTTTTCTTCGACATATGGCAAAGAAAGAGGTACCTTCAGCAGTCCAGATTACCCTCGTCAGTACTCGATGCGTCCGTCGTGTTTGCTATACACTTTCACGGCATCGTCACATCAAATCGTAGAAATAGTTTTCACCGACTTTGATATTTATAAAGAACATCTCGAGTAAGTATTAAATTTGCAAAGATATTTAATCTTTTTTTGTTACCTTCGAAAATTTGATTGTTTTTTAGTGTTACTACTTAAATTACCTTTAAAAAATTCAATCTTTCGAAAATATAACAAAAGTAGGTCAAGCTTTTACTTTAAGTCGTCATCATCATCGTCGTAGTCATCATTATGAACAGCCTTCTCCTCCTCCTCAATCATACACTCTCAGTGAAGTGGTCGTTGTTATAGATCATCTAATAAGTTCGAATAATGAAAAAGTAATAGAAGATACATAATACAATAATATATAGCCTTCTAAAATCATCAGCGATTTCTTAATTCGTGATAATTATTATTATATCTACCTTATAAACCTTATAGACATCTTATTTAGGACTTTAACTGACTATATGTAATGCTGTTTTTATGAAAATAGCGGTGTCAGATTTAATCCTGTCTGGAAAAATATATATGAAACCCGATTGTAACTGAACCACACAAACACACAAAAAAATTCATCAAATCGGTATGGCCGTTTAGAAGGAGTTCAATAGAAAACACGTGTAGAGAAGAACAATCTACATAAAGATGATTCTATGTCAATATTACACCATGTTGTTATAATGTATAGAACTACTTCACAGCTGCATTCGTGGAGACTATCTTAAAGTTTACTCGGAAGACAGCATCCATGGTCCTGGCCCTCCTGGTATAAATGAATTCTCAACCTGGCACCGGGTGTACTGCGGAAACAGAATGGACGCACCACCAGCAATTTACTCGCACGGGAGGACTCTGGTGCTAGAGTTAAACGTGGGAGATAAAATATCCAATGCAACAGGTTTTATCGGAACATACAAATTTATTGATAGAAGTAAGTCGATTGTTGTATTAGACGCTACAGATTGACTGTTTTATTTGATTGTATTCTATTTACTTAACATTGTCTCTTTCTTTCTGACTTTCATTCTTGTTCGTTCGAAATATTTTAAATATCATTTCAATTGTTTGTTTCAATCGCATCATTAATGCACCGCGATTTTCTATAAGGCTTCGAGAACAGTGCACTTCTAGACTGAAGTCTACACACCGTATAATGGGATGGAAGACGAAAATTCAGACCTTATTGATTGGTTTGGCATAAGGACCAGTCATAATCTATTATCGACTATAGACATCTACGTATGAACGAAATAATTTGCCTATCTGTTGTTGATAAGTTTTTTCTTATTATAACCTACAATAAAACTTCGTCACAGCGTACACACACACACACACACACACACATATATATATATATATATATATATATATATATATATATATATATATATATATATATATATATATATATATATATATATATATATATATATATATATATATATATATATATATCATGTATGTAAGTCATGCAATGAAACTGTCATTATTATACAAACACAATCTACGTTTTTCCGTCCGTCAGTTTTATTGTTTAACTATTTTCATATCTAATTGTCTTTCTTGCTTATTAAAATAAAAGGCAACGACACTTATTGCAACTAACGTTTCCATTTCATAGAAAATTTTGAAACGGATGGGATCCACATCGAAGATACGTGGTGTGATTACAAGTTTGATTCGGACCCAAAGAAACCATCGTACGGACATCTGTATAGTCCAAGGTATCCATCAAGTTACCCTAGCAATATCCGTTGTACATATCACTTCAATTCAAGGTGAGATATTTTCATTTCTATTTTTGTTTATGGGATAGGAAGGCATACAAGCGGGCGTGTCATCTAATGGAAAACCGCCCATAGACCACCGCGATAGGTATAAAGGAAGCATTGCTGAACTTTAAGAGAAGTGTAGACTTGTTTTTGAAGGTTCCAATGCCGCGTTAGTAAATATTGATAGCGTAATAAAAAGGACTAGGCTTAGATTTTCTCTGGTGTTCTTTTATAACAGCAGGCAAGCATGCGGGTCACATGGTTTCAAGCGATCACCGCCACCCATAGATATTCGCAACGTTGGAGTCGTTGCAGATGCGTTGCTGGCCTTTAACAACACATGTTCTTTTCTTGAATATATTATATCATAATCGTGTGGTAACACCGTAGATAGTAAATTTGCACAGTTCGTCCGATGCATCTGAGCGGGGCTGCTGGCAGAAACATGTGCCAAAGATCGGACTAGCTAACACGTCTTAGGAAAGGCCTTTGTCCAGCAGTCAAATGCTGCAAACTGTTGATGATGATACAGATGCTTTTAGAAGTTACGAATCGGAGAACGTTTCACACTAAAACTTAATTAAAACACTTTAAACGTATATTTGATGCGGCGCAAAATTTTTCTGTTGGATTTGGCGCATTTCGAATTGGAAATGCAAAATTTCGATCCTACGACAAGTGATGCCGGTTTATTCCAAATGGAAAGTAATTGTTATTGGTTTTTCTTATTCACAGGAAGGATGAACTAATAAAATTGGTGTTTGAAGAAATGTTTTTACAGAAAGGAGATGAAAGGTAACATTCATTTAAAAAATTATGGATGAATGACGTGAAATATAAATAAATATTTATTTACTTTACAGTTGCATCAATCGTGCGGACGTTATAAAGGTATTCGACGGTCGAACATCAACAGCGCCTGTGATAGCTATCCTCTGTAACGAAATAATCGGTAAGATAAACCCAAAAATGTATTGATAATATTGCCAACGGATTTAAATGGACCCGACCTTTAACTTGTCAACTATAAGTAGTAGAGCCACGCTGTAGACGAATACTTTGTCAAGAATGGCATAATATTTGTCGTGTAGCATGAATGGGCCGGCTCGCCCAGGGAAGTACCACACTCCCGCAGAAAACCAGCGTCTGAGTGGTAGCTTAGCTACCACGCGTCGTACAGTGAGCGAGAGTTCCCGTAAGAAGCACACCACCACCTTATGGATCCAGCTGCCTTCGGCGGTATTTCCGACCCGATACGACATTGAAACCTCCAAAAAAAAAAGCTCATATCAAAGAAACTCACATCTTAAAAGCCGGCATTGCATCTGTGATGCCTCTTGCTTACGTAATACGCTTGCTTGTTTGCCTCCCTATTCCATATTTAAATATAAAGCACTCTAAAGGCAACCATTGAAAATAATGCTTTTTTTGTGGAATAAGAAGGAGTTAGAAGAAGAAAACTTGCCGTCTGATGAAAAAAAATCATCTCTCATAGACATTTACACCATCGTAGATATTTCAGAAGCGATCCCGTGCCTTTGAGAAATATGACAACTCGTGTTTTGAAAATACCTATGTCATAACGGTTCCAAAATATTGCTGAAGGTAGTTATTATTTTGTCCACTTATATCTAGAGATAGATAATCAAAGGCAGCCAGATTACTACCAGTGTGTCTAGCCTCACGGCTTTGGATAAAAGCTACCAACTTAGGGTGGCCTATGACCAGAAGTGGACTAATATTTAATATTTAAAATGAATGATAAATAATCTAAACTAGAATATCCCGTGTATAGCATTGTAAAGATGCAAATGGCAAGAACGAACATTCAGATTCGAATCTACGACCCTCAGATGTTGAAAGGGAAAAGTCTACTGTTTCGAATCAGAAATGCAAAATTTCGTTTCAAATTAGAAATTCGAAACCGCACTCTTTATTTTGTCAGTTTCTTCATTTTATTTTCTCCATTTTGATTTTAAACGCTCATTTCTTTTCTCAGGGTTTGAAGTTCTATCGACAGGCCCAGAGCTTCTTGTACAGTTCACAGCAAACTCTGACATAACAGGACAGGGATTCAAAGCAAGATATCAGTTTCAAAAAGAAGATATTTCAAGCACAGGTTCAGTAAGCATATGTAATATTAATGGGTAAATTAGGTTTGGATAATTAATGTTTATGTTTATGTAACAATTTGATATAAAATCTTGTGCATCTACAAGTTTGTTTCATTCTAATTTAAAATTATATTACAGATGTTGTTCAAAAGAGTGAAAGTGAAGCATCATCTTCATCTGCATTTGGTCCTGCAGTGAGTGCTGCTAGTAAGTGATTTAAAAATATAGTGAGACCTAGTATAACGAAACTCAATATTATTAATGGAGTCAGGCGTTACTTTGCGGAAATCCATCACTATATGGACAGTCAAAAGTTTTACTTAGCTAAGATCCGCGACAAGCAAAACAATAACAGAAAATTAATAATGTGTGTTTTTCTGCTGGACGACATGTGTTTCGCCCCAATACGAGGCATCTTCAGGTATAGTAGACTCTACGGAAGACACTTTTCGGTTGTAAATCCACTTCATCCAGCGGAAAAACACACATTATTAATTTTCTGTTATTGTTTTGCTTGTCGCGGATCTTAGCTAAGTAAAACTTTTGATTGTCCATATAGAAACTCTATATAACGATTTCCTCTGAATCACTATATAATTATCGTGATGTTACTCTTTAAGATTGACGTAACTTATTCATGCAATACAACCGCTTTTAGCCTCATCATGCCATCAAGTATTCAACAGTAATAAGAGTAGACATGGTACAGTGACGTCACCGCTTTACCCCAAGCCATACCTTCAAAATACGCACTGTCACTACGATTTTATGGGTCGGGGACGGGAGAGAGTGCAACTTGTGTTCGAGGATTTTAACTTACAGAAAACCACTGGTCACGCTGTTGAGTAAGTTTTAATTTCTTTAGACATTGAGTGTTTTCTTTTTATTGTTTTTTTTATGTGTTTTTTTAAATATTAACGCCCATCCCCCGCAGGGGTTGGCAGACACCACAGAGCCCCATCTACTACCATTCATCGCAGGGAAACAGCTCTCCATTGGTCGCTTCTCGCTCTCGTGTGAATAATATAAGAAGGAGAATTACGTAATGGGAGATGAATAAGGGAGGAGTGATGACGGCGACGTGGTTCGCCACCCGTCACGTCCTGATTCTCACGAGGGCGAAAAGCGACCAATGACGAGCCGTATCGCTGCGATGAATGGCAGCGGATGGAGCTCTGTAGTCTCTGCCAACCCCTGCAGGGGATAGGCGTGAAAATATAAAAAAAAAAAATAAGGGAGGAGTGAGAAGGGTAGAGGAAACAAAAGAGGGGAAAAGAATTGCGCCCCGTATTGCACTCAATGTATGAAACGCGCTAACATAGTAAAATGCTAACATATGATGTCGATATACTGAAAGGGACCACTTCTCGGTTCGTGCTTTAACAGGTTTACCATATCGATGCAAAAAAAAACAATAACGTAGTAAACCTCAAAATGAAGTTATCACTAAAGTCAAAAACAGTTTCTGTGATGTACCCAATTTTCTACATTTCGTAAAGCCGTGAAATTCAGACCATTCGACTTTTTTTCGATTTTTTTTTTAATCCTAATATGCAACAAAATTTGTTTGGCATTTGTGTCATTTACAGCATTTTCGCTATTTGGTTTGTTTTCATATATTTCCGACTAACTCTTGTTGTATAATAGATTTTATTGAAGAATTGATTTTATCTGTTATTTCAGCTGTGATAGTGTAGACTCATTGGACATATTTTTATACGAAGACGGTCGATTGGAGAAAATGATCTCCTATTGCGGAAATGATTTACCGAAACCAATTATGTCAAATGGACCAAAATTATCCGTTCAGTTCCGAGGTATATATTCATCAAGGCATATCAGGGGATTCAAAATATCTTATTCTTTTCGTGAAGGTATAATATTAATATTTATAATTTGACAATTACTTTAATATTTTGGTTTTAGTAACCTCATCTATATAGGAATACGTTTGTACTTGTATATGTATTTTATTTGTTTGTATGGTAGGACAACGGCCTAGCTGAACGATAAAAATTTTTGAGCTAAAACGTTTTGTATGCCAAATGAAAGTGAAAATATGTTTGAAACCCAACAATTATAATTAAAATAAATATATAATTTTATATGTTTTGAAAGCCAATACATCCCATTCTCCTTAAACTTTATCAACGTATTGAAAATATTCGCTCCATTGGATAAAGTAGTATTCAGATAAGTCCTTCTGTATTTCGGCATATGCTTAAGGCCAATACTGTAGCCAGAAACTCATTTGGAGAAAGAAACATTCGTTTCTAGATCATAGATGATATAATAAGTATCAACTTTATTTTGAAATATTCATAAATACAAATTAAATTTTAATTAAAATTATTAACAATAATATTTCGAAAGAGTCAAAAATATTTTAGAGTTAAAAAATGGGGGGAGGGTGGTTCAACCTCACTTTCATAATTTGTGAGCTGTCAACCGGTACCCTCTCTCGCCCTCGCCTCTCTGCAATTAAACGCCGTGTGTTTTTGCCGTGCCGGACATTTATTAATAGTGTATTATAAATACACTACACCTATGACCTATTCATATTTCTGGGATTTCTATAACGAATTCGCCGTACCCGGATCTGCATGAGTAACATCATCATTTTGTTTGCTTTACTTGATCGTATTACAGTTCATTTACCTTTTAATCATTTAATATTGTAACTCTATGAATTACAATGAATTATCATAATATACATACATATACGCACTTATGAAATTTTCACAATAAATTATTTATAACTTAAAATATACAGATCATTTGTTTTTTCAGTTTTTGCAGATGTCTTTTTTCTTAATAAAGTTTATGTATAAAGCCCGACACTTATATCATTTTTCACAAGATTATAAACATTTATTATTTTATTTATTATACATATTTTCTTATTGATCATACCATACACAGTCAAAGATTTTTACTAATTTTTTTAAGATTATGCAATCACTACGGGCAGACAAATCTTGGAATATCCATGCGCCTTTGTTTTCAATAGCACCGAGAGGAAACAGGGAATAGTGAAGTCACCTAATTATCCCGGGATCTACCCGCGTGATACAGAATGTAATTACTTTTTCTACGGCGACATAGACGAGAAAGTTCGTCTACATTTTGTACATTTCGATGTTGAAGGCGTTCTTCCGTAAGTTTGTTACTTTCAAATTTGTTATATCCATATACAGTTATTATTTATTTTATCAATTGTATTAAAAAAGTTTTTTTTTTAATCAATCAATATTGATTGATTAAAAAACTTCACATGTAGCGTATGTACTGTGCAGGTATATATTTTTTGTCTCCCAACACAATGTCATGTTAGTGCACGATGAGATTCAGTTGATCAAAACCTTGATGATGTTGAAAATGACCTTGACGATGATGGAAACCTTCCAAATAATACGTCCTAATAGCGAGTTGACGAGCCAAGTCATGTGTCTTAACATACATACGTGATTAGTGCAATGTTGTATACAAAAACAATGCAGTATAAAAAGATGATACATGGACTTATTGGTTTGAATAATATTACTAGTTAAATATGTTGTTTTTAACTGCATATATTATATATACATATCCTAATGATATTTCTTATATATAAATTATTACACGACACTAGTAAGACTTCCTGGTAATTTTAAATTTGATTTATTATCGTTGTTTGTCTTGTGAAACGGACGGAAAGGGTACAATTCTCATCTTGCCTAAATAATAATTTAGGCCTATATTCATAATGTCGGTATCCATTGATATTATGAAGAGGATTCTTATTAAGGAGGACAATATTCAGCAGTGCACTTTTAGGGCTGTAATTATTGATATCGATAGAAGAAACTTTTATCTATATTCTTTAGATTACAATCATATTTTGTTATAGATGCCGAGTCATTTCCGCCAGTGACTACGTACAGTTCTCTAATCAGATGGTGGATTTGCAAAGTCCTAGATATTGCGGTCAGCTAAAAGAGCTCGAATTTACTTCAGAGAGAAATTTTCTAAGAATTACGTTCAAGTCAAACGACCGCCTCGACGCCAGCGGATTTAAAGCCGAATACATTTTCTTAAAGGATTCCCAGATGAACAGTATAGTTATGCCTGAATATGCAGACAGTGGTAATATACACGATTCTTTAAAGTTATAAGCATCATTACTCTTTGTAGCAGTTCACAACTAAACATAGACGCCACCTTATCCAACCTTCGCTTTCAATCATCAGCTAGTCCAGTGATTCCCAACCTTTTTTCGTTCTTGTACCCCTCATTAAAACTTTTCATTTATGAGTAACCCTCCCCTGATAACTACTCCTAAAAATGTGAGTAGTTTACCTTACTATTGTCAATCTTAACTTTAAACTTTAATTCTAGATATACCTAGAGACCTATGATCTATAGAGAGTTATTGAAGGAGTCCCTTCACTTACATTAACAGAACTACATATACACATGTAAACATACATTCATATTTTAAACATTATAATAATCTTTATATCAGTTAACTGTTTTATCTTCTCAGTATTTCCGTCATTACCAATATAATTTTCACCTACCCCCAATAGGACCTCACGTACCCCATGGGGTACGCGTATCACAGGTTGGGAATCACTGAGCTAGTTGGTCACTTTGATTCTATGACAAATACCTTCAACTCGAACATTAGACACTATAGCATAGGTTTTCTTTTGAATAAATCTGAATATATCTTTTATTTTTAAAATTCAAAATTTTTTATCGTGTGCGTATGCATCTTACAAAATACTTTACCACGACATTTATTCGCCAAATCTACCCATTGTTACTAACTCCAAAACAGCTTGATAATTTCACTGGGGGATATCACTTCTAATGCTTAATTGAGAGATTCCAAGCAAAGCCCTCTCATTAGCTCTCTCAAAAAAATTCAGTTTGTGGGGCATATGAAGCGTCAGTGTTAAGATTAAGGTCCCGTGCGAAATCATAAGCAAGGTGCTATCAGAGTGCAATTCTGGACATAGGCACGTCACTTACCCCAGTCTTTATCCAGTTTCTGCCAGCTGCCTTGATTAGATGAGTTATGCATACCTGCTATTATTACAAACCGTGCTATGCTTCGTAAAAAAATATTATTTAATTTATGTCATACAAAGCCTCGTAAATTTTTGTATTGTCTGTATAAATGTTAATTATTCATTGTTTCAGGATCGAAGTCACACACATTGACTGGAACACTTGGTGTCAGATTACTCTATTGCATACTTTGTATTTTTATGAATATGATAAATAAATAATATTTTGAATAAATACTTGTATTTATTTCTTCATAAACATTTTCATTACATAACCTATAAGTAATAACTGAATATTCATCCAGCCTAAATCATATGATGACTAGACAAACAGTTATTTGTCTAGCAAGAGTTGATGAAGAAGATAATTAATAAAACTATAACAATATGTACCCAGTCATGACATATAGTGATGAGAAAAACAGTAATTGGAATATTTTTTTCTTTAATAAATATAATTTATCCAAGTTTTATAGCAAGAGTTTTATGATTATTAATGGAGTCAGGCGTTGCTTTGCCGAAATTCAACACTATATGGACTGTCAAAAGTTTTACTTAACTAAGATCCGCAACAAGCAAAACAATAACAGAAAATTAATAATGTGTGTTTTTCTGTTGGGTTAAGTGGATTTATTTGGAACTTAAACCAAAAATTTACCGAAAATCCCACCAACCACTATACACAACACCAAACACGCATTATCACTTTTCCATCTTGTAAACGACACGTGTTTCGCCCCAACACGAGGCATCTCCAGGTATAGGACTCTACGGAAGACCGCACTATCCACGATCGCACTAATCCACTTTATTACATTTTTTATAAAACCGTGAAAACTTTTCTCGTAAAGTTTCATTAACACTAAAGGTATTCATTTCTTTGCCACGGTAATTATTCAAAAGAATATATTTATATTTCTTTATTAGAAGATTCATAAGGTTATACAAGCTAAAAAAGCTGCAATTTAACACTAGAAAAATTGTTAATTTACATCTTTTGTTGTGTAACATTTTATCCAGTGAAATACAAATGAAACAAAGAGATGTAAAAAGGGTATTTCAACGTTGAAGTCACATTTACGTTTTTTTACTGCCAATACATGTCCTAATTCAGGTTATCTGCCACATTTCTTTAAGAATGGAACCCATAACTCTTATTCAGGTGAACTGATGGACATTCTGACTTGAAGTATATATTTCATATATTTATCCGCGATGCGGGAATCGAAAAGGCAACTATTGACTCCGAAATCGGTAGTTTCACCACTGAGCCAATTGTGTCGACGAATACAAACAAGGTTTACGAATAAAAAATATAGGGAAAACATAAAATAACAGCTTGAAAAATGAAATATATATCTATAAATATCGAGATAAATATTATATAAATATAATATTTATCTCGATATTTATAGATATATATTTCATTTTTCAAGCTGTTATTTTATGTTTTCCCTATATTTTTTATTCGTAAACCTTGTTTGTATTAGAGAGAACAAAATAAAGAAAATATTCAAATCGGTCGAGCCGTTTTTGAGTTTTAGCGAAACTAACAAAGTAGCTCTCCATTTTTATACAAAATGTAATAAGATAATAATAAGCATCTATTTAAACATTATTCTTAATAAAAATTAAAAAATATAACTAAATACTATTAATTGATGATTATTTGGTTAAGGCCCCTCTTTGGGCATAGGCCTCCTCCAGAGGTTTCCAATTATTTCTGTTTGACACCTGCTTCATCTAGTGCTCTGCAGCTAGGCTGATTATTTCATTAGCCCACCTTTCCCTGGGATGGTCTCTCCCACGTGTGCCGCTTAGACCTACCCACTTTTTTATTTAAATAAATTAAAATTACTATTATAGAAATAATCTTACTTAAAAGTATGTATAACAGTTACTCAAACATTCGAAAATAAGTTCTACATAATATCGGCTCGTCGACGTCCAGATAAGGCCAGCTTCCGTGGCGGAGCTCCTTATTATTTTTTGTGTAAGTTTTTAGGTATACTAAATATAAAGGAAAAATATCAACCCCATATTCTTTTGAATTTTTAAGAGGAAAGTAAAATATTTTTTATGGGATACCTCTTCCCCCTCCTTCATCCCCCCTCCCATAATGACACTTTCCTTAAAGGCCAGCAACGCTTCTGCACTGCCTATGGCACTGCGAATGCTTATGGGCGGTGTTGATTGCTTTTCATAAGGTGACACGCCTGCTCGTTTGCCTCCCTGTCCCATAAAAAATATATTATTATGTTTTGTAGGTATTTACGCACAATATTCAATGAGACGGTCGTCGCGGTCAAAATGGAAACAAAAATAAAAACAACGTGTCGCGTGATCTCTTCGAGATCAGCAATGTGTGGTGTGCTCTACCGGGAGTTTTATATTTACACAGTATAACACACCCACAAACTTGCGCTGCGCTGTAAGCAGCTATGCTAGTAGCGTAGAGGGCACCGCACATGTTTGCGCGACTAGTGTGCGTCCTGGCTTTATTCGTGCAATTAATTAATAATGAAAATAATATAGGATTAGTTCTTTCAACGTCTTGGCGGATTGAAGATTGCAGATTGGTTTTATATTCTCAGATAGATGCTAACACGGTATTTTCTCTTATTATCGCTTTATTCCACGGGAATATCTGTCTTCAATCAATCAATCAACAGCCTGCGACAGTCCACTGCTGGACATAGGCCTCCCCCATGAAGCCCTACCTAGCCCGATGTTCGGCCACACGCATCCAGTTTCTGCCAGCCGCCCTGCATAGATCGTCGCAACATCTAGCCGGGGGGCGTCCCACACTACGTTTACCAAGACACGGTCTCCACTCCAGCACTCGTTTGCTCTAACGATTGCCGGATATCCGACAAACGTGACCAGCTCATTGCCACTTCAGTTTGCTTATTCGAAATCGGTGACCTTAGTTCTCTGGTGGATTTGTTCATTCCAAATCATAGCTACAAGAGAAACTCCGAGCGTAGCTCTCTCCATAGCTCGAGCTAGTGCGTAGAGCTTGTGAAGCAGACGGACTGTCAGGGTCCACGTTTAGGCGCCGTAAGAGAGTACAGGTAGGACACACTGATTTAATTAATTTTAATTCTAAATGTAAGTCATTATCAAGCTAAACGGTGAAAATGATATATATGGCCTGATATTACCCGTCATTTAATTTTTCCGCTCGATTTGCCGCTACGATATTGTCACCTACCCGATAACAAAGGTATGCAACGTGTGGTAACTTTAGGCGGTTCGGGGATAAAAGGAGACATTAGTTTCCCTTACAAAATAAGTTAGATAAAGTTCTTGCTTCTAAGCATTTTCGTATTCAATATGGCACCAATAAATTCTGTGATAAACGTAATATTTAGCAGTAATAAGAAAAAATTAAGTAAGATTAAAAATAGGTAATGATGTGATATAATGATTTTACGTATACGTTACCTAATTAACGTTTTAAACTAAAAATATAACGTTTTAAAATAAAATTCAACATATGTCAATTAAAAGAAATGTTATAATTATTGTAATATACTGATAAAGAATATTAACCCTTTGCACTCGAGGTCTCCGGAGCGGAGCCATTTCCCCTTATCCCCTTTCTTGTGGAACAAGACTACTATGCTCCTCTTCCATGCCTGTGGAGTTCTCCCGTTCTGCAATTCGGAGTTGAACAGACAAATATATTTAAATATAAATAATATATTTGCTAAATTCTACAATAACATTATTTACAATATTTTTTTTTAAAAATTTCAGTTAGTTACAATAACATTATTAACACATCTTTTTTCTATTCTAGTATGTATTTTGTTAACATAAGTTTTTAACGACTATAAATTTAGCCTTTCATAAGCTTATTATTAACTAGAAAATAAAGATTGCATATTTGTAAAAGAAAAAAGAAATCAGCGTTATTGATGCTTGTACATAACTTTTCTACGCGCACTTACGCGCCCGTACAAACTAAAGTGAAAATAAATGGGCCATACCTGTTGTTGCAAAAAAAAGTAGTTTTCTATATGTTTTACACTTTTACTGTAATAATATTCTGTAAGATTTATTTCGCTATTTTACATTGTAAGGGTATTAAATTATAGATGATAGATTACTGAATATATGATTTTTATACAATTAAAAATTTTTTAAATTGTAACAAATTTCATTTTTTTTTAATTCTATTTTTTTTGTTATGAAAATTTAAGTTAAAACTTATATAAAATTTAAGTTAAAAGTAATAATAAATCATTGTATGCATTTTGTGTACGCCTAGACGTGAAGTCTATATCAGAGTTTCCTTAAAGTAGTTTTTAATACAAAAAAACAATAAGATATAACTTTTTTTTATGGGATAGGAGGGCAAACAAGCAAGCGTGTCACCTGATGGAAAGCAATCAACGCCGCCCATGGACAACGTCGACACCGCAGGAGTCGCGGAAGAGTTGCCGGCCTTTTAGGTATGTATAGGCTTGTTTTTTGAAGATTCCAATGTCGTAACGGTTCGGAAAGACCGCCGAGGGTAGCTGATTCCACAAACTGGTGGTGCGTGAAAAGAAGTTACGAGAGAAACGCACCGTAGTAGATCGCCACTCATCCAGGTGGTGGAGATGAAATTTTTCTTTACGGCGAGTTGTGCGGTTGTGGAATTCGGCGGCGGGAATTATTCCAAACAACTCCTCGGAACACTCCCCACGATAGAAGCGGTAAAAAATACTGAGAGATGAGACATCTCTCCGTAGCGCTAGAGAATCAAGCCGATCGGTGAGATCTTGGTCATCAACGATTCGGATCGCACGACTTTGAATGCGATCAAATGGAAGAAGTTGATACTGGGGAGCCCCGGCCCAGAGGTGAGAACAGTATTCCATGTGTGGCCTGACTTGTGCCTTGTACAGTTGGAGGCAATGGCCAGATGTGAAATACTGTCTCGCTCTACTGAGCACACCCTTTTTCGAGGCCAGCTTGGCCTTTTCTTCCAGATGGCCGTGGAACTGGACGTTATAATTGTTACATTTCCATATAGTTATAACTTGATACACTATGATTTATAACTGGATGTTATAACTTGTTACATTTCAATATAGTTGAAGTTATGATTTATAATTAAAAAATAATATTTTTAAATTTGTTCTGTTTCATTTCCTTTTTTTATTTCTACGTAGCCAACAATTTCAGCCAGTACTTTATCCTTTTACTGTACTATAATATTCTGTAAGTTTTTTTTCGCTGTTTTACTTTGTAAGGGTATTAAATTATAGATGCTAGATTACTTTATAATTTTTAAATTGTAACAAAATTCATTATTTTTTTTAATTATATTTTTATTGTAAAAATTTAAGTTATAACTTATAATAATAAATCATTGTATGTATTTTATGTACGACTTTTGCGAACTGAAGTCTATAATAGAGTTTCCTTAAAGTAGTTAGTTTTTAATAGAGCAAAACAAAAAGATATAACTTGTTACATTTCAATATAGGTGAAATCATGATTTATAATTAAATAATAATATATTTGTATAAGTACTAATTCACTTTCTTTTTTACAGTGTTTTTTTTTTTTTGATGACCAATTGGCTCAGTGGCAAGGTTACGGAATCAATGGTCGCAGGATTAATCCCCGCATCGAATTAAGTATATGTATGGCTTACAGATATTTCTTCCGAGTCTAGTAACATCGCCAATTCGCATTGGACAAGATTGGTGGGTAAACGTGAGTTTCTCCAGAAATGGAGAGGCCCGTGCTCAGAAAGTGGGACGTATATGAGCTGTCAAAATAAATATTTTTACTTAACCAATTATTTCAGCCAGTACTGTTTAGAAAACAAGCTTTTTAGTTTGTCCCTAACGGCGTTGGACCTGTTTACTTTCAAATCTATTATCCTTTGTATGTAATCGAAAATACGCGTACTGTGCTACTTTCTATACGAATTCAATGTGATAATTTCACCCTCTAGCAATAAAAAAGATTCCACAAATATGTCGGTGATATGAAAGATTGTTTAATATTTCATAATTTATGGCATTGGTGCAGTCCCTTGCGTACCTGTGCTATACAGGGAGAGAAAACAGATTTATCTGCACATAATTCATGCTTAAACAGCGGAAGCAATATCACAGCCTGCAAAAGTCATTGCGCTATCTCTAGATCAATCGCGTATTCCCGGTAGTTTGCTATTATAAGAAATTATTTCCTTGTAGATATAAATCTATATCAGAATCTATATATATCTATATCAGTATCAATATATTGTATATGGATATAATCAGAATGATATTTTTCAACATAACATTTTAGACGTATATACAGTTTAATCTCATTTTAGCGTAAAAACCCAAATCCCAAAAGTAATAACTTGTTCTAAAAAAATACCGTTTTTGGAACAAACATTATTATTGTGGTGGCGTATTATACATATATATAGTTCGATTAAGGCGTATAAGTGAAGTGATATAAAATAAATGCGTGTATCGTGACTTTTTAAGTTGACTGAAAAAGTCCATAGAAGGTTTTGGCAGAAAAGCCACCATTTTATCAAGACGTAACGTGATAAGCTTTATATTTCAAGAGATTTGGCTCTGGCATAATAGTTATAACTAATAATCATCACAGAAAAGAAAAGAAAAAAACAAACGCGTGAACAACCTGTACGTGTACTTAAGGTCCATGAAAATAAATAATTTTAAAATATTTAAAATTTTAAAACGTTCTTACTCTTAAGTTAAACTTTATTAAACTATTATTTTTATACGAAAAAACTAACAGCCGGTACATTCCCCATTCTTAGGCACTTCAGGCATAAATAATGAACTCGAGATCCCCAATTATTTTTGGAAAGCGTGGGGAAATCGACCAAACCCCTCAATTCTAAGCCATAGCTTGCATTTTATCGTATTTCTGAACTTAAATGTACGTATCTCGATTTGTATATAAACGAAATCCCAGAATAAGTTCCATAATTGTAAACTTCTCCAAAACGGTTTCCATTCATTGTTTTCCACGCGAGTAGCCCTCACAGTTTCACCGAATTGCCGAAATGCGCTTCCTGTTTTGGAATAAAAGACGTGGATTTCGTGGAAATGGTTTTAATATACAAACACATCTATCTATAAAGCGTTAATATTTAAATCAAATTCGTTATAAGATAATATAATAAAATCAATATTGTTACATTAATAACTCCTTTTCAAATATAATAACAGTGGGTTGCCTCCCATTATTATTATATGTATGAAAAGTCAGAATATGTCTAAAACGGCCCGCCTGGCGGTTCATCAGGGGGAGCTTGTTCCGACTCTAATGTAAGGTAGTGAAAGTTGGCTTTGGGAAGAACAATCATGAAAGCAGACCGAATGCGGTGGAAATGAGAGCATTACAAAGTATGTGTAGTGTAACTGAATGATAGAAAAAGAAATAAGAGAACGATGTGGAGTAAAAGAAGATGTTGTAACAAAAGTAGAGAAAGGGATGCTTAGATTTTTTGGGCACATAGAGAGGATGGATGAAAGACGACTGGCAAAAGACATTTACATTGTGAATGTGGATGGAAGGGTTGGTAGTGGAAGACCACGTAAAACATACCTTGACCTAATTGCTCAAGTTTTTAAGAAAGACCAGGTCAAGGGTACCCTTAACTACTGGTAATGAGTGTGGAGGAAGTGTGCCGAGATCGTAACAGATGGAGATCCATCCCTACGGAAGACAGGCGTGTCATTATATATGTATGTAGGTAACTACGAACGTTACGTATATACGTATCATTTAATATCCTATATAGAAGCTAGCCTATGTAGAAAGAGTTCATGAAAACCGGGAATCTCATGCACTCTTGTAACACAAAGTAGACTATAATGATGACCTAAGTGGTACAGTAGCGTAGTATTCGTTTTCTGAAGCAATGGACAAGTTTGATTTCCTCATTAACATAAATCTTTGATCGTATATGTGGTGTGTGGTATGTGCGTGTGGATATTTATTAAAATTGTTTTTTTATACCAGAGCAGGCAAACGAGCATGCGGATCATCTGATAGTAAGCGATCATCGCCGCCCATAAACAGTGTTGCCGGCCTTTAAAGAACACATAAGCTGTTTTCTTCGATACCCCCATGTCATAATTATATGGGTAATAAATTATTCCACAGTTCGTGGCAGAAAACTGTGACTAAATCATGCGGGTCATCTGATAGTAAGCGATCATCGCTGCCCATAAATAGTGTTGCCGGCCTTTAGCGAACACATAAGTTGTTTTCTTGAATACCCCCATGACATAATCATATGGGTAATAAATTATTCCACAGTTCGTGGCAGAAAACTGCGACTAAATCGTACGATAGCGTCAACTACCAGCCAGCCATCCAGGTGCTGGGGAAAGAACCTATTTTTGTAGCGTGTAGAGCGATAGTGGAACTGTGTGTAGATGTTTTTCTTATCATTTTTTTGTCAGTAATGGTATCTGTCTTCTTCTTCTAAGTGTGCCTCTACGACTAGCGAAGTTTGGCAGCCAATTCAGCACAACTTTCCTCCTCCTTCGTGAGGTGCAGCAGTTCGGGAGCATTTGCTATCCCAGTCCACTCCCTGATATTACATAGCCAAAACTTTCTTTTTCGACCAACATGTCTTTTGTCCGCGATTTTTCTCATCATGATCAGGTATAATGTAATGATATCTGTGACACAGGGGATTATTGGTATGGAATTATGAGTGTAAAGCGATTATATTTTTTTAATTAATTTTCGCCATGCTTTCAAAAATGTAAAGTTATACTGTTGTAGGCTGCTCGAACGTAATGTTACAAATGTTTATATATATATATATATATATATATATATATATATATATATATATATATGTATATGTATATATAAATGACGCAAATCCATGGAATACTTGTCTTGGATTGTAGAAACTTGAAAAGTAGTTGCAAATGTTCAATCTTAATTCCAAGTTCGAAGCTCGTTGGCACGAATTACGCTCTGAAGAAAGACGACACACACTGCTTTGAAACTTTCTCTTGTTTACTGATTTTTTCGTTTTATATGCCGCGAGAAAGTTTATTTCTTTTATGAACTCTTTATTATACGAGAGAAAGACAAAAGTACGCGGATTATCTTGTTATAAGTAATCAACGTCGCCCAAGTATATTATGTATGTTTGTCTTATGTAAGTTGTCGTATTGTAAGTTGGCGGGAAAAGTCCATTTTAATGTTTATATCATTTGATATTTACTTTCATACATAAGAAAAGCAATGGCCATTTTATTACCTGACACTACTTGCATATATTGTTAATTTTTTTATTTATATCTGTGTAGTGTAGTACAAGGGCGAGCTTAACTCAAAATTGAGTTTTCTTCCAGCAAACCCAGGAGTGAAAGAGAGATAATATAAGCTGTGAGGATAGAAATAAGTGTACAACAACAAAATATAATAATAATATACATAACAAATTAACAATACATACTATATAAAACCATACACATATAAACATATAAATACTAATAATATATAATATAATACTATATAAATAAAAGGTCCTAAAAGGAAATACACTTGTCCATTCCTTTAATTGATCTGTAAAATGTATTCTTTATCCTCCTTTTTTCTTTCCATGATATTTAGATTAATATTATCATGATCAACCAAATATTAATCTTACTTCCCCTTGTAGTCTCAACGTACTATGAGATATGCCGTTTTTAAGCCTTTAGAATATGAAAATGTCAAATATCGAAACACAACTACTAGTGAAATTTGAATAATTTATTGTTTGCTCGAAGGTTTTCATTAATAATTATTACTAAAGGTCAAAAGTTTCAAATTAGTTGAAGCTAACTGTACTACACTGTGTGGTTTTGTTTGAGAAAAATAATTTCACTTTGACGTAAAGAGATTGATTGCAAGGCGTGTGGCTTCTTAAGGATGTGCAGGAAAATGCTTGTTAGGAAAGAAATGGTATTATACATGTACAGTCACCATGAAAATTACTAATAAATGCATATCTCACATAATTCATTCTTACGTTGGCAATAATATCATTTTATGTGTTTTTCTGTACATCGATGAATCTCTCTCACTCTTAGTTTAAGAAATCAAAATGAGTGAGGAATAAAAGATTTATATTTCTAGTTCCATAATATCTATAAAAATTCTTAATCTCTTGGCGATTTTGCGAGCAATCTCAATTTAATAGGATTTATTAATCGGCTTTACACTGCCAAAATCCAATTTCAATATAAACTTCTTTTGATATTGAGATTCGATTTTGATACTTTTTCATTTCGTACGCTTTTTAAGTTCCTTCAGTTTCTAATACATTCTATTAAACTTTTTATCTTATCCCCGGGATTCACTGACATTACTTTTACGAAACTTTTTTAGAGGTTATCTTTCTCTTTGTCTTCTAAATTATGTTACATAAATAAATAGTTTTCCTCAGAAGCTAAGGGAATTTCAGTTGGATTGCTCATCATTTAGGATAGTTTATAAAGTCTTCTCGTTATCCATACCTCAGAGCCTGAAAAAAAAAGTTTTCTATTAGTGCATTCTGCCTGTACTCTTTTACGGTGCTGGACTTGGACGATGACGGTTCAAAATCGCTACAGAGAGGGCCTTGCTCCGTGTTTCTCATATGGATAATATTTGAAACGAAGATATACGCCGGAAGACCAGTCGAAGCCCATATAGATATATTTGTGACACCATAGGCATTACGGAAGCATTGCCGGCCTTTAAGGTATGTGTAGGATTATTTTTTGAAGGTGCCAATGTCCTATCGGTTTGGAAATCCTGCTGAAGGTAGCTGGTGTTACACCACCGCTCACCGTGCGGGATCACCACTCATCTAGATGGTGGGTATGAAACTTTTTTTTTTTTGGAGTACGGAGCCGGCCTTTTCACACTACAGACCAATATTATGCCAATCTTGACAAAGTATTCGTCTGCAGCGTGACTCTACCACTTATATATAAGCTGTTGATGATTATAATTATGCTTGATATGAAATGAAATATAGCTATACATTTTCAGCTCAATGAAAGGATAATTTGTTTGTTGTTTTACACGAACACACTTGCATAATTTATGTGGACTTTTGTATGAATTAAAAAAACTTTTTAAATATGTCCCCTGAGTACTCTTTTATTGTCTGTCACCGCGAGGAGTTATGTTTATAAAAAACGACAAATTTTTACTCACATGAGAAAAATCTCAAGTGTCCCATTAAAATGAAATATTGTGTGCGGGTGGAAGAAAGAGTTTTGTTCGTATAAATCAGACCTTAATAACATTTTTTTTACTTCAGGCGTATTATACTCTTAAAATTATCTGAAATATACTTATAATATGATATAACTAAAGTTGTAGTAAGTATTTTTAAATGCTGGGCACCAAACCCACCATTACCGGTGGAATGAACTTTGACCCACCACGTTTGTCCTTCGATATTTTGTTTCAATTTTAATAATATGCTATGCGATAAACGGAAAATAATGTAATAAACCTTCACTCTGAAAATGCTACCAAATACTACTCATATCTTATTTTACATTCGGAATATGAAGATTTATGCATTTTTTTAATTCACAGCCTAATTATGACCTACACAGGCCACCTCGTGTTTGAAGGAAAGGTTAACCCACTACGCTTGTCCGATGCGAATTGGCGGTTGCGACGGTATATATATATATATATATATATATATATATATATATATATATATATATATATATATATATATATATATATATATATATATATATATTAATTTGGATGCGAGATCGAACTCGCGAACATTGATTTATTACACTGCAGCGCTACCACTGAGCCAATTAGTTATCAGATTGATACGTACAACCATTTATATGTATTTGACTTCAATTGAGTTCATTGAAAGTAAATTATTTCTGTGATAATACGACATAGTTCAATAATAGATATTAATGTATTTAAATGCAGATATAGAAATATGAAAAATGAAAGATATTACATTTACTGCATTTCTCTGTTTATTTTCCTTTTAAGGAAACAGTTTATATCTCGTGTGACACATGACACAATTTATCTCTTTTCGTTGTTAAAAGAAAACCTTGAGTGCTCTTCGGCCTTTTATATCTTTTATCAAAACTAGTAACATCAGTCAATTATGGTGAGAGCACTTTTCCTCAAAGACCGTAGTTCTTGTTGAAATTTCTTTTGAAAGGTAAAACGGAACGTTATTCATAGCATAGAAATAAAATACTGATGTGGCGGGTTTTAAAAATACAATCGAAACTGAATTAACTAATGTAATAGAATAATGTAGTTTACCATATTTATTTATTTATTTTTTCACAAAAAATACCCACCCAGGCACATGACTTAATTTTTTTTAAAAATAAAAAATATATGGATTTTAGGTGTATTTAATTATAACTATAATTTTGGTAAGAAACGGTTCTTTTCTTGTTACAAATCCTAAAATATTTAACTTTTATTTAATGATTCAAATCTTCTCACTTTTAAGTCCTGTGATAAAAAATCGTGAAACGTAAATCAAAATACATCGTTGTCTCACAAACTACGTTTTGGCGTTTTGGAACTTAATATAAAACGGAATTTCAAATACATATGTATTATTATATATTATTATAGGTATTAGTTGTATTCAAAAAATAATTTTAAATATTTTTAAGCTATATCATTCAATGTATTTTTTGAAACACTCTCAAAAAGAGTCAACATCCCTGTTACGTATTAGAAACTAAAATGATATTTTGCAGTAAACATAGGAAGAAAGTTCATACATTACATTGCTATTTTGACGTCAATTTCACCCATTAAACCATTTAGGGTGTATGGCAGAACTGTTAATTTTATTTACGAGGTTCTCGCCCCACGGTCCCTGTAAGTGACAGCGCCATAAACGAGGCTTGATTTTTGTATTACGTTCCAATTGATTCTAATTTGTCTTCCCGTATTGAAACTGTCAAAAGAAAAAATAATTTATTATAAGCCATTATTTTTTCAAATTATTTCTCTCATTCAATAGCAATGTTTTTTATATTACTAGAATTATTTTCCCATTCCAACTAAGCTAATAAATGCTTGAGGTAGATAAGTACTTCACATAAATAGTATAAAGGAGAAAAATAACGATATAAGCTAGATCCTAAGCAACTGATCTGTCGCTGTTTAAGGGCTTGGGTGTTTGTTCTTGTTATTCGCGGTTTTATATATCGTTGTGTACTCGAACCCGACACTCCTGACCCAGAGAGTTTTTTTATTCACATCACGTTATCCGTTAAATATTTTTCATAATTGTTTCCAGTCGAGTAAAAGAATATAAATTTAGTAAAAAGACGCATTTTATATCCGAACGAAAGCAATTTATTTGGTTAACAGGCCAAAGTGATGAGAAAGTTTTTTAATAAAACCTCCTCGCTTAAACCCTTACCCCTGCAAACAAATGGCCTTATTAATTTGCACGGGAAAAATACAGTTTATTTACTATGGACTAATTCACTTCTTTTATTTAATATTAGAAAAGAAATGAAATGATTGAAAATTAAAATTAACAATTATACAGTTAAATAAGAAAGAAGAAGTAAGAAGAAGAAAAAAGAAGAAAGAGAAGCATTAAATAAGATGTGCTGCATTCTTACTAAAGAGACAGGGAACTAAAGAAGAGAACGAATTTCTAACTTCTGTGCAATAAAAAATATATTGAATTACAATATGTAGTTTACACATATTGCGATTATATGTATACCCAGATGACCTAATTGTTTCACTGACGCGTACCGCTTTTGATGTAAATAGTCGCGGCTTTAATTCTTACGTAGAAATAAATGTATGGTCTACAGTTATTTATCTCAAGTGTCTCGATAATCTGCTTTGGACAAGCATAGTGACTCAATGTCTATTCCTCCAGAATTGGGAAGAATCGGTGCCCATCAGTTGGACATAAATGGAATTTAAAAGATTACTCAATGCATCCGAAATTTCTTTATAAATTTTACGATAAATATTATGTTGAAAGATATTTTACACTTGATAATTCATGATTACATTTTTTTGTACGTTGCTTTTCCCCACCGTTAAATGTCTGCTGACAAATGAGAGATTGAACGAAAATATTTTTCCCTTTGTAAGGAATGATATTTTTAGATATTACGACGTTTCTTCTAATAAAAATATATTTTCGTGGAATGATTAAAAGCTATGGTCTCTAACGAAAGAAAATATTGAAACTGGGAAAAATAAACGAAATGTCTATTTCATCTTTTCAATATACTGGTTAAATTTTTTGAGAAGATATATACATATATCGAGTGTTTAATTTCATTAACAAGACGTAATCTCGAGGGGCTAACGATGGCAATTGGCATATCACCTTGTTGGATTCTTATAACTTTTGACACAGGTGGTGATTGCAAGAGTTCTCATGGAAACGACTACATTTCCAGTGGGAAGGCGTCTCCATGTGAAGTTATAAGGAAGAATGAAAGCAATTTCAGTTAAAAATTATATATTTAATTATTTATTAACATTTTGGCTGACGACAGTAAAATTTAATTATTTACGATATTCAAGTTTTACAATACCTTATTAAAATTATTTAATTTCTATAACACAAAAAGTTTGGCCCAAATTTACTGCGTCTAAAATCTGCAGCCCTAGGCTCCAGCCTATTCAGCCTGCTAGTAAATCTACCACTGAAATCAATGACTGTAATATCACAGAAACATCACCTGCAACTACAAACACACAAGGTACTGTCTCGTCTAATGTACCTAATGGAAATACATTCTAGTATTGAAACAAAATTCAGCCGCAACATCTACGAGACAACAGGCATAAACAAGTGACGTAGAAGGTATTCGAAAATTTATGTTCAAAACAAATTTTACTTTCTACTGTAATTCTTACCTTACCGCTAAGTTAGAAGGACATCTCTCACAAATGTAACGAAAATTGAAATGTATGTGTGTAATGCACCAGATTAATACTCAAAACACACTTTTTTGTGTCAGTGAAAACGCCTCAACTGATTTTGAAGAGTTTTTTTATTAATATAAAAAAAATCTTCGTAAGTAATTGTATAGGCTAGTGTTTAGCTTAAAAGATCGGGCTTACAACGCGAAATCGATTAATGGGTGCTGGGAATTCCCCACCAGGCTTGCTTGCGATACCGAATCTCCAATTTTAGAATATATTTTAAGGCGGGCAAGCTTCTTGACATGCCTTATCTTTGAGTATTCATTCCACCCGTCATCAGCCAAATACTATTTCACATTGGTGGTAATTAGAATGACTACAACGCCATTTTGCGGTCTGAGAGCCCTGTTTGTTCATCGTTAAGATTCTTGGCGTGCAAGTTAGAAAAATTTCTGAAGCAATAACATACAGTTATGGACACATCGATACCTAACAGTGATAAAACCCATTTGTTTATTATATTTTGTAAGTAAGAATTCCGAAACAATATTATGCGTGATTTTCGCTGTTTATTAATTTAGGATTTAACCTCCTCAGGAGGCTCATTTGAAAAGGACATGTAATGTAATCTCGTTTTGTAGTGTAATAAAACTTTACAGCCCTCCCAAATTTAAGCGTTTAAAACGATTGTTTAGTTTGAAGTTGCGCATATAAGTTTTCGCAGGCAAATGGCGGTTGTACATATTTTAAATACGACAATCCAGTTCTCAAACACAATTTTAAAAGTACTACAATTTAGGGAGATTTGTGCAACATTTAACATATGATTTATATAGGACAAAACTTATTAAAAACAAAACTGCACTGTGTGGCTTATACTTACATAAAACACATAAACATAAGGAAAATTAGTTAATAAATAATAAATGTATTTAAAGAACTATCGAATTTGCGCATTTACACATTTCTGTCCATTTTTTTGAAGTTTATATTTCATCTTTTATTTCATTTTTACAATGATAATTCTACTTCATTTTCAATTTATAACTCATACGTTATTGCATCTTTCAGTGTCATAAGTTAATCCAGTTCGTTAAATGGAGAATAGAGACTGCTTTACCGACGTGCTAAAATTATTTAAGCTTAAGCTTAATGTCAAATTATTATTTATTCGATAGCAATTAGTTATAACTTTTATGTCAGTGTCAAGTAAAATACAAAAATATTCAATCTCTTGAAATGTAATAAGTCAGCTTATCACGTTACGTCTTGATAAAAATTGTGGCTATTTTACCAAAACCTTTTTAAGGACTTTTTCAATCAACTTAAAAAGTTACGATACACGCATTTTTTTCATATCACTTCACATATAAGCCTTAATCGAACTATATTTCATAATACGCCATAACAATTAAACAACATAACTGATAATAATAAGATTGTGGCAAATGAAATAAAAACACAATGTCACTGATGTAAGTTGACGGGAAAAGTCCATACGGGATTTCAATTCGGCTAGCTCACAAGTGAACTTAAAATCTAACACACAACATATTGATCAATCATGACTTTAACATTCCTACAGTCTCTTTGACCCATGTTTAGCATTGAATTGGAAATATTTATTATATAAATAGAGAACCAAGAATAGTATTTTTTGTTTATGTGGTGAGATAATGCTATTTGCTTTGAAGATATATTTAAGTCTTATTGTAGTCAATTTATGATTCATTATGTATTTTCTAAAATCATAACTAACGTGAATTATTTTATGGGTACCTTTTACGAAAATACCGCGAGTTATATTAAATAATTTAATACTCTGTGCACGGCCGCATCCTGTCGCTTCGCAACTTGTCTGTTCGCAACTTTGCTATTCCCAATTCGTAAAGCACTAAGAGAATATTATATAACGCTGCTTTCTATTAATGCATGTGGGCCGATATTATTAAGAACTATATATTTAAGCTTCTGGCTTTTAAAATTCGTGAGTGTTATAATAATGCGTGAGAGCGACATAGGTATGTTTTTCAAATACAGTTGAAAGTGTTAATATTATATTTACAGGAGAGAAAAATATTGTTGTTATTTTTAATAGAAATTCATGCCAAATTGTATTTGTTTAATGCTTGTCCTACAAAATATGGTCCACATGAATAAATACGTATTAACATTTAATATTAAATTTTTTTTGGGCAGCTAACTAGATTATACTCGAAGGTTTTAGTGGTAGAGCCACGCTGCAGGCGAATACTTTGTCAAGAATGGCATAATATTTGCCTGTAGCATGAATAGGCCGGCTCGCCCGGGGAAGTAGCACACTCCCGCAGAAAACCGGTGTCTGTGTGGTAACTTACCTACCACGCTTCGTAAGGTAGGCGGCCGTGTTCCGGAGGCCCAACAACCTCCCCTCCCTCTGCCCTCTCCTTCCCGTGCGGAAGTCTATGGGTGGCGCTGATTGTTATCAGGTGACATAACTGCTCGTTTGCCTTCGTTTCCCATAAAAAAAAGTATCAAAGGAAATATAAAAAAAAAGTTTTCTTGCAGCCAGTTAACAAAATATAATGCTAAATACATATGTACATATATTCAATATTAATATAACACTTGAGATTAGTGTCGTGTAGGCAAAATTTGTTTTCCTCCAGGGTACGTACGAATTTTTCCCGACAGCAGCATTACAGTTCCCGTGGGATATATTTTACTTGTTTTTGAGCTGAAGTTTATTCTCGAGCACATACATACGTTCAATTATTCAACGTTACATTTGTGAAACAATTTTCAATTTGCATGAATGACTGTGTTGTTAAAGAATACAATAAAGTGTAAACTTATTCGTAAAAATGAAAGTTTGTGTGTTATCCGTTCATTATCCGTTTGCGATGAAAATTCGTACAACTATTATTGGCGTTTGGGGGAAGGTTTCTTTAATAGTACCATCAACGCCAACCAACGCAAATCACTTATATTTGAGTAACTGTAAGGGGTTTGCGTTGGTTGTTAACCCCCCTTGAAAAACTGAATTTAATCTGAGCAACGCGAAGTACAATAGTTAGTAATTAGTAAAAAATACATTTATATTAAAAAGACGCACGCTACTAATAATAGCGGTGGCTATTGTATCTCTGAATCGCCTCTCTTCTAGTGAACCAGCCTGTTAAGCAATTTTTGTCGCTGTTGTTCACAGTCTGCAATCCGCAACTTGCATGTCACAAGTCTTTCCGACAAAAATATATGGCCAACAACGCCACATACAAAACAGCTTTGTGATACTTCACAAACATACTCATACATTACTTTCACAAATTGTAAACGTTAAAAAGAATGAATAAAAAGAAATAATTAAACGAAATATTTTTCCATGAAAAATCATGGATCATTTGATGATGACTAATTATCACTGCCCGTGGAAATTTTCAACACAAAAAACACTGCAGATATATTAGCTACTTTAGGATCAGGAGGGAATGAGGAAAAGAAGGGAACAGGAGGAAAAGAAGAAAGTAAAATAAAAAAGTTGAATCTCCATGTCCAGTAATACTAATTTCTACATGTCTAAAAACTATTAAATAATTCTGATAAAGAATTCTGGCGGCATTAAATATCTAAGT
The DNA here is from genome assembly GCA_031353405.1 of Baronia brevicornis. Classification (NCBI taxonomy): domain Eukaryota; kingdom Metazoa; phylum Arthropoda; class Insecta; order Lepidoptera; family Papilionidae; genus Baronia; species Baronia brevicornis. The sequence goes on along the minus strand of JASFAT010001539.1, from coordinate 170,565 downwards.
GCATCCTTGTATTCTTGAGCTTTACGTACAAAATAGAATCCGTTTCCTTCGGATTTGCAGTAAGCCTGGGAACTCCATTTAGAAGACTGGGATTTATTTTCACTTCTCAGTTACAATTTATTTAAGGAGAGGATCAAATAAGGCTTATGATAAAACAAGTGCTACCTTTTTATTTATTTTTTTCATTCTACTACAACTTTTCACGTTTCTAACTGGACATTTAAGGATCATACTTTTTGCGATCAAAAACATTAAACAGTATGTTGTTATTTAGGGCTTAATTATTTATTTAGTGTTTTTATTAAGTATTGAAAATTGAAGTGATAGAGCCACACTGCAGACGAACACTCTGTCAAGATTGACATATTATTTGTCTGTAGCATGAATGGGGTTGTCTCGCCCGGGAAAGTACCACACTCCCGCAGAAAACTTGCGTCTCAGTGGTAGCTTAGCTACAGCGCTTTGTCCGGTGAGCGGTTGAGTTCCGGAGGCCCAACTCATCTCCCCCTCTCCCCTCTCAAAATGAAACTTTGCTTAACGACCGGCAACACTTTTACACTACCTATGGCACTACGGATGTCTATGGGTGTTGATTGCTTTCCATCAGATGACACGCCTGATTTGCCATCCTATACCATAAAAAATTGAATCATTAATAAATATCTAATACTATTATTACTAATTTTAGGAGAAAATAAGGCTTCATTTAATCATGTTGAGAAAATAAATTATTGAACACAATAATAATTTTAAGAATGCGTAAAGTTTCTCAATATTGGCGTTCTTTCTTATATTTAACTTAACTTTCATATATTTTTTGATATACTTCAGAAAGTAGGTATATAATTCATCGTGGAGTTAAGAGTTACTTTGCGAAAATCCATTACTGTGTAGACGGTCAGAATTCTTACTTAGCTATTATGTATGTTTTTTACTGGAAGAAGTGGATTTACGGACAAAGTAAACTAAATCTTATCGAAATAACGGCTGTCAGCAACTATCCACTTGCCAACACACACCACCACTCTTCCACAATGTTAACGACACGTGTTTCGCCTCAACACGAGACATCATCAAGTAGAGTAGACTCTACGGAAGACAACCGTTAACCGTTCGACTTGACGGGTAAAAAATACATACATTATACATTTTTCTATTTTTTTTGACTGCAGCGGATCTTAACGAAGTAAAAGTTCTGACTGTCCGCACAAAATTGGTTTATGCGGTTAGGTGCATAAGGTATTTTAAAACCGTATCGTGTATATATGTAATAGAGTTCACTTCTAATTGCTCCCAAGAAATGGAGTGGTTATATTCTACACCAACCACATGGCCATTATAGGTATAATTTCTAGTATACAGAGACACTAAGGTGAGAGAAAAGGAGAAACTTTTCGATCTTCTAATTCGCAAAACTTGGAGACGTTTTTGAGAAATATTTATATGGACATAAATACCACAGGACTAATAGATTTCCTTCACGATAAACAAAGTAGAAACATGAAGTAAACTATTACTTCATGTTTACTTGTGAGTTTCACAAACCTTTAATAAAATAGCTGATTTATTTTTATTGGCTGGTATTTAATTAAAACTTATTGTAAATAATGGGCTGACTGAAAATATTATATTAAACAATTATCGTAAATTATGGAGCCAGATGCAATTTATGTGTTGGATATATTTAACCTTATTGAAAACTTTATGAAATTTTTAAGATTAATAATATCTAATACTCTGAAAGAGGTAAAGTAATTCTAAAGTACTCAGACTGCTGAATTTCATATCTAAACATAGGCCTCTCCCAGGGCAAGTCACCTAGCCCAATCGCGGTTCCACGTATTCAGTTTCTATCATTCTATTGATTATAGCTTGTTGTAGTGAGAGGAGCGTCCTATACCAGGTTTTCCAAAATATAATCTTCACTGTGTTCACCACTGCTGTATTCGTTTCCTCTAGTGTTTCTTAGTTTCCCGACAGATACGATCAGCAATGGGTTAGACTATTCCAGTTTGCCAACTTAAAGAGATATGCTGATGAATTTACCAGCATATCTCTTGGTTTGATTTCTTCATTTCGAATCTTTTAGGTATAGCTCTTATAATGACTTTAAGTTATTTTGAGTAGTATTTTTTATGGAATAGAAAATGGTATGTACACAGCGCCGATCATAAACATTCACAATATTTAGACTATTTTAGATGGGTTATCTACCTTAGGGTATGAATAAATATAGGCAATATAAATATCAATATTGTAAATGTCAAAAAAAATATTCGTGTTTTACTCCAAAATTGCTAAGTGAAAACTTTTTCCCAGTTTTATTCGAACCAAAAACGACAACCGACGAAAACCTATCAAAACATTCGTTCCTATATTAACGCTGTCCAACCAACACTAACAACTTTTTTCTTTATTTATTGATTTGTTTTCGACAGGCGTGCTAACTAGGAAAATTCATTGTTTTTAAATTAGTTACTTTTTAAATTATTCATAAAAAACAAAGCAACAACTCAATTGGGAAAGGTTGCGCATATAATCTGAGGTAAAAGATTAAATTATGAGATAAGATTCCTAGCAATTAACTTTTAATTTAGTTAACAAGAATTATTGTAATAACAACAAATTGCTATTCTTTTTTCAAAGAAATTGATGTTGATGATGTGTGATTCCTTGATAATTATTAACTCAATCTTTTAAATTTTACGAAGTGTAATATTAAAAGTTTCATAAAATTTCTTTAAAAAAGTAGAAGTTACTGAAGGAACTATTGTATATTGAAAGAATGTACTTTAAAGGCATTCTTTCTCGACACATATTATATAATATATATAAACTTTGAGAAGTTCAAACAGTTGGGCAGCTGTTTCTAATTCAAATTTATTTTAAAACAACACTCCATGGTATTCCCAGACTCCATAATAGTTAACAAATTAAGAAAAGGCGTTATAATCTTTCATTATTATTTTCGAATCACTTTCTCTCAATTTTTTTTTTATATTATATCTATCAAATTGTCAACACTAACTTAAATATAATTTTTATCAATAAATTTACATTTATTTCATTGGATTTAAAAATTAACATACATTGAAACTGAATACCTTTTACGCGTTCCATAATAATTTTTATAGTTACACACACACGAACATTCATAGACATTCACACAAAAATACACTAGCGTATAGTCCAAGTTTTTAATTATAGATTGGTCATCGTTTTAATTAATGATTTACATGTATCATTAGTTGATAATATACAATATCTTAGTTTATAATCTATATAAGTTATGTCGTCAAAATTTGTATATTCTATGGTACAGAATTAATATATGTATGTATAGGGAACGGCAATGTTTTGCTGTAATACATGCTAAGGCCTAGCACAGCGACAACGGCTAGTGTAAGTACCAAACTTATTACTTTGTAAAATGAATAAATAAATGAAAATAAAAATAAAGGGTATTCCTTGAGATTTAGAAAGTGACCAACTGGTGACTGAGTTACTATAACGTAAAAGAAAGCAGCGTCCACAACAAGATGGCCACTTCACTGTCAACAAGCACAACGATTTTTCTGATATTTTTGTTTTATTTTTCTTTTAATAAATGACACTACCGAAAAATTTCCCATCACCATAAGTGATGATCCCATAAATTGCGATTTTTCCGAAATTTATTTCCATACACTGAGAGTGTATGAAAATAAGTTTCGGTTAATTTATTCGGTATTTCTGAACCGTATCGATTAAATTATTATATCGATCGAATAAATTAACCAATAACCGAAATATTCATAACATAGATTATTTCTTTTTATTAAAACAAGCCTGAATGTCATGCTGGCAACGCTTTTGCAATACCTATAGTGTTGTTGATGTCTATAGAAAGATTTTGATTGCTTTGTGCATATTCACTCCATAAACATCTCAGGATATTATATAGGATTACTATTTTTTTCATTGCCCATATATGTCCCACTTTTGGGCACGGGGCTCCCCATTTTTGGAGGAAAGACATGAGATAGACAACGCTTGTTCAATGCGGACTGGTGGGATTACCAGACTCGGAATAAATATCTGTTAGCCATATGTATACAATATACATATAATATTTATTCCGATGCGGAGATTGAACCCGCGACCATTGACTCCGTAGGCGGTAACCTCACCACCACAATCTGAGTCATATAGTCGTCGATGATAACTATTTACTAAGTACTAAATAGTGATTGATAATCACATAAATAATAGATATTGTATTATCTAATCTAGGATAAATTACAGATTTAGAGTACCCGACCGTAATTCGAGTAAGGAAATTAAGATAAGCAGCGACACCGTCCGCCAAGTCTCAGCGGTAGTATTTTACAGGGCTTCTATCATCGGAAGCGCACTATCTTTTGTTTATAGTAAGTTCCTTTTAGACTTAAAATGAAGAACAAATACTGGATATTGCATGGAATAAAAATAACAATCTCAAATTTCATTATAATTCTTATAACTAAAAATAAATAATATAACCCATATATGTCCAACAGCTGGGCGTAGGCATCCCATTTCTGAAGAAACACCATTTCGGAAGGACAGTAGCCTTTTTGGCTTCTCCAGGGCAGGTGTGTGAGGAAAAACTATTCCTATGGAATAATGTGTATAGTTTAATTTATAAAATGAAATTCGGTGAATTAAGTAAGTTTTTAGAGCCTATATCTATCTCTCACTGCTGGGTACAGAGCTGCCTCGTTTCTGATCGAATGAAAAGATGGATGGACTTACCAGATACCAGATATCAGATACCAGATACCGGGCATCGAATACAAGTCCATTGACTATGAAAGTAGTAGTTTTCCAAATTAGCAAATAAGATCGTAATATACCTTTCAAATTTTATGATACTTTGCATTAATATTAATTCTGTTTACAAGAATCTTCCCCGTTACTGAATTCTAGAAATAAAAATATGCAATGAGCGTGGCATAATGGATCCTTATTCATAATGATGTCATTAAGCTCCGAGTGTTTTCCATTTGTATTTTTTGAAATAGCAAAACGTGTAATGGAGAAACCCGATAAAATTTTATTTTTAAAGAAAAGAAATTCTGTTTCTACTTTATCTTCCGGCAAGACTTTCACACGGTATCGGTGGTACTCATTGGCAATATTTCTGACTTATAAATTATCAGTTGAAAAAATTATTGGCTTAGTCATTAATTTTATTCTATACATAAAAAGGTTAATAATGAATTTTGTTACATAATCCTAATATGTATCAATACATATTAGGATTATTTAACAAAATTCAGAACCATCGACTGCGTGTAACATTGTATTATATTAAATTGTTGCTTCTATTATATTACTAATATTTTTATAATATTTACTCACCTTTTTAACCTTCCCTAGACTTCCAAAAGTAATTCAAAACCAAAATTAGCCAAATCGTTCCAGCCTTTCTCGAGTTTTAGCGAAACTAACGAACAGCAATTGTAGTGTAGTGTAAATGTAATCTTTCAAAATGTTCTTTTCGTCTTTGTAGGAATATAATTATTGTGTCTATGTATAACGAATTGTAATTCTTGTTGGGGGTTCTCAAATATAATTAAAAAATAATAGACATATTCCACAATGCATTTCATGGTCCTAAAGTTTTGCTTAGCAAATACTCGTTTGTTGTTTCCACGCGACTAGTCGCCGCAATGCTGCTGAATCGCCGAATCGTGAAAAAATACGAGAGTTGAGTGGAAACGATTCCGAAAAATATTTCACGTGCTGCAATTGTACGTTACTGAATAGAACTTGTTCTATACTTTACTGTGAAATACCAGTTTTACTTTTATTTCTTAACATATATGTGTATGTGGGGATCGAGGTACGCTAACTAGAAAACTATTTGCTTTTTTTATATCTTTATTCTTTTTAACAGAATCTTTATACAACAACTATCTTTTGCCAGTTCTTCACTGCCACTGCTAGCACTTTATAATATTGCCAGTGCTGGAAACTCCAAAAAAAACAAAACTAAAAAATAATTTTTATCCGACACGACCATCCTGGTTATGCATTTGAGCTCATATGTGCCATCCAGAGCTTCATTATATTCGCTGAATTTGTAGTTTTGACCAGGCTTGTATTTTTAGTATCTACCGTTTCCTTTATTTTGTGTAATTTCGTAATGGCCTAGATACTTTTTCTATAAGTTCAATAAATCATTTTAAAAGTTTTGATTTTGACTTTTTTATTTTAAGTCGATACAATCGCCTTTAACTCACACTATAGTGTTATAGATAAAATGCCTTTAAATAAAAAGACATGATCTTACGAAATGTTTACCAAACTAATGTCGTAGTCTAGACTATAATATAATCTTGTGATTGGTTCGACAAATGCAGAACGTCCTGTCCGTAGGCGAAATCGTTTATCGTATAACTCAATCATCAATATATCAAAACCATAAATCGAAATAAATTAAAATATTTATTATTAATTAAAAAAACGTTTATTAAAATAGAGGATAGTTTTTTCTTTATTTGATGGAATTAGTTATAACTATTATTATTATTAGCCATTTTCAGATAAAATATAATAACATCAAATATCTTAAAATGTACTAGTCTGCGTGTCACGTTACATTTTGATAAAATGGTGGCCATTATATCAAAACATTCCATAGAGTTTTGCAATCAACTTAAAAAGACACCATACACGCATTTATTTCATATCACTTAACTTATACGCCTTTATCGAACTACATGTATTGTATAATAAGCCGCCATAATTAAAAAATATAACTGACAATAATATTAAAATTATGAAAATGTAATAAAAACACAACGTGAATGATGTACATAAGTTGATAGGAAAATTCCGAGAATATATTAAATAACATTTTAATATATTGTCTTCTAAAATTGCACTATTATTACCAAGTAAGCATCTGCGACTACAAATTATATTGAGGAAAAATCCATATTTTTATTTATGATTGTACTCGTGCATATTTAATAATACCTTCGGCTTCTGTATATACAGCACTGACCTTGTTTTACGAGAAATATGATGTCATGAAAAAATAAATGATTATAAAAAATATACATATATAAACTCTTGTAATAACTTATTTCTTATAGACATAGTCAAATCAGTAATCATGGCACTCACTTCTTACGTTTTCTTAGCCATTTTAGTGCCATTTGCAACAGTTAATACATTGTATATTAACGACAATAAAACTATGAGTAAGTATTTACAATGCAAATAAATTTATTAATAAAATAAACACAATTATAAGACTGTATCCTATGGGTCCCGTAGATGCAGTTTTGACCATTGGCGAGTTCATTCCGCGCAAATAAATGTAATGTAAATATCGTTTGCGGGTATTTTTCCGATTATAGGTGTCTGCCTGCCGTGGAAAAGCGTAAAGGTTTTTTCTGTTTTTTCCAGAAATAGGAGGGATTAATGCCTAATTAATGGGACGTATATGGGTTGTACAAAAATTACGACACAATAATAGAATTTTAATAATCCCGCTTCGCAGTAAATCGAAGGCCTATGCGGATTGGCGCGGTACCCAGACTCGGAATAAATATCTGTAGGCCACACATAACATTTATGCCAATATGAGGATTGAACCAGCGACCATTGACTCCGTAGGCAGCACCTTCACCACTCAAGCAATAGATCGTCACTCTGTCGCCTTGTGACTTCTAATTTATTCTCTGTTAATTTCTTCGTGAAAGTATCTTCAAATCGAGTGCCCTTTTTAATATAAACCCATACAAAAAACACGATTTCAGTTATTCTATCGTCGATTTATATATATAATAATATTAATTTTTTAATCGTTAACTTTCAGGTTGCCCCGAGAACGAGGTGTATAATAAATGTTCTTTAGTAGTGTGTTTTAAAACCTGTGGTCATTTATCCAAACCACCGGCTTGTCCTGCGGTTTCTTCGGATTGCTACCAGCCAGCGTGCATTTGCAGAGAGGATTACTTGAGAGATGATAATGGAATTTGTGTTCCTATTAATCAATGCTGTAAGTATCCTTAACGAACTGATAAAAGTTATTTACTATTTATTACTTCTTGTATTTCTTATTCTTCACACCTTATGTCTCCACGTCTTAGTAAATAGGAGAGATTTCTTATATTTACATAAAAACTAATGAAGGTGTACTGTAGTGATACATTGAATAATGTACCACAAATTTAAAAAAAAATGAATATATAAACTCTTTTTGATTATTTTGTTACAAGGCAGCTATGAGGTGTAAATCCCATGGGATGGGACAATACCTTTTGAATTCGAATTCAAATTTGAATTTGAATTCGAACTCGAACTCGAACTCAACCTCAAACTCAAATTCAAATTCAAATTCAAATTCAAATTCAAATTCAAATTCAAATTCAAATTCAAATTCAAATTCAAATTCAAATTCAAATTCAAATTCAAATTCAAATTCAAATTCAAATTCAAATTCAAATTCAAATTCAAATTCAAATTCAAATTCAAATTCAAATTCAAATTCAAATTCAAATTCAAATTCAAATTCAAATTCAAATTCAAATTCAAATTCAAATTCAAATTCAAATTCAAATTCAAATTCAAATTCAAATTCAAATTCAAATTCAAATTCAAATTCAAATTCAAATTCAAATTCAAATTCAAATTCAAATTCAAATTCAAATTCAAATTCAAATTCAAATTCAAATTCAAATTCAAATTCAAATTCAAATTCAAATTCAAATTCAAATTCAAATTCAAATTCAAATTCAAATTCAAATTCAAATTCAAATTCAAATTCAAATTCAAATTCAAATTCAAATTCAAATTCAAATTCAAATTCAAATTCAAATTCAAATTCAAATTCAAATTCAAATTCAAATTCAAATTCAAATTCAAATTCAAATTCAAATTCAAATTCAAATTCAAATTCAAATTCAAATTCAAATTCAAATCCTAATCCTAATCCCAATCCCAATCCCAATCCCAATCCCAATCCCAATCCCAATCCCAATCCCAATCCCAATCCCAATCCCAATCCCAATCCCAATCCCAAACCCAATCCCAATCCCAATCCCAATCCCAATCCCTATCATTATCCCAATCCCAATCCAAATTCAAACTCGCAAAAAATAACACAATTTCTTTAATTTTCTATAATACTTAAGAAATTACATTTCCTTTGTGAAACGTCAGTCCGTTAATCAAGCTTTTATCACTTGTTTCAATTAATATAACGTGATGGTGTGCAACGATCATTACGATAACGATAGTAACATTATATTTATATAGTTAAATTTTGATGAAAACGCAATTGTCACGTCATCATTTTGATATTCAAATATTTAATAAAAAATAAAAAAATTCAATTTCATCGTATGAACCAGAAAATCTTCGTTAAATGGAGTCAAAAAGACAATACTTTTAAATGTCCTCTGCGTGAGCTCACCTTCGACGTGCAGCTAGCTGAGAATGAGCTTACTATCTCCGCTCTGCACCTGTTCCGTTAATCCGAAGTCCCAGAAGCCTTTATATTTTTCAGAAAACATAATAGTAAAAATTAATACTGATTTTATGTCACATTTTTTTCAGAACAGATTGGAGACGAGGTGTATAAAAAAAAAGAATGATCGAAGATCAAAATAAACCTTCTCAGAAACAAAAAAAATGGATGAACTGAAGGTTTTTTTATTAGTAAAATTATCTAAAAGGCCGTCTTATCTAAAATTATCTAAAAGGACGATTCTTCATTTTTCTGTTTCTGGTTTATTTCACCTCATATATGTTCTCAGTGTTGGACATGGAGCCTCCGGATTTCCATGGAATGGACTTATTTATATATATATATATATATATATATATATATATATATATATATATATATATATATATATATATATATATATATATATATATATATATATATATATATATATATATAACTCAAATTTAGAAAAAAAATCTATAACCATACCTGTATTTATTCATGTATAAGTCGAACCCGCAACCGTTGAATCCATAAGCGATAATTTCTACACTATATTGATTAACTAGAGATTTTTTTGTATAAATAGAAGCAAATAATACAACTAGCTTGATATTCGTACACATTTGCATTTAATCTGTATATTATGCGCCACAATGTCGTCTAAGCAAACGATATTAAAGCAAATATAATTTGTCTTAGCAAGCGGTCTAAGAAGCTTAGCAAACAACGCGATGGACTCGACGTTTATAGCTTGAAATATGAGCATATATACATAATTAGTTCAGGACAATATATACTATGACAAGTTTCTTTCTTACAAGTATTATGTATACTTTTTGAACCTTAAAATTAAGTACAACACTAAATCAAATTTGTTTATTTCCATGCTTTGTAATAAAATGAAGTATGCCTTTAATATCAGGTCTAGTTTCATCATCATCATCATCATCATCATCAGCCCTCACCAGTCTGTCACGGACGCCAAAGCTAGGTCATATTGTCAGCCATGTCGGTAAAGCAGGTCGATCATTGGGTTGACGCCATTTTCGGCTACTACGTCTACAGGGGCTTATTAAAAAATAGCTTAGCAAAATTATTTTACACTAAGTTAATGGGAACTGCTGCTCCTGGACTCTCAGAAAAATGTAAGTTATTGTCATATAACGCCCTATACTTTTATTTGTTGTTTCACTAGTATGGTAAAACTTTACAAAACCATTAATTTAATGGTTTTCGTAGTTACGCACATAAAAAGGTGCTTTGATCACCGTATACTGCGAAGGAAACTTCTTAGAAGACCAGCGATGAATTGATGTTGTATTATATGGAAATTATTAAGCTTATTCTTAAACATTAATTTAATCTTAATGATTCGCTTTTTATTATAATATTTATTAACAAATAAATCTTTTATTTTTAAAAAAATTAAAATATTTCCTATTTTTTTAGTACCACGCGCTATTGAGCCAATGAATCCAAAAATCTCATTCGTTACTTGTACGGTTAAACGCTAGCATATCTTGATACATAACAGCATAATGATATTTTGCTCCAGATATAAACGGACATATCCGCCACGCAAAGATTCAATACACTATGAACCGTTTCTCGTAAATCTTAATGTCATTTTCTATTGATAGTACTCACGCTATTTTTATCTCCAAAGTCGACTGAAACGGTCCTTACATTCCATTTATATCCTCTACAGGATTTTGTTCTTATTGTCAATAGCCAAACCGACTAAGGGTAAGTTAGTATTGATATTTATCTAAATGAATTTCTATTTCTTAAGAGATACCACTATTCAGCATGGATTTTGTAATACTGATCTCCATCTGTATTAAATATAATTATCTAATTAAGTTATATTTAATAAAAAATAGACATTATTTTTTCATAAAGTAGCTCACTTTCTTTTGCCTAATTCTTCTTAAAAAACGTCATTGGTACAGCAACTTAGCTTTAATGGCAATAGCATCCTAAAAGCCGTGGCTAAATAATGGGATTGTCTCATTCAACATATTTAGATGGAACAATAATTTACTCGGTTTGGCAGGTGACAAATATTCTAATGCTTGTACCCAGCAGAACATTATGGTAAAATATAATACAAAATCTTTGTAAATTTATATAGAAAAATCTAATCGGCTAATAAGTTTATTAACATAATTTTAAGTTATTTTTTATTCTGGATCTTAGAAATCCGAAATAGACAATATTATTATTATTATAAAAATGACCGTTAAAATTAGAAAAGTTAATTACCTGGGTTTAGTCTGGGGTCTGGTCGCATGAAATTGTTGCACGTAATCACGATAAAAGTCGTGGGCAAAATACAGTTTGGGCGGAGAACTAGAAAAAGAGGAAAAAAACAGAAGCAACCATGAGGACGGCCGACAGAAGTGAAAAATTAAAACTGTATTTTTAAATCAAACTAATTGTAATATTTAATACTGCTATTACTACAATATGTTGCTGACACAACTCACAAAATTTTATCCATCCATGAAGCGTCCAACGCAGGCACATACAATCGGGTATATAAAACGTGTTGGCGTGATGCGTGTACGTAGGCAGCTGCACGTGCATTAGCTGTGTTTGAATATGTCTATATCTATAGCTATACTAGTAGCTATAGATATACCTTAAAAATTAGCATGTTGCTGACGCGAATCCATAGAGTTTTTCCCTACCCAGAGTCGTGTAACGTGGCTATAGAAGTTTTCACTTCAAAGAGTCTTGGCCATGTAATGTCAGGGAGTCAACAGGGATAGTAAGTGTTCCTGAAATGCACCACCTCGCTATAAATAAGAATAGTTGTGCTGAACTGACTTCCAACATTCACTAATCGAAGAAAAGAAGAGTTATTATTATTATAAACATACCGATAACTATTAACGAAAGGTACCACCATTAATTGGTCTCCTTCAAATCACATTTAATGTCAAACTCAAGTAAGTTTGAAATTACTTGCGAATGCGATTTAATAACCATAATTGGATGTCAAAATTTTATCTCGCGGGACTAGAATTCAATTAGTTGAACTTGACAAAAGTTTTTTTCAATTTGTAAAAACAACTTAAACCCAATAATGTCAAATACACACAATTTTTCCGTAGGTGAAATTAAGAGTCGAACTTGGAGCAGACTTTATTCAGTGGTTACAAGACAAGAGAGGGGTCGTAGGCATTCTAGCATATGTACATACATATCAGAGCAACTCGTTCGCAAACAGCGTTACCCAGTAGAAAAGATTCCGAACTTCTCATTCACATCAATACTGAGCCCGACTGCCAATTAGGATGTTGTGGTGGGTACGTATCTACCCAGACAACATCCCACGGATGTTAAGGACTTAAAAACAGCTCAATTAAATAAAACGACTTTGTTTATGACAGACAATATGTAATATCAATTAATAAAATCTGCCGGTGTTAAGTCAGACACAATAGATGAGGTCCCAAAAAATACGCACCGTGAATAACCACTTCCAATATGGTAATGATATTTAGGTTTTTTATGGTGCATGAGATCGAGCCTTCAGGATAAACCTCATTGCTCGCGATTCCACTCTTTGGGGCGACCAACCCCCTATCTTAGGTAACGCTAATTTCAGCGACTTTTTTGGCATACTTTACCGGCTTCACACTATCTAGATCTGGCCTACCTATTCTCCGTTAGCTTCATCGTGGGCCTTACGCTCTTGCGTGGGGCAAGGTGGTGACAGGAGGAACTGTCGTAGGCGCGGATATGCCTCGGGTAGATGCGCATGTATGGGAGCATATTTATTTAAGTGTGGCCCATTGTCACCCCGGTCAAACATTTCTGAAAATTCAATTTTTCCACGATCATCCTATTCATGCATGCTCTACAACTTATAAGAGAAAATTAAGTATTCTTAGTAAATATTTTCATACACAAGAGGTAAAATCTATACTATCATGTTCATCCCGAACTACACACAAGCAAACACATGCCATTACCAACGCCGCAAGGGACAGGAAGGTAAGAACATCACTGAGTGACCGTTTTTTTACAACATCTCTGGGCAACACGTGTAGAAAAAACAAAATAAAAGTAAATAATGGGTAAAATCTCTAAGAAAGAACTAAATTTAAATAAAAACAAGGTAATAGCATCACTTGCTTGTACATATGTACAAATGCGAAAAATTACCGAATAGGTGTGTCTCAGCACGGGCCTGCCTAGTGAAACCTACTATGCTCCATCCAAATTCAACTGTTAAATGACATAAATAAATAAATAAAACACATTTAGTACTCACGTATTTATTAAATACCAACATTAAAACCGCTTTAGCGCCATCGTTGCCGCTGTCGCTGCAATATGTCGCTACCTGTCCCATGTGATATATAGCGACCCGCGCCTAATTGCTGCTTTGTGAATGGAATATTTATAATATCCACACAATACTAAGCGTTACCCTTTTAAATGTACTGGAGAGAATAAAAACATTTGCAACTTTGAAAAACAAATAGGTCCGATGTAACATAAATATCGAATTAGTTTATTTTAGAAAAAATCTTGTCAATAATATACAATTAAGTTAGACTAGGAAAAGTTTCTTCCTCACCATCTGGATGAATAGCGATCCAATACGATGCGTTTACCCCGAAACTTCATCACACGCACCGTCACCCTATGGAACCAGCTACCTTCGATGGTATTTCCGAATTGATATATAACATTGAAACCTTCAAAAAACTTGCCTACTCAATTCTTTAAAGGCTGGCGACGCATCTGTTATGCCTCTGATATTGCAAATATCTATGGGTGGCGTTAATTGCTTTCCATTAGGTGATAAACTTGCCGTTTGCCTGTCTATGCCATAAATTTTTTCTTATGGGATAGGAAAGCAAACTTGTTGGCGTGTCATAAATAGGATACGATATATATCATATCATCTATATATATATATATATATATATATATATATATATATATATATATATATATATATATATATATATATATATATATATATATGATATTATCGTGTCATATCATCAATAGGCGCCACCCACAAACATCCGCCATAGGCAGGCAGAAGCGTTGTCGGACTTTATGGAAAGGTCATTATGGGAGGGAGAGGGGGTTTGGACCTCCGGAACTCAACCGCTCACCGGACGAAGCGCGGTAGCTTAGCTACTACTCAAACTACTTCTACGGGCGTGTGGTACTTCCCCGGGCGGCCGCCCCATTCATGCTACAGACAAATAATATGCCATTTTTGACAAAATCCCTGTGCAGCGTGGCTAGACCACTTTGAAAATCTAATACTTATCAATAATTTAATTTTTTATATATTAACTTTCCCCAATCATTCATAGTTATATGCATAATTCAATTATATGTTTAAAAACCTTTGAATCTCGTAATTTTTTTAATAATTATAATAAATGCATACAAATGATATTATATATTACTACAAAGAATCTAGTTATTTCAAAATTAAATGTCTTTCAGCAGACCTGTGACAAAACTAATTAAACATGGGACACTATGTTGTATAGAAACTTATTTAATAATAATAATAATTTATTTGTATAATGTTTAATCTTTTAGTACTTATTTAAACACTACAATTGTCTTTTTCGATCTCGAGCTCTCCTTGTCTACGTTAGCCCACAACCTTTTTGGTGCTTTTATAGGAGAACGACATCGAAAAATTATTAGAATAATGTTATATATAAATACACTTCTTTTAGATGCCACAACACGCATAAAATTAAGTAGGATGTACAATATAATAAATATTTTTCTATTAAACTAACATATTAGAAATTTATGGGATGTAAAAACGTCTACTTATATATCATATATTCTTCTTCTTCTAAGAGTGCCTCTCAGACTAGCGAAGGTTGGCAGCCAATTCAGCACAACGTTCTTCCTCCTTCGCGAGGTGCAACAGTTCTGGAGCACTCGCTATCCCGGTCCACTCCCTGATATAATATAGCCAAGACTTTCTTTTTCAACCAACTAATTATATTAACAATAATAATTTCAATTTATAATTTAATTAATAATTTGGACTAAAATATATTAATAATATATATTATTATTATATAATGGCAATATATAATATATTAACAATTACGATATATATTAATCAAGGCTTACCATAAACAAAGATAGACCGGAAACAGAAAGCAGCTTTACCTTAGTGACCGGCTGAACCATGGCCTTCAAGCTGAAGTCCGGGGAATGTTAATCAACCCCAAAGCCTGACTTACTCGCAATGCTGACTTACAACTTAATCGCAGGGTATATAAGCTACTTTCGTTCATTCCTCTACGGTTAAAAATCAGCCTGTCTAGCCTAATGACTATGGGCAATTCTCCAATAATTTAAAATGAGTTATATCCAATGAATTGTTCAGACTAAGCAATATAAGCTGATAATGATGAAAGTGATCAAAGTTTTTTTGTGTAAAACAAGCAAAGCCACAAGCAACAAATAGTTATACATAATTGCATTTCATCAAATCGGAAACTTCGTCTTGTCGCTTGGTTCCGAGGATCATTAAAACTTTCAGAATAAATTTATACTGAAGCTGAAAATATAATTTATTTTTTTGTAAAGTGCTTGTCTCTATCTTGTTACTGGAACCTGTCATCTTTAAACATATCGGGTCACGTAGGGTTCACAGATTGGATGTTTACTACTTATATAGAAACTACAATCCATCTAGTAGTACTCGCTCCCATAGTCGGCTCGTATGACTTTAAGCGGTGGCTTCAGGTATCGATGACCCAAAAGTTTAGGTTAATATTTTATAATGATATCCTGTTGCAAATTGTATGCGGTAATCTCAGACCATTTGAGAGCGTAAGTAAATATGACAAATAATAACTAATAATTTTACCTTCTTATACATGTAACTAAAATATTTTAGGCAATAAAAAATAATATTAATTTAACTGTTTATTTATTTATTTAATACTTTATTGTACACAAAACACGACATACAAGAATTAAAATGAAAGAAGACGTACAAAGGCGAGCTTAACTCAAAATTGAGTTTTAATTAATGTATTAATAAATTAATTTATTACTAGTACAAATATTGACAGCAGCAGAAAACGTAGTTAATTTTTTTAGTTCTCCATAAATATATTTTTCAAAGTTCAGCCAGAATTCTGGTTTGGATACTTTATTTTATTTTAAATTCTTAAAATTTTATTTATTATCAATTGAGATTCAGCATGAATCTATATAAACAAAGTCAGTATTTTATTATATAATACAATTCAGCACATTGCCCGCTACTACATCCTATCGCACTCAACTTTAGTATTCCCTAACGCAGGGCACTTACAGAATAATGTATAATGCTACTGCGTATTACAGTACGTGGACAGAGATTATTTTAAATGAACATTCATTTGTATGCCAAAATGTTTTTACGGCATACAAAGGAAACCTTGAAAACACATTTTAATGTTCATTACATTATGTTCTAAAAGTTTTTGTTTAATAACCTATGTACTTTTCAAGTTACTTTTTAATGGAATAAGAAGGAAAAAGGAGCAATCGTTTCGCTTGATGAAAAGCAATCGACGCCGCCCATAGACATTTGCAACACCGGAGACAATGTACAAGCGATGTAAAAAAACAAGTCTTAACATTTACCAACAAACAATTGTTGGTAAATGTTAAGGCTTGTTTTTAAAGTTCTAATGTCATATTTGGAATTTTGAATGAATGAGTGAACGAATGAATGATACCTTTATTAAAAATACGCACTTATACAGCATATAAAGAAAAACGAATTAACAACTAAGTACCTATAGTAAACTGCACAATAGTTTAAAAAATTAAATAAAGAAAACAATACAAAATGTACACCTGTGTATACTGAGTGAAAGCCTTTTAATGATATGACATCATTAAAAGGCTTTCACTCAGTATAAGCCATGACGATCCATGTGATTAAATCATCAGGAGCTGATTTTCAATGAGGTCCAATGAGGTACTTGTACAGGTGTGCTATATAATATCGCTGAAGACAGCTGGTTCCACGGAGTAATGATGGAAAGAAATTTCAAGGGAAAGGCACTGGATACTGCGTCGCGTGGATACAACGCACTAAATCGCCACTCATTTGATATTTTTTTAAGTTATTGTCAATCCGAACAATACTTGTGTAAAACCGCTCTTGCGACTCACTTTACAGCTATCATAACGTTTTGATTGGGAGTGTACTTAAGTTTTTACCTGGTTTCGAAAGTTATTTCACTAGCCTTCAACTATTATTATTATTATTATATATTCACGCCTATCCCCCGCAGGGGTTGGCAGAGACCACAGAGCTCCATCCGCTGCCTATTCATCGCAGCGCAACGGCTCGTCATTGGTCGCTTTTCGCCCTCGTGAGAATCAGGACGTGACGGGTGGCCAACCACGTCGCCGTCATTTTCGACAAATTAGGTATATTAAATTCGTCTTTAGTGAATCCCACGAGCCGCAAGGGAGGATGGAGGTCAGCCCCAGCAGAGCCCTACATGCTGAGGTAAGGCACCATAGTCCCCGGGGGAGCCCGACCCCGGGACGATCGACACGCTTAAGACTAGGCTCGCCCCTAGCCACGCATCCATTGGCACGGCAAACCGTGGATTGGCGGAGAGGAAGGGAAAGGATAGAGAAGAAAGGAAGGGGCAGGAAAGGAAATGTGGATTGGGGGGGTTACCAGACTCGGAATAAACATTTAAAAATCCATATAAATATTTATTCCGATGCGGGAATCGAACCCGCGAACATTGACTCCGCGGGCGGAGGGCCCCGCCACTGAGCCAATCGGTCGTCTTCAACTATTATATAACATATATACAGCTACAGGCATCAAAGCAAAATTTTACTCACTTCAGCTTATTCTTAAGTCTTCTTGGCTGGCACCTTTCGTTTAAATCTTGAAAGCAGCATTCGTTTCTTTTAAAATAAAACATAATTACAATTGAGTATAGATATTTTGTGTAATTAAGTTTTTTTTCATTTCTTTGGTTTTGAATTTTGGTTTTTTTATTGATTACGATTTCTTTTTGCTGTTAAGTTTTGACCACATTTTTTATTTAAGTTGAAACATTCTACAATTATCGTTCAGCCTTTTTATTTATTGATTCTGAGGCGGTAAGAAGTTTGCCGGGTCAGCTAGTCTATATATATAAAAATCAATTGCTGTTCGTTAGTCTCGCTAAAACTCGAGATCGGCTTGACCGATTTGGCTAATTTTGGTTTTGAGTTACTTTTGGAAGTCCAGGAAAGGCTTTTACAAAGTTTGCTGGGTCAGCTAGTATGAATATAAAAATAGAGAGCTATTTTGTAGGTCTCGCTTAAACTCAAAAACGGCTTGATCGATTTGAATATTTTTTTCTATTTTGTTCGATATATATCGAAGGTTTACGAATCAAAATAAACATTATAGGAAATCATAAAAGTTTGAAAGTAAAAGGAAGTTAAAATTCTTTTTTTTTCAATTACTTTGAATAGATGGCGCTCGTGACGGCTTTATCGTCTAACGGACGTGTTGTTATACAAATCTGTCGTTTCTGTTGTGCAATTTTGAAATATAGAGCATACCTGAGTACTAACATACCCAGAGAAGATAAATAAGGGAAACATAAATTTTTGGTGAAACAAAGTTTATCGGGCCATCTAATCTAATCTAATCTTTTGTAACTTGGTTTAGTGCTAAAAATTATGGTTCGGTATAATATCAAAAATTTATATAAAGATGTCCCCACGATAGGAATCCGTTATCCTTACGACCGCTGGGTATAGTCTCTGGGTCTCTTAGATAAGCCCAAATATATTTTACGCGTTAGTAATTTCAAGTTTCCATACTTGCACATGTACATACATTGCATTAAATTGATATTAGACTGAGCAACAAATTATCAACAGGTCAAATTGTTAATGAATATTTTTGATGCAGAAAATTCTAATAATCGAATCATTGTATCTGTATATTTATTTGTCGAAATAGAATCAAAACTAATCTTCCGAATTTTTTTGTATGTATTTCAATAAATATAATAGTAGTTACGACTTGAATTCCTTTTTTAACAGTTCATATAACATATGTATCCCCCAATTAGGCACAGGGCCTCTCGATTTCTGGGGAATGGTGTAACGGAAGGTTACATGTTTTCAAATAATACAATAAGGTATTAATCCTCATTCAAATTAAAATACTTTTTCTAATATAATAATTAATGAATTATTTAACATAAACACGATCTGCCATCGAACATTTTTTGCTTGTCATACGTTGAGTGTTATAAAACAACGCGGTGACAGATTAATCGATTTCGTAAACTCAAGTAGGTAGGTAGGGCGCGGCGCTCGCGCCTTCGTGCGATCTCGACCTTATTCGTGGCCGCTCGGGTTTTTTTATGGAAGTTACTGACGGGCGCCGGGGGTCGTCACCACCTCAGTGATTGCTTGGCTGTTAAGAAAGTATCAACGTGGACCGTCACGTCTCTTAACAGCAACCTCACTCATCATTTGTTTTAAAACCTAAGTGAAGGAATTACACCCCGTTTTAGGGTAAGTTTTGAATAGCACATGAATATTTAAATTTTTATTTTGTAACTCCGTTCTGGTTTCGATCCACCACGACAATCTCGACATAACACTTTCCACGAGTTGTCGCTGGTTAACCAGAACGGAAGTTGATAGATCAAGTCGTAATCGATAGGTATCTATCACTTCCAGGGTTCTACCTGCGGTTTTCAACTTTGAGCGTCAATTAGCTCAGTGATTGACAATTAAGAGTCCCAGCGCATCCTTTACAATCGCTGAGGGCAACCTCTGCCGTCGGAGTCCAAGCGCATCCCTTACAATCCCTGAAGGCGACCACCGTCGTCGGAGTTCCGGCGCAACGCTGACCATCACGCAGGCCGCCGACCGCTGACAACTTGCAGGGGAGTGTTAGTCTGCTTACGTAGTAAAATCAGATCGGCTGTTTACCCACGACCTACAAATTTGTGTCTCACCTACTTGATTCTTTATTTTTTTTATTTTTTTGTAATAAACATTTCTTTATACTGATAACACCGTGGTTTTATTTTACAAAACCCAAGTAGGTGTTTCAATGGAGAAAGATTATTATACCTTACTTGTCAAAGGCAGATTGGCGGGAAATTCAGACTCGGAATAAATACCTATAGACAATATGTTTTGACATTTATATTGCATCGAATTTAAGCCTCTCCAGTAGTACTACTATCAGTGGCGTAGAGCAAATACAGGATAAACTGAATAAAGCGTTCAATAACCCAAAAGCATTTCCAAGGTCAGGCTCGTAGGTTAAAATTCCGAATTAGCTCAATATTTGTATGGACTACAGATATTTAGTCTAAATGTATGTCTATGTTATTGGTGTGTTAAAAATTGCACCCATGAGATAGAGAAATTCTACTATTTATCTGTCTGGAAAATAAGTACGAAGCATTTATTAAAGAGATAAGCAAATGAGCAAGTAGATCAGCTAATGGTAAGCAATTACCGCATGGATATTTGCAATACTACAACTATTGTATATAAATTACCTACTTTAGAGAAAGGATGAAAATAATAGGATTATTCCTAACGATGTGAAAAATAAGCATTTCATGGGAGTGTAGGAACAATGTAATGGAGAAAAAATAAAGAAGAAAGACAATGTGCCTTCCGCATAGATTTCTCTCACTCTATGATTCGGTTTAATGCAGAAAAATGCTACCAGTTTACGTTGATTTTCTGTGATGGCTGTTGTGTTTCATATTTTAATTATAATTAATATGAATTTTGTCTTTTGGATAATTTACCAACAAAACTTACAGCTAAAATATTTATAAATAAACCACATTTATCGTTAAATACATATACGCTATTCTAAAGCAGACGGCGGTAGCGGAAGGAATAAAATTTTACTTCTAGCCGGGGCATCCTACCGCCATTCCGTATAGTCATTAGACCTACCCTTTCAACTGATAAGCGGTGTGTTCTGTAAATGTTTACACATGCTTCTATTACCTTAATTGTATTGTTTTTCTTACTGGAAAATTAGCCCATTTTTAAACATATATATTTATGTTTTGATAATATATGGAATACCTATCTTACGACAAAATCTCCTCTGTTGTCACTTTTACAGTAGCTATATGTGCCCTTGCGTTAAGAGATAGAAGTTATAAGAGAGCAACGTGGACTAAAAGAGAGTATTGTGTCAAAAGTTGAAAAGGGGATGCTTAGATGGTTTGGGCATATAGAGAGGATGGATGAAAGACGACTGGCAAAAGCAATTTACCTTGCGAATGTGGATGGAAGGGCCGGAAGAGTAAGACCATGAAAAACGTACCTTGACCAAATTGCTGAACTTTTTAAGAAAGGCCAGGTCAAGAGTACCCTCAACCGGTGGGCTTGCATGAGGAGAATAATGAGTGTGGAGGAAGCAAGGGAAGTATGCCGAGATCGTAGCAGATGGAGATCTGTGGTCTCTGCCTTAGGGAGACAGGCGTGACGATATGTATGTATGTATGAAAGGAATGAGACCTTCGGATCTTAACCCTCACTAAGAATGAGCACTAAATAAAATTTAATTAATAACAAAGTAACTTAAAAAAATTGTTTAGTTACTTGATAATTATTGGAGCTATTGTGTTGAGTTTTACATTTTTAAAGACTGTTGATAAAGATGATATTCGTAAACGATTTGGCTCAGAGAAAATTATCATACATTTTTTTGTAACGTACCGTGAATAAGGTTTAGTTATTATGAAAGTCTATTAATTCATAAATTTATGTAATCTAACTCGAGCTTAAAGGACTTAATAAACAATAGGTGGTGAGGTTGTGCTGATTTCAGATAATCCATGTAAAATACGGGTCTTGAAACTTAGCGAACTGTTAAAGCTTATCTTAACTTGCCGACTTGAGTTACGATCGGCCATTGTAAATGCGAATAGTTAATCTGATGAGACTTCTGAAGCTCTTATACATTTAGGTAATTAATTCGTGCAAAAAATATATTTTTTTTATGGGATAGGAAGGCAAAGGAGCAGTCACCTGATGGAAAGTAATCAACGCCGCCCATAGACATCCGCAGCGCCATAGGAAGTGCGGAAGCGTTGCCGACCTTTAAGAAAAGCGTCATTATGGAAATGGGAGAGGGAGGGAAGAGGGTGTGGGCCTACGTAACTCAGCCATTCAGCGCGGTAGCTACCACTCAGACGCCGGTTTTCTGCGGGGGTGTGGTAATTCCCCGAGTGAGCTGATCCATTCATTCTACAGACAAATATTATGCGATTCTTGACAAACTATTTGTCTGCAGCGTGGTTAAATAGTTAAGATTTAAAATAATATACATAAAAGGCTGAAAGTAAAAAAGAAAAAAGTTTGACCTTTAGTAACATACTGCACAAATGACGTAGAGTACACATCGATTTATAAGTCTTGATCCCAGGTTTGGTTTTTATAAGCCTTTATAGGTATTCGTTTAAATGGCAAGGTTCGATTTACAATCAAAATGTCGAGGAAAACTATATTTTTTAACGTGTTGTTAACAAGAATTCTACTATATAAAATGAAATAAATTTTAAAAATTAAAATGTAGTAGTTATATTTTTAAATTCTTTATAAACATGTAAAAATTTGAAATGCCAAAACATTTTCTAAGTATAATCTGATATTTGAGATTATTAATATTGAAAGCTCTCATTATTCGTAACGATGGTAATTCTTAATAAAATAGCCGAGCGCTCATATTTTTAACGAATCTGCTTATTTTTGTTCATTAGTGAGCTTTTATAGGGTTATTTATTTTCATTTGAAGGCATATTTTAAAATTGGTATTAAGAAATTTCCTGCTTTATCCTCGCTGTGGAGGTAAAAAAGTTATAACGATAAAAACATTAATAATTTTTCTAAGCTGAAATCCATATGCGCTGGTAAGGGAAAGCTCGAACTCATTTTTTATTGTTTTATTTATTTATATACATTTCATGTACTAACTAAAGTAAATATATTTACGACAGATTTAATTCCATTATGCATTTCTTTGTTAGACATACTTTGAATTAGTGAGTGGATGGAAATTTTCATATTAATATAATATAAAAAAAATAAATGTTTAGTGTATAAAGAATTTCATTCCTCTGATCCACTGGTTTAAACTGTTTTCTATCCATCAGTGAGTCTTACAATTACATTAAGTAGATAATAATGTTAATTTAAAATTTCATCCCCGACATCTGGATGAGTGGCGATCTACTACGGTGCGTTTCTCTCGTAATTTCTTCCCACGCACCACCAGTTTGTGGAACCAGCTACACTCAGCGGTCTTTCCGAACCGATACGACATTGGAACCTTCAAAAAACAAGCCTATACATACCTAAAAGGCCGGCAACGCTTCCGTGACTCCTGCGATGTCGCGTTTGTCCATGGGCGGCGTTGATTCCTTTCCATCAGCCGACACGCTTGCTCGTTTGCCCTCCTATCCATAAAAAAAAACTTTGGTTGTGTTGCGTTGTTAGTGTGGTTCATTTTAAGGCATTACATTAACTGTTCAAAATTGTTCAATATTTTTTCAGTTCTAACTATAATATAAATAGTAAGCATGCAATATGATATATTGAGTGATATATCCTTCCAAAGTTATGCTCCTTGAACCTGCCTCAAAAAAGTAATGAAGTTACTTTCATATTTTTTATCTAAAATATATTCCTAACACGTCTTCCTAACTTCAAAAATACCCTTTTTTTGGATACGGAGGCAAAAGAGCAAGCGAGTCGCCTGATGGCATTCAAGGCACTCTAGGCATTGCAAATGCGCTGTAAGCCTTTGAGATTAGAGTAGGCTTGTTTTTTGAAGGTTCCAACATCATATCGGTTCGTAAATACCTCTGAAAATAGCTGATGCTACAGACTGGTAATGCTTGGACTTCATTCCACGCACTACCACACTTCGGGAAAAAAGCACCGTACTGAAACGCCATGCCATGAGAAATGTGTAAGCGTGTTTTGTTAAGGTTTCAATGTCGTATCGATTCGGAAATACCGCTGAAGGTAGTTGGTTCCACATGGGAGTTGCCTCTCCACAGACATTGCGCCGTCTGCAACGAAGTTAAGGATAACGCAGGTTTGCCCAGTACCCGCATCACCTTCTCTGCCTAGCTAGCTTATTCCACACGAGAGGTGTACCAATCCGTATGGCTTCTAGATCCACACAACAAATTAAAATATTAAAAATACAAAATACTTTTCATAAAATTACACTTTACCTATTATGTGCATTTAAATAATAAAAAAAAATAATGTTTAATAAAAAAGGATCAAAAACAATTATAAAATGTATGTATTAAAACCATTTCACAGTTGTACAGTTTACAACTGTACAGCCTAATAATCCGCTATATTTGCAATGTGACCGACCGATTGGCTCAGTGGCGGGACCCTCCGCCCGCGGAGTCATTGGTCGCGGGTTCGATTCCCGCATCGGAATAATTATTTATATGGATTTATAAATGTTTATTCCGCGTCTGGTAACCCCCCCCAATCCGCATTTCCTTTCCTGCCCCTTCCTTTCTTCTCTATCCTTTCGGTTCCTCTCCGCCAATCCACGGTCTGCCGTGCCAATGGATGCGTGGCTAGGGGCGAGCCTAGTCGAAAGCGTGCCGATCGTCCCGGGGTCGGGCTCCCCCGGGGACTATGGTGCGTTACCTCAGCATGCAGGGCTCTGCTGGGGCTGACCTCCATCCTACCTTGCGGCTCGTGGGATTCACTAAGACGAATTTAATATACCTAATTTGTCGAAAAATGACGGCGACGTGGTTCGCCACCCATCACGTCCTGATTCTCACGAGGGCGAAAAGCGACCAATGACGAGCCGTTTCGCTGCGATGAACGGTAGCGGATGTAGCTCTGTGGTCTCTGCCAACCCCTGCGGGGGATAGGCGTGAATATATAAAAAAAAAATTTGCAATCTAATATTTAATATGGCTATAACTCTGGGAAATATACCAAAGTTAGTTGCGTACAATATCAAAAGAGGAATGGAACTTCGTTTGTCGTAACTTACTTAGCTGTTACTGCGTCGCGGTGCAAGTTTTGCTACAAAGTAGACCAGACCGCTCTCTGTGGTATAGAGTTTCCAACTGAACTAAACGAAAAGGAAATAAAAAGTTTGCAACGGTCCGCTTTTGCTAAAATTTCCTTTTTTTTCGGCGAAACATTTTAAAATATTTTATATTTATTTTCTTTGATGGCAATTAATTACAACTATTATGCCAGTGTCAAGTAATATACAATAATATCCAATCTCATGAAATGTAACAAATCAGCTCATCACGTTACGGCTTGATAAAACGGTGGCAATTTTACCAAAAACCTTCTATGGACTTTTTCAGTCAACTTAAAAAGTTACGATACACGCATTTATTTCATATCACTTCACTTATACACCTTAATCGAACTATATTGCATAATACGCCACCACAATTAAACAATATAATTGATAATAATATAAGATTATGAAAATGAAATAAAAACACGTCACTGATTTAAGTTGGCTAGAAATGTCCTATATTATATTTAAAAAAAATATTTCATCTTTTTTTTAAATAATTACCAATGTCATGTGACATTGAATCGATAAGTAATCAATTGAATTGCATGCATACAAGACGCCTGATAAAAGATATTTACGTTGAGTATGAGAATGGAAGGGCCGTTTGGGGAAGACCAAGGACCTTGACCAGGTCAAAAGTACCCTTAACCAACCAGCTTATATGAAAAGAGAGATGAGTGCTGATGGAGCAAAGAAAGTGTGCCGGGATAATAGCATATGGATATCTGTAGTCTCTGTCTGTATGTACGTATGCTTCCAAGTTTGCTGTATTTAGCATAAAAATTATACTAATAATAGAGTATATTAAAAATATATTTTAATACACTATTATACTTTTGCGTAACATCATTTTTTTTTATAAAACGATTAAAATCTAATTTTCAAATTTCGGGTCCTGGTCAAGCAAGCCATTACAACTTTAAAAATAAATTGACAAGACGTCCGTCACTGCCTGACAAGAACAGTTATTAGAAAATAGCTGCACGCGGGAAAGAGACAGGAGGATATATAAAGATTACACATTACTGGAATATTTTCGAATTATGGAATGTTAGAACTTTCGATTGTTTTACCTATATAAAGGGACGATGGTGCATCAAGTTTTAAAAAGTTTAATACGGAATAAAACCAGAAGAAAATAGTGAAAGATGAGAAGTGGAAGTATAGTGAAGAGAAGTGAAACTAGTGGCCCACTTCATTTTTCCAATCCCTGAACCCCAGCTCATAACAATACTACGTATGTATATTATATATATACTACTCCATACTATAATTAATAGTTGGTCACTAAAATTATCAGTTCGATATTTTCATAAAATTTATGCTCGCTACGCAATAACAATGGTATTTTATAGCCACTGAATCAGTTATGAAGATTTTATGCTTACACTCGGTCTATTCGCACCGTAAAAATAAAGTGAAATCTACAAATGCTAAATCTACAAATATTAGCTGTTTTCCTCAAATATATAAGCACTTTCTATAAACGTTACCTTTATTAGCTTTAAATGGTTTTAACGGACGTGTATTTTTTTAAAGGTAAGCATTAATTAGTTTTGTCCTGTGCTTTTATGTACTGTTCCTGACTAGAGAAATGCGGAACGCTTCCAAAAAGCCTATAGAAGTATAAGGTAAATATGAAATAGTGTTGTAGGTGGTACATAGCAGGAGTTGCTACCAACAAAAAAATGGTTACACTTGGAGGAGACTTTTGTCTATAGATACACAAACAGAGATATCAGGGCATATTTGTCTGGGCATAATTAAATTAACATGTGGTTTTAGAATAGGAGAGATTAAGGCACACCGACTCTGGCTTGGCTCGGCCACGTTGTGAGAATGGACGAGCGGGCAGTAAAAAGAGCGTATGTGGGTCATCTAGGGATTGCAATCCCGCAGCTCATTAAATCCTGCAGGAGTGATATGCGGGATTACTCAATCCCGCGCAGGATCACGCGGGATCCCACATCTTTCAAATTATGTTATAAAATCAAATTGAAACTACAGATTGTTATGTAAAAGTCAACTGTTAATAAACATTTCTTACATTAAGCCACAGAAATTATTTCCTTTTTATTAATTAAGCATAAGTAATAAAATTAGTAATGTGTTTTCTTAGATTCATATTTAAATGTTTGGCATAGTTTAATAGTTTTGTTTAATTTTATCTCCTACTCTTAACAACAGTTTTATATTTCTTAATTCAGTCTTATTTATATAATGACTAATAATCAAATCACAAATTTCACTTAAATAGAGCTACTTGTGATGTACGAAAATTTTAGCGCCAAATTTGTATTTCGCGGGGTCCGCGGATACGTGCTTTGAAGGTGTGGGATCCCGCAGGAATGCGTGATCCCGTTTTGCGAGATTGCAATGCCTAGGGTGTTCCAACTGCACGCCCTGTGGGGCTGTGGGGCATGATTCCAGGCCTCTAAACGTAAAGTTTGTTTTTTATTTTTAAATTTTAAAGAGAGTATTTCCATCTCTGGAATTGCCATGTTAGCCTTCGGATGCAAATTGTCGAATTGTCGCATACGAATTTGATGAATACAAAAGCACTCATAAAATATGGTGGCCGAGGGCAAATTGTTTTGCTGAAAACATTAAATTACATTATGAATCACTATGGAAATGTGTTGTACGAAATAACCAAATTATACTGAAGATCATAAATTTGAATTTATGTCACAAACAATTTGTGTCAACATTCGTAGTGAGATCGTTTGGAACGTCATTATAGCGACATTATGTTATCGGGGATGGAGGGATATGTTTAAGAAAAGAAATAATAATGTACCTGGTTTCATATTAGGACTTTATATAATATTTTATTTAAAAATTAATATTAATCAACATAGTATAATAATAATATAATAATAAACATAGTTTAATAATAATCAAAATAGCCATAACAGTCCACTGACTGGAAGACATTGGCTTACTTCAAAATATAATTACTTAAGATATAAAGCATAATTTCGAAATAGAACAATATACACTCCATGTCTCTGTTTCGCACAACAATTCCACAAATTGATAACAAAAGATTGCCAGAGAACCGTTAAATATTGATCGCTAAGAGGTGTGAAAAAATATGTACCTACGTGCAGTCCATTAGTAAATTGAAAATCTCTTAATATTTAGGTACATTTGCTCTTATATAATATATATGTATGTTGTGTACGTGTTTGCAGAGTTGTCTTATGATTTGTTTTAGCGACTGTTTCATAAGTAATCCAATGCTGTTAATTGTCGTTGTTATGTCTTATAGTAACATGCTTTGGTATTCTAATATTAGCTATACTTAATATACGACGATGGAATATTTTATTTACTGCGTTATAACTTTTTTCGCTAAGCTTCAGCAAAATTACGCGGACGATTTTATTAAAATTTAATATGAGATTTACGAGTGTTGTATATCAAGAGTGAGTACATCTAAATTATACCAATAAATTTTATGTCAATCATTTCATGAATATTAAAAATCTCAGTCAATATTAAAATTCTTGACAAAGGTGCTACATTTTAACTAACATTATACCTCCCGTCTTCGCCCTTTTGTCGCGGCTTCGAAATTTAGATGTTAACTTATTAGATTTACGATCCCAGCGGGACGTTAAATTTTTTAATTCAAAATTAACATAATAACGTGAAGTTTTTCCCTTCGTTAGCGCTGTTTTCTTATAATTTAATTAGTTTAATTAAATTTACCTCCAAATCCTAAAAAATATCTGTATGGCGCAACCTCGCCTACTCAAATGGTAACCTACAATATTAAAGTAGACGTGTGCTGGAGTGGAGATCGCTTTTTTTGCTTGAGTGGAGACTGCGGTTTTATGCTGGAGTGGAAATCGCATCTTTGTTCGGAAATGGAGACTGCGGCTAGGTTCTGTAGTGAAAACGGCGTCTTCGTCTTGGTACTAGAGTGGATAGGATTGATTTACGTAGTGTGGCTAGCTGAACTGGATATGTGTAACTGAAGATCTGGATAGGTTACACTTAGGTGGATATCTATGAACAACTGCGGACTTCTGCAGCTCGACGATGATGATGTTGCCTCAACCATCACCCTCAGCTTCTCACCCTGCATCTTACTATTATAGTTCATCATTATCATTAACTATAACCTGTAGCAATCCACTGCTACCCTCTACCAAGAACCGCCACCAGCACCGAGTTATAAAGTATAACATCACACTTAATTTCTGTCAGCCGCAATGTACAGATCGTCGCACCATCTAGACGGTTGGCACCACACTTCTTTTGTCAGACGTAGCTTTGCAACACCTTTCTAGGTTTTGCAAATAAAACCAGAGTGTTATCAGTAAAAAGAAATGTTTATTACAAAAAAAAAAAGAATCAAGTAGGTGTGACACAAATTTGTAGGTCGTGGGTAAACGGCCGATCTGATTTTGCCACGTAAGCGGACTAACACTCCCCTGAGCTAGCTTGCGCTCAAAGAAGAAAACCGCAGGTAGAACCCTGCAAGTTGACAGCGGTGTGCCCTCAGCGATTGTAAAAGATGCGTTGAGACACCTAAACGTCGATCCCTGAGCTAGCTTGCGCTCAAAGAAATAAACCACAGGTAGAACTGCCGTTACATTTGCACCGCAGGTAACATACTGGCGGAGGGCAGGTGGCACCCTGGATCACAGGTGACACCCTCCGTTACATTGTGCATCGCAGTAGAATCATTACCGCAGGTGGAATCAACCCCGCAGGTAAAAGCTGGCAGGTAGAATCCCGCAGGTAAAATATGCAGGTGAAACCCCTAAAACGGGGTTTGATTCCTGCACTTATTTTTAAAATAAATACTGAGCGAGGGCGCTCTTAAGAGACGTGACGGTTCCCGTTGATATTTCCATAACGGACAAACCCTCACTCAGGTGGTGTCGATCCTCGGCACTCATCAGTAACTTCCATAAAAAAACCCGAGCGGTACACGAATAAGGCCGAAATAGCACGATGGCGCGGGCGCCGCACCTACACCTACTTGAGTTTACAAATTCCTTCTCAAATTCCTTCAATCTGTCACCGCGTTGCTTTGAACACTTAACGTTTGACAAGCAAAATATGTTCGATGGCAGATCGTGTTTTTGTTATAATAATTTATTAATTCTAATATTAGAATAAGTATTTAAATTTGAATACGGAATTGTGTACTAATACTAATATTTTTAACTTATACTTAAACTAACTAAAATTACATCATTAAAACATGTAACCTTCCGTTACATTACCCGCCCGCCTACAACAGGATTTTATCGCTCTGCAACGATAAAATCCGTATTCAGCTTCTGAACTATTGTCTACAAAACCTTTCCGAAAAACCCCTACCCGAAAAAACCTAATCGGAAAACCTATTATCATTTAAAATAGATTTTAAATAGCACACGTAACAAATTAAAATAAAGACGAAACACCGTTCTATTACAACATTAGTTATTAAAACATGTTGCCTGGTTAACAGCCAAGAACATGATAATATAAGATAAAAAAAAATTTAATTAAAGAAATTACATAATTAATTATTAAAACATGTTGCCTGGTTTACATCCAATAACATGATAATATGAGATATAAAAAAAAATTAAAGAAATTACAAAATTAATTATTAAGACATGTAACCTTCCGTTACACATTTTTACACATACTTCTCAAATTCCTTCAATCTGTCACCGCGTTGCTTTGAACACTTAACGTATGACAAGCAAAAAATGTTCGATGGCAGATCGTGTTTTTGTTATAGTAATTTATTAATTCTAATATTAGAATAAGTATTTAAATTTGAATACGGAATTGTGTACTAATAGTAATATTTTTAACTTATACTTAAACTAACTAAAATTACATCATTAAAACATGTAACCTTCCGTTACAGCTTTCACTCCAGCAGTTGTCTTGTGTCCATGAGACTATAACTATTTGTAAGATTTTCACTAAACGATATAATGACATTACAGGAAGCGTTCTAATCTCATTCCCACGAGATGGCGTTGTAAGTTGATCATTTTTGATCTATATACAGGTACACTCGTTTTATTGGTGAAAGTCATAATTAATTACTACTAACTAATTCAACGAAAAAATTTGTAATATACTATTAAATGCCAGAATTCATCAAATTAGGCTTTGGTCTTAGTGTTTTTTAGTCTCAAAAGAACTTCGCCAAGTTAAAGTAATTTGATAATTCTTTTTTCAATATAAGGAAAATGTTAAGTAAAAAAGTCACGACAAGTTCAATGTAATCAATGGAGACACTTTTCAATTTCCTTTCGATTAATGAGCTTTCAGTGGAAGTCCTGGAGATTTATTCCAAGACTTATCAGAGTTAATTTTTAACATGTACTTTTTCTTTTTTTTTAAACCAAAGGTAAGTAATACTTTTTATTTTTTAAATTAATGTAGATTAGGTATTAAAAGATATTTAAACTTAAAGAAAATTAATACTTAATGTTTATTCTATTACCAATAATTAATGTCAACCTTTAGTTAAAAAAATACTTTATAGTTTATGTGAATATACATTATAAGCATTTTATAATTTGTAAAAGTAAGTCTAATTAAAATATATAACAAATATAATAAAATAATTATGTATACACAATTTAGTAAACAAATATTTTAAAATAAATGGTAGGTTTTTGTAAAATTTGAGTTCTAACGTGTGTAATTTCTTAAGTTCCGCGATTCTGGGCAAAATTCAAGCCTATAAACATATATAATAAATATAATTTGTACTGTCATTACAGAGGAGTATAATCAAGGGAGACCAAGATTTTAAAAAAAATCTAAAGAATTTTTCAGGACTTTATCTCTGTCCTTTAAGGGTAAAGATTTTCGAGATAGAGAACTTAATAAGGATTTGCTATAATTAAATTAAGCCCTTTCGTTTAATTCTAGCTGACCTTTAATGAGGATGGCAATCGTATGTACATACGATTGCCATCACTTCACCGCCTCATGTTAGCGAATAAATAGGTAAGCAAGCTAATTTGAAAGTCAGATAGTTTTGTACGCTATGCTAAGGGGAAACCCCGTACGTGTACAAAAAGAAAATATTGTGATATAATCTAACCTGTTTATTTTCCTGCTATTTTTACTAACAACATCGGAGAATAATTCAAAAATGTCTTTCAAACATATAAACAAACAAGAAGTATATATTTTTAAAATAAAACAAATTTAAAATGAATTCTGTTTCATAAAAGTCTTATAAATTAAATATAAAATATGTGTATTATATGCCCATAAATTATCTTGATAGCTGAAAAAAAAGTAAAATAATTATTAAATTTATTTAAATAGTGATACAAATAAAGGTATACAATATAGGTATACAAATATTTTGGGCGAGATAATGTAAATAAAACAAATATTTGATAATATGACTTTTTAAGGATTTTTCTCGCCACGTGGACGTCTTAGGCAATTTTAGAGCTGCAGCATACCTCGATCTAGTATTGCTTTATAAAACAAAAAAATCCATCCCCATCAACTAGATAATAGGCCATCTACCAGCTTTCGATTTAGTTGCAGTTTTCTGCCACAAATTATGCAAATGTCAAACAATTTACCAGTGTTCCCAATCAATCAACAGCCTGCGGCAATCCTCTGGTGGGCACAGACCTCTCGCCACCATCGCCAGCGCCATCTAGCCCGATCTTCGGCTACACGCATCCAGTTTCTGCCAGCCGCCCTGCGCAGATCGTCGCACCATCTAGCCGGGGGCCCCCCCCCCGGGCGTCCCACACTACGTTTGCAGAGACGCGGTCTCCACTTCAGCACTCGTCTGCTCTACTGACTGTCGGATCTCCGACAAACGTGACCAGCCCATTGCCACTTTAGTTTGCTAATTCGAAAGACTATGTCGGTGACTTTAGTTCTCTGGTTTTAGTTCTTTAGTACTTTCTCTGGCACTTTTCCTACGTGTATGTGTTCACTAAAAGTTGGCAACGCATCTGAGAGGCCTCAGGCGTAGTGGATGTTTATGGGTGGTGGTGATCAGTTACCACCTGATGACGAGCATGCTGAATAAGACACAAAGAGGATATGCCACCAGAATTCTGGGGCATATCCTTTTTGTGTTTTCTTCACCATTCTCTAAATTCAACATTGCGGATGGCTCTTTCTTCTTGTAATGATAATGCGTTAGTTCATAGAATTAGACATCCGAATGGCCCTAGGATTTTTTTGCATGAGATATTTTTAAAGATTATTATACGAAGTAATAACTTACATGAAAATCTAGAACTCCAATACATTCACTTTCATAATCTGTTAAAATTTTCAGGTTCAGGTCAGCATTTACATTCTTCAACATTTTCGTTGACTTCCGGGTTAGGAGGACAATTTGGTGGATAGGATATTTCACACCTTCGTCTACAATCGTGAGAGCTTTCGCAATCTAGCAAAGGAGCTGTAAAGTGTTATATATAATTTAATGAAGCATACATAATGTTCAATGTGGTTAATAAACTTGCTACGTATTTGAAATTAGCAAACTAAAGTGGCACTGGTCACGTTTGTCGGAGATCCGACAATCGTTGGAGCAAACGAGTGATGGAATGGAGACCGCGTCTCGGTAAACGTAGTGTAAGACGCCCCCTGGCTAGATGGTGCGACAATCTGCGCAGGGCGGCTGGCAGAAACTGGATGCGTCTAGCCGAAGATCGGGCTATCTAGCCCGATCTTCAGCTAGACGTGCACCATCTGGTGCTCCATGTGGGAGGCCTATATCCAGCAGTGGACTGTCGCAGGCTGTTGATGATGATGATGATGATGATGATGATGATGATGATGATGATGATGATGATGATATATTTGAAAAAAATAATGGTGAGAAAGCAAGAGAAAAACTTCCTCTTAAACGATTTTATCATGTTTACGTAAACTCTTGAAATTCAATAAGACCCGAGAACAGACATTCGCTAACTCGATTTACTCACTTGTTTTCACCTTTGAAGGAATGTTTTAGTGTTATCTATCTCACCCATCATCACTGCCTGCAGCAGTCTACTGCTGGAAATAGGCCTCCACCAAGAAATACCACCTAGCCCGATCTTCAGCTTCACGCATCCAGTTACGCCAACAAAGCATAAAAAGCTTTGTCGCTACTATCTGGACTGTACGCTTTTTCCGAAACTTCTTTCGGAAAAAACTTCTCTTTCGAACCGATGAAACTTGACCAAAGGCTTGCCCGCTTCTGCAATTCATATCTTAAATTCCTTACAAGTGATGTTCTCTCTCTGAGTCCTAAGTCCCCCTGTTGGGGCATAGGGCAGATACGACATTTCTCCATCTCGACCTGTCAGAGGCCGTACGTTTCACTTCGCTCCAGGATAGGCCCATCTTCTGTACTTCGGCCGTCACAGTACGCCGCCAAGTTTGTTTTGGGTGCCCACATTTTCTTTTCCCCTGCGGATTCCATTCGAGGGCTTGTTTGGGGATATGACTGGCGTGGCGCCGGAGAGTATGCCCTATCCATCTCCATTTTTGTCGACGTATCTGTACATCTATTGTGTCCTCTTTGCAGATTCTCCACACAGATCTTCGTTGGAGACCATGTTATACGGCCAATATACTTTAAAAATTTGGCGTAGGCAGTGGTTAACGAATACTTGGAGTTTGCGTACTAGTGATGTTAATGCTGTTTTTTAACAACATACAATAGAGCCTCCCCGTTTCATCCTGTAGGTGTCGTATAAGGCGAATATACAAGTATGCTATCAGTAGAAGAGTAACAGTTGTCTAAATAGTACCAACCAATGTGGGTTCAGGGAGATTAATATAGAACAGCGTCTTTTCTATGCGCTGCCTATGTAAGGTCTTAGGTCACTAAAGAGAAGGTTCTATAAATCACACAGAGCTACGCAGCTTGTTTGCACTCCTCAAGCACAAACAACTGCGTTGGTCGGGGCACGTGCACTGCGTTGATGGGATTCTCTCGTTTGCCTCATCGGGTTCTAGTAGGCGTATTAGCGAATGCAAAGACGGAATTTCGGGAGATTTTTGCTTTGTTTTAAGGTCAACGCCAAGCACAAAATGGCAGCCTTTAATATTATACAAGTAATTCATATGCAACATACGATAATAAGGCATCGAACAATCAGGTAGAAGTGATAATTCTAATAATTCCGAATCGGTGATTGTCTCTTCATACGGTCCATCGTAGATCCCATAAGTTTCTGAAGATGTTACAGCACTGAACTGAGGCGTCGTAATCTGATCTGTAGAAAATAATAAGTAAATATATATTATATACATAAAGGATAGTAATAAGTACATGATCTGTAGACTTAATAAAAAGCGACCTATTATTTGATAGGCCCTTTAACTTCAGCTTGGGCTTGGGCCATTCTTCCGCTGAGCGACTCATATCAGTTCCTGTACAAAACATTAATTTAAATTTTGTCATCGTATTGACTGATACGTTGAGAAGAAATAATGAGAAAATAACAATTTGATAAATGTACTTGCTTGTTATATAGAAGGCGTTTACATGAATTTACTCTAAAACACATCAAAATACCTTACTTGTAGACGTAAATAACTTACTTGTAGACTTCAAATAATAAGTAGTGTAGCCGTTAAATGGCTTGAAATTCAATAAAAGTACTAAACAAAATGTCGCAAACGTTAGTGACATTTTACTAAAACTGTAAATTCTTAAATTTAACGTCCTTAATACACGACAAAAGAATTCAATTGCTCCTTCATTATTCGGTACACTCTTTTTGACCTTAATTAATTTCTCGTATCTTATCATTAACTCGCAGAATATATTAATTCCACTTATTGAAGTGCATTCTAGAGGAAAAATGCATACGGTGTATATTTAACTATTAAAACAAAATATCTCTATTACATAGCATTATAATAAATTTCTTACAATTTCCATATAATATTTATTAACTTTCCGTATTTTGTTTCCGTTTTTCGAAGCTTGATAATATATTATAGATAGGATACTTAGCCTGAAAGTAGTATCAAGCTTCAAGCTTGTTTTTGTGTACAAATCATTTTCCACTAGACGTAGTTGTAGCGCATCTATGATGTTTGAACTTGAATCGGAAAGAATTCATATGCCTTCTAGAATATTCTCTCGTATGATTCTTAACAATGCTTTAGTTTAAACCATAATATTAACGTAATTAATAAATATTAAATTAAGTAAATTCGAAATGGGAGTCGCCTCTTGATTAAATCTCTAATCGATTGGCTAATAATTTACAGTCTAAGAAGTCTAAGATTTTTAGCGATAAGGCAATGATAGTATTTTTAATGATAATTCCTACTACTAAGCATGGCATACATATATCTATGTTTCTAATAATAAAGCGTTCATTTATATAAAGATTGTTCGAACCTTTTACATTAAATTTAATGTCGTTATTATACGGGTCAATAACATGAAAGAGAAAAGCTCTTAATTTTATTTTCAAACAAAGAAGTTTATAACTCAAGAGACACTCGCGGGAATGTTTTCTTAATTCTTGAAGCTCTTATATAAGCTTTAACGACGTATCCTTACACGTATTATCAAAGTTGTAATAGCTCATTTTCAAGACGCGACGAATTCTGCAAATTCACTCAAAATTCGCATGTACATCATAAAACAAAGAGATAAAACTTTGTTAATCAGCTGGGCGTTTTGGAACAGAGGCTTGAAATGAATGGCAGACGTAATGTACTACGTAATGACTTACACGATTTACTTAAACAATAATTTTATGGACAATGCGGGTAATAATAATTTGTCCAGAGTACAGACAGAAGGAGTTCACTATAACATTATTATCGTATTAAATGTGTTAACGCTGAAAAATGCTACCATTTAATGCCCATATTCCGTGAAGGTGTATTATGGTCGCCATCGGACATGGCTAATTTATGTATGGTACTTACTATTTCTGTTGATACGCGTAAGTTGCCGATATTTTTTATTCAAAATGGAGTCCATAGAAAATAATAAATTCATATGAAAAATATGTATGTTTTTGAGGCACACTTTAAACATAAAAGTATATTACATGTTACGATTCATATTTAAATATTTAAGATTATTCTTTGGCTATAATATGTATTTTTAATCCACCAGTCCAGAGTCTATACGGAAAATTAATAAATATTATATGGAAATTGTAAGAATTTTATTATAATGCTATGTAATAGAGATATTTTGTTTTAATAGTTAAATATACATCGTATGCATTTGTCCTCTAGAATGCACTTCAATAAGTGGAATTAATATATTCTGCGAGTTAATGATAAGATACGAGAAATTAATTAAGGTCAAAAAGAGTGTACCGAATAATGAAGTAGCAATTGAATTCTTTCGTCGTGTATTAAGGACGTTAAATTTAAGAATTTACAGTTTTAGTAAAATGTCACTAACGTTTGCGACATTTTGTTTAGTACTTTTATTGAATTTCAAGCCATTTAACGGCTACACTACTTATTATTTGAAGTCTACAAGTAAGTTATTTACGTCTACAAGTAAGGTATTTTGATGTGTTTTAGAGTAAATTCACGTAAACGCCTTCTATATAACAGGCAAATACATTTATCAAATTGTTATTTTCTCATTATTTCTTCTCAACGTATCAGTCAATACGATGAAAAAATTTAAATTAATATTTTGTACAGGAACTGATATGAGTCGCTCAGCGGAAGAATGGCCCAAGCCCAAGCTGAAGTTAAAGGGCCTATCAAATAATAGGTCGCTTTTCCTACGAAAGTAATCATAAATTTAAAATGGAATACGAACATTCATCAACGCCATCTATCAAACACTACCGAAATTAAGTTTTAGGCCAGTATAGTTTTAAAGATCTATAATCTAGTATACAAAATCTACTTATTTTAAGTTTCTTCTGAGTTTCTGGAAATTTGTGGATTAGGTCACCCTTCCGCTAAGCGACTCATATTTATTTTTACATTTATGAATTTTCGTTTATCCTTTTTTTCTAGCTTATACTTTAATCTTATTGATTACGTCAAGTTTTCTAGGGGAATATATTTATTAATAAATATTTATATTATATGATTGTGTTTATATAATTATAATATATACTAGCTGACATGGCAAACTTCGTCCGTTCCGCCTCAGAATCAATAAATAAGAAAGATGAACGATAATTGCAGAATGTTTCAACTTTAGTAAAACATGTGGTCAAAACTTAACAGGAACAAAAAGAAATCGTAATCAATAAAAAATGCTCGATATGAATTAGGTTTTATTTAATTAGACATGATGTTGCTTGAAAATTGTTATGTCACAAAGGTTATAAGCGTACAAAATAAAGTTTGTAGTGTACGGTTGTAATTTGAAATTTGCTTACAATACATTTATTTATACACAAATTAATATATCTTTATCTCATTAAACACAACACACATTAAATATAGTTAATTCAGTTTTATTATTATTATATATTACACTTGGTGTTACTTAACAATAGTCACGTCACAACGATTAGGTACTTACAAAATAAACATCAAATATTTGACAGGTAGGAATATTTTCTAAGGGAAAACGAAATTTTTGGTTTTACTATATTCCTAATATTTTTATCAAATTTACTCACCTTGTAAACCTTCCCTGGACTTCCAAAAATATAATATATATATATATATATATATATATATATATATATATATATATATATATATATATATATATATATATATATATATATATATATATATATATATATATATATAGATTTCTATTCTTTTTAATAATAAATATATTATTACTGTTAAAAAGAATAGAAAATGTAAAAAATCTTCGGTGTTTCGTTTGCAGTTGACACATGAACATACATTGACAAATGAAATATATAAGTAATGCATTTAGGCTCTATTTAGTTCTTTTTTTATTGGACAGGAAGGTACTGAATGAACGAGCAGGCATGCTACCTGATGGAAATCAATCCACGCCTCCCATAGACATCCGCATTGCCATAGGTATTACAAAAGCGTTGCCAGTATATAATTTAAATGATAGTACCGTCAACGTTTTGCTAGCAGATGTTGTTCGAGAGGAAGCATCGCTTATAAGTTGACATTGAAAGCAATTGAAAATTTGGTTGCGATGCCTTGTGTCATCAAGGAATATGACTCTATCAATACGGTACCTAAGTTATTATATCTCCATCCGACCTTAGCGTATCTTTATATACCGCTGTATGTAATCCACGCTGTAGACTTTCAAATTTACAATTCATCACGCATGCCGCTAACTGTACTCCTTTTTAAGATGATTAACGAAGTCAGGTGTTACTTTGCGGAAATCCATTACTATGTGGACAGTCAGAATTCTTACTTAGCTAAGGTCCGCGACAAGCAAACAAAATATATACTCCTTTTTATGGCAGTTAAAAGTAAATGAGACAACGTATCATCTGATGTAAAGCAATTACGATTGTTAATGTAGTCAGGCGTTACTTTGCGGAAATCCATCACTATATGGACAGTCAAAAGTTTTACTTAGCTAAGATCCGCGACAAGACACTTAAACGACAGTAAAACTTTTGACTGTCCATATAAAGCAATTAAAGCTATTCATAGACATCTGCGACACCAGAGATATTGCAGAAAACTTTCCGCCATTTGCAGATGGTGTAGACTTGTTTATTGTTTAATAACGTATTAGCTTAGAATGAACGTTCAAGGTTTTTACCTTGCATATATATATATATATATATATATATATATATATATATATATATATATATATATATATATATATATATATATATATATGTATATATATATATATATATATATATATGTATATATATATATATATATATGTATATATATATATATATATATATATATATATATATATATATATATATATATATATATATATATATATATATATATATATATATATATATACATATATATATATATATATATATATATATATATATATATATATATATATATATATATATATATATATATATATAGAACTCGGAACTGATCCCTATTGGAGAGCTGACGAAGGTGACGGTTGCCGGTCACTAGTTACTATTTTAAGAGTGCACACATTTAACAGCTTTACATTGTTACTAGATTGTTTCTAGAGACCACGTCCTAATCCTTAGGCAGAGACTCGAATTCCGTTTGGAAAATATAATACCAGTAGTAGGTGGTTCTTGACTTATCTTACAATTACTGAGTTATTATCTTCAATCAAGTTCAAATTTCCTACAAATTTCGGTTCTATTGTCTTTATTACTTATTCCCTAGGGTCTACAGTCATGTAAGATATGAAAATTCAAAATATAATCCCAACGTACATAGTTAAATATTAAAGAAGCGATTCCAACCTACATTCGCCACTTACTAGTACATTGCAAAAAAGGATCTTGAAATTTTTTTCCACGCTAATACTCGGCATATGTTACAATAATATTTGGAGGAAAAAAACCTTTAATCTGCCTAGGAATCGCTCTTAAATTATGTATAAACTGCCCTTAAACTAACTAGGGGTTCTGAGTTTAACTCTACTTACTAATTGCCCTTAAACTAACTAGAGTTAGGGTACAACTGAAAAGGGTTAAAAGTTTAGCTAACTAGGGATTATGAATTATTAGATAGTTAAAGGGTAGGTCCCTTTAACTATCTAAGAATTGCACTTCCCACTGTATAATGGTTGAGTTAATTTAAAAATATTTTGTAGAGTGTAGATAGCATCACGTGGTTTCGTTTGGTATTGTCTCAATGTTCCCCAAATACCATGAAATTCATAAGTTTTATTTTTATATGTGACTTGTCGAAAACAACCAAAGAAGGCCAAACGTAAGGAGATTACAAGTAACGGTCAAAAAACTTGTGTCCACCTCTTGACGGGCTCTTGCTACCAATATATACAGATAATACGATAACTATATGATGATGTTATATTGTAACGGGAACTCAATATGTGTGCAGAGTTTCATAAGAACCTGTTAAGTAGAAGAACTCGTCTGAAAAAACCGCCACAAGATTTGAAAAAAGAAATACATTTATATGAATGTATTTCTTTAATTCATTCAGGAATCAAGCTAAATATAATCTTTAAAAAAAAAAGAATAGTGTAGAAACAGTGCCTATCGTAGGGTTACAAATAAAAGGGGAAAAGTATTATAATGGGAAGGAAAAACAGGGTCTATTAGTACGGGAACAAAGATTTTAAGTAATAGAAAAGAAAACGCGGTAATGTCGAAATTACTACGAATTAACATCTATATTCTTTGAAGTTGTAGCACTTGCCCCGTTGAGCTGGACTGTTAGTACATAATTCTTTTTCTAGGAGTACCTCTCCGACTTATGGTTGGTAGCCAATTTGACATAACTCTCCTCCTCCTTCGCGAGGTGCAGCAGTTCTGGAGCACTCACTATCCCGGTCCACTCCCTGATATTACGTACCCAAGACTTTCTTTTGCGACCAACTTGTGTTTTGCCCGCGACTTTTCCCATCATGATCAATTACAGCATCTTGTACCTGTCACGTCTCATTATATGAACCAGGTAAGCAACATTTCTACCTTTAACGGTCTGCAAAAGTTCACGTTTTTATTTGACTTATAGGAGAATCACGTCATTGGCCACCCTTAGATTCCAGATAATAGTGAACGTCCGTTTATATTCCTACATTTCGAATGCTTCTATACGTTTTATGCGGTCTTCTTTAAGCGTCTAAGCCTCAAATTCGTATAGAAAAGTGGACCAGATGTAACAGTGGAGCATTTTAATTTTAATGGGCTTAAGTGGAGCTATTACAAAGGGCATGTTTCATCTTGTTGAAGAAGCTGCGAGCGATTTCAATACGAGTTTCTATTTCTTGATCACTTTCCCAAGATTCATTTAACGACGTACCAAGGTATTATATTGTTTTACTTGCTCAAGTGTGTGTCCATCGACAGATATACACATAATAAAATATTAGAATTATTTAATGTGAGCATATATAATTGGTTTATAATAACATACTTTAAATGTACAAATTATGCAGTTACTTATTGTGGAGTGCTTAATTACTGTCAAAATATAATAACATATAATAGAATCACTGTCTAGAATCTTCCTATTTTATTTTCACACTTTGATATTGCTTGTAGGAAGCGCAGCTTTATTTTTCATAATCCTCCACGGTCAGAAACTCATCAGGGATTGCTCTACGAAGCGATATAAAATTTAATAATGTAGACAGCATAATATAGAGTGCTTGTGGTGGCGTCTCTTTTTTTTTAATAAAGAACATTATTAGAGGATTATTTTTGATTTTTTATTATATTGGCATTGGAGATTATTAGAAGTAACGTAAATACAATATTAGATTCGTTGTCGTAAATAATATTTTACATTTCGCTAGTTTATTACATCAGTCACTGGCCCGCTCAGTGCCCGTATTTCCGCACCACAAGCAATTTATCTGGAAAGTACTAGACAGTTTTCTCAAATTAATACAGCCTCCGATCTTAGTCAGTAATAA
The DNA here is from genome assembly GCA_031353405.1 of Baronia brevicornis. NCBI lineage: Eukaryota > Metazoa > Arthropoda > Insecta > Lepidoptera > Papilionidae > Baronia > Baronia brevicornis. The sequence continues at coordinate 127,449 of JASFAT010001539.1, read as the reverse complement.
TAATATCACTTACTGTTCACATGTAAAAAATCTCGGTTTATATTTCGGAAAAAGCAGGTAGAGGAGATTTGTTGCAAATCGACTGCAACGTTGCGATCACGCGATTCTGCCACTAAAGTATTACTAATTAAGGCTTTAAATCTTCCCTTAATTGATTATGCTTATGTGTGTTACTCTGACTTATCTTTTTTTATGGGATAGGAGGGCAAACGAGCAAGCGTGTCGCCTGATGGAAAGCAATCAACGCCGCCCATGGGCAACCGCGACAAGGCAGGAGTCGCGGAAGCGTTGCCAGCCTTTTAGGTATGAATAGGCTTGTTTTTTGAAGGTTCCAATGTCGTAACGATTCGGAAAGACCGCTGAGGGTAGCTGATTCCACAAACTGGTGGTGCGTGGAAAGAAGTTACCCGAGAAACGCACCGTAGTAGATCGCCACACATCCAGGTGGTGGGGATGAAATTTTTCTTTACGACGAATTGTGCGGTTGTGGAATTCGGCGGCGGGTATTATTCCAAACAATTCCTCGGAGCACTCCCCATGATAGAAGCGGTAAAAAATGCTGAGAGATGAGACATCTGTCCGCAGCGCTAGAGAATCAAGCCGATCGGTGAGATCTTGGTCATCGACGATTCAGATCGCACGAATTTGAATGCGATCAAATGGAAGAAGTTGATACTGGGGAGCCCCGGCCCAGAGGTGAGAACAGTATTCCGTGTGTGGCCTGACTTGTGCCTTGTACAGTTAGAGGCAATGGCCAGATGTGAAATACTGTCTCGCTCTACTGAGCACACCTAGTTTTTTCGAGGCCAGCTTGGCCTTTTCTTCCAGATGACGTCATACGATATGTCAACGTCAAGGATTCCGATATACGGCTTAAGATTAAGGGGAGCTACGACAAAGGGAGTTTTTTTGGTAGAAAACGCGCAAACTTGTGTCTTATTGGGGTTAAATTCAATTAGATTACGCTGACCCCAATTCGAGACCTGGTCTAATGAGGTCTGTACTTCAGACACAAGTTTGTTCCTAAGTTTGTTTGATCTTAAGATCATTTTAACACATTGAATCGTCCCCTTAATAAATACATCAGATATATACTATGGTCAACATAAATATAACCATTTATCTCACTTTCAATCTCAGCTTGACTGCGGCCTATTCAAGCAACAGTAGAACAAGCTTCTTATGATTAAACACAGCTAACAAAAATAAAAGTCGTTTTCACAACTCTACATTTCTTTTATCCCCTCTACGGTATTGCCAGCATTTTTTTTTATTCGCAACACGTCCTATACAACAAATATTTTTTTAGGTTGAAAAAATTTGTTTGTCAAAATGTATGTTGTGTATGGGTAAATTTTTGTTTTATCTACAATTAAAAACCCTTCTTCTGGTACAAAAAAGGGCCCCACCAAAAGTCCGTCTATACATCATATATAAGCCATATTATTTGAAAATTGTAAAAGAAAACTTGTAAAAGTGTAAAAATGACAACTAAATGACTCCGTGGTGAAGTTACCGCTTTCGGAATCAATGCGCACAGGTCAAGTTTCCGCATCGGGATAAAAATATGTATGTATGATATTCAGGTATTTATTTTAAATCTGTATTTCCGACCAATCCATCTTTGACAAGCGTGAAGGGTTAATAATTGTCCCCCAAGTTATTGGGAAGCCCCGTATCCAAACAGTGAAGTGTGTATTCGTTTTAAAAAATAAAAAATGAACCTGAACATTAAGTCGTAAATTATTTATTGTTTAAAACAAAACGATAGTATAGTGAATTGTTTTTTACCTATTCACGTACATATAACGCGATCATTGGCTTTTTTGTTACACTAACATATTTGCATAAGTGTTTTATGAACATTTTTTTCTGAAAAGAAGTTTTTGGGATCGGTATGCTCACTTTGTCATTCGAATTTATTAATCTATTCTTATTATTTAAATTAATTATTGAAAAACAAACGACAAGTTTGTTCTTCAATATCATAATTGAAGAACAAACGACAAGTTTGCTCTTCGATATCATTATTAAAGAACAAACGTCAAGTTTGCTCTTCAATATCAATATTGAAGAACAAACGACAAATTTGCTCTTCAATATCATTATTGAAAAACAAAAGACAAGTTTGCTCTTCAATATCATTATTGAAGAACAAACGACAAGTTTGCCCTTAATATTATGGAAACAGAACCAAGATTGCGTAATCACAACTTATAGCTGTCTAACTCATCAGTATGCAGACACAAACAAGATTAATATTTAAATAATACTTGAAAATAATAAGTATATAAAACAGAACCAATAGAGTAACGTCTAAATTGATTGCAAAAAGCAATATCAATTAAAATAGTAAGAAATAATCGACTTCGTGATAGTAATAAACCTTACCGGTGAATCACTGTATTACACTGTTCTTAGAATTCAGTATCTCAAGGCCTTGAACGAAAACTCATATAACGCTATCCGCATGTTATTCAAAGGATTTGCCTATACTGACTACGCTGGGATAGATACCACGTCCTATGTTATGCGCGACCCCCAGAGATGGATTGATACTATAGGTAAGATAGCTATCTACTATAATAATATAGATATCTACCATAAGCATCCAGAATACTAAAGGCTCTGGAGGTGTGTTCCTTAACTTAAGGTAAGCATGTGAATAAGAAAGGGACGTGAAGAAAAAAGTAATGGGACGAGGAAAAGCAATAAAGAGGAAAATGAATGCCTTAAGATCCTATTTAACGTGGTAGCACAGTAAAATCCGACCAATTAATGCCGAAATTTGGTGACATTATGTACTAGTAACTCTATCACTAAATAATTTAGCATATTAAGATTTTTATTTGTCTCAATTGTATAATTTTAAATCGAACGAGCCGTACGGAACTCTATTGATAATTAATCTACTTGTTGTATCAGATGTTTTTTTTTTTTATATATATTTGCTATGTAAATTATTTATTACACTATAAAGGTGTTGAGTTTTAACTAATTTTCAGTGTGAGACCAGCATTATGTTGGTCGCATATTTTGTTTTGATCACTGTCCTTCTGTCCAATTGTTATGGAACTACAGGTACGTTTTTAAATTTTGGTACCAAACTGGTTTCATTATTTATGAGTAATGAAACCAGTTTGGAGTTTGAAACAGATATGTCTGTTACATATGATTTCAACGTCTATAAGTACTTTACAAAAACTTTACAACAAACAACAAAAAAATTGCGGGAGGTCGACACCAAGTATACCGCCAATTTTCTGATCTTTGCTTCATTTTTGTTTTATTTGATCATTTTATTTATTATTTGTATGTGTCACTACCACTTATTTTTAAATATATTAATTTTAACTTTAATAATGTGTGGTAAATGTGGTGGGTGCCACAATTATTATTACATTAAACTCTCGTTTATCCAAAATGAGTGAACCCACAGTCCTTGGCTATGACTAGTGAATATTATAATAGTTATTTTAGGTTATTATTATGCGGTGGAAATGAGGGCATTAGGAAGTGTGTGTGGTGTAACTTTGAATGATAGAATAAGAAATGAAGAAATAAGAGAGCGATGTGGATTAAAAGAAGGCGTCGTGACAAAAGTTGAGAAACTGATGCTTATATGGTTTGGACTCATAGAGAGGATGAAAGACGACTGGCAAAAAAAATTTACGTTGCGAATGTGAATGGAAGGGTCGGTAGACCACGGAAAACATACCTTGACCAAATTGCTGAAGTTTTTAAGAAAGACCAGGTCAAGAGTACCCTTTACCGGCGGATTTGAATGAGGAGAGTAATGAGTGTAGAGGAAGCAAGGAAAGTAGGCCAACATCGTAGCAGATGGATATCTGTGGTCTCTGCCTGCCCCTACGGGAGACAGGCGTGACGATATGCATGTATTATTATTTTATTTTATGTTATTATACGTCGCATCTTGAAGTTTGTAAGAACATTAAATAAAGGAATATTTTAATTAACATAGTATACTTTCTAACATTCTCGCTTATTATAATAAAGTTTATTTTTAATCTAATTTTCGGGATTTTTATATTATAATAATAATATATCAGTAGCACCAGCAAAACAAATAGTCTGTCTTTAAAAACAAAACAAAATAAATTGTCATACAAAACTTAGTAGACTAACGATGGTACTTACTTTACCAGACTTCTTGTTAACGAATCCAACTAAGCAAATATTGGTTGTATGAAAAGTGGATTACGTCAGTAATCCATCTGTAGGTAGAAGCGAATACACACATTCAAAAGCGAATGCAGACATTAAATTGCAAGCATGATTACTCTAAAACTTGACAAAACCTGATTTCGTCATTGTTGCGGTTTTTTAAAAATTTTCTACGATAGGTTTTTTCGCATGTCATGTGACGTCATAAATATAATAAATAGTCTTTGGGAAATCGTTTCGATTAATTTAAATGTTCATTTAATAATTTTTAATAATTTTGATGTTTGCATTTATTTTATTAATGTTAAATACGATAAATATTTATCTCAGTATGTATATAATATATCACTGTATGAATGTTGCACATTTACATTTGTATAAATTTCCTTGTCGATACTTACAGAAAAAAACGGACTATCACGAGACTTGAGTTTTATTTTATGTATCATCAACTTGACTCATTTATTATTATTAATATTACGCATATATTAATAATAATAAATGAGTCAAGTTAGCCTATTGAGTTACATTTTTCAGAGAGTTTGTTTTATAGAAATTGAATAGATTGAAGATAACATTGTGAAAAGTAATAGAATTTTTATAATTTTTTTTTCTGGAGAACATAAAATAAGTATAGAATATATTCTTTGCGTATATATTCTATACTTATTTTCTTTCCTTTACAAAATCCTTTATCACAGACCGACAATATATCCGTATACTAGAGTTGCAGGTGCCAATACGCAAATTGTTCTTATAATTCATACTCGATATAGTTACTATAAAGTAATTACTACTATTAAAAAAAATGTAATAGCAGTAGAACTATGGTAGCATCAATTTTTTTTATTAGCCCGGTTTGAACGGGGAAGTATCGCACTATTACATCTTACAGAATATCAGCGCCATTTTACTATGTAATAACGTTTCATTCCTTTTCACTTCCTTTATTTCCTTCTTCCAATGCTATTGCTTCCTTTTTTCCCTTTTAATCCTCTACCTTCTTTCCTTCTTTTCATTACACAAATCCTAACAATCTTTTTGTTTGATTTGTCCTTCTATAGTATTTACAGGTCCACCTATCAAATGCGGTATTAACGAAATATATGTCACGTGTAAAACACAGTGTCCACCGCAGTTTTGTAACATTTCGTACACTGACTTTATATGTCCTACGTATGTGAATTGCGTGCCCGGTTGCGACTGTATAAAGGATCATCTACGGAACTCTAACGGGGTTTGCGTCTTCAACGAGGATTGTCCACCACGTAAGTGTGTCTGGTCTTAATTTTCCACAAAAAAGAAGTACTGGTAACAATTGAAACTAAGCTAATAATTGTCATGATAGGAAATTTTGTTCGCATCAATTTCATTAGTACTTCCATAGAAGATACGATCTCACGTCTTCCGATCGTATGCTCGATCTTCGTCAACTGAGCTTATATCGCTATAATTATTTATTTTTTTCAAGTACAACATCAGGATGAATGTTTTTTGACTTATTTGTCTTGTTAACAAAGGTGTATTATATACATGTATATATACACTGCTTGCCGCGAAGTCGCCGTTTTTGGAAGGCGACATTTGCACGTGTTTTCATGCATGTCCGCACACTGGGATTTTATTATAGGAATTGGGATTTTTTAATTATTTTATGCAAGAAGCAATTCTATATTCTTTGAATTACTAAGCGAGCAATTTTACTGTATTGAAAATATTATGCACTAATAAAAATTTGAAATCCATGATTTATTTTTTATATACATACATACCTATATGCGATAGATTTGTTGAATGATCCTCGTTGAGTAGGAGACGAGAAATTTATTTTATTTCCAGCCCCACCGCCGTGTGGAGAAAATGAAATTCAAACAAATTGTAAAATAACATGTCCACCTCAAAATTGCAATTACGATCCAATGAAAGAACCATGCAAGCCAGGCCCCTGTCAACCTGGGTGTATTTGTGTGGAAAACTATTTAAGGAATTCCGATGGCAAGTGTATACTAAAGGATGAATGTCCACCAGGTGAACAAATTTTTTACTTAAATTGAAATTAACATTTCTATTCAAGTTTTTTGCACATTCAATGTTTATCACTTTGTTATTAACAATGTTTATCAGATAGATAGATAACTTTTTTATTCCAAGCACAATACACACAACATAAAAAGTAATGTTTAAAATAAAAACTAAGCTAAAAATTAAAGTACTACACAAATTTCGGAATAACTTAAAATATGTGCCAAGGAATAGGAGGCATTGGCTCAGCTTTAATGTTGTTGTTGGTTAACTATCAGAAAAAGAAGGAAAATAGCATTACAGATGATCGACATCCGCAACGCTAGAGGCGTCGAAATGCGTTGTCTGCTTTCTATTTTTTTACGGCACAGAGAGACAAACACACAAGCGCGAACATATACGCTCGTCTCCAGAATTCTCCAATTTCGTAATTAATTGGGAACACTCCAGAGTCGTGTTAGGTAATTAATATGAATCTTACATATTATTGTATTAATCCATTTCATGTCCAGCCGATTCTTGTGTGTTTAATCGTTGTACTCCAACTTGTACGATACCAAACCCACCAAACTGTCCTAAATATGTGCCACATACACAACAGTTGAGTTGAGTCGATAGAACGATTTCCATTTTCTTTAATCCAAATCTACCACTATACTTATGAGGCATGTGTCCCTTGTTGTCTTATATTATAATCTCTTCCCTTCTTGGTTAGGTTGCAGTGAAAAATTACCGACTTCCCAAGGATTCGGATAAATTTAAATATAAGAATATCTATTTTTTATGACCAAATTTTGCTTAATTGGCAAACATGCAAGCTTCCTCGCAAGATAGGGTTACAGGTGAATGATGAATGTGGTGAACAACCGCAGAGCAATAATAGCTCACTTAGTTGGTAAGCATGGTGTTTATGGTGGAAAAAAAAGTTGAGAAAGGGATGCATAGATGGTTTGGACATATAGAGAAGATGGATGAAAGACGACTGGTAATGGAAATTTGCGTTGTTGATCGGAGGTTCGGTAGGGAAAGACCATGGAGAACATAGCTTGACCAAACCGATGATATTCTCAAGAATGGTCAGTCCAAAAGTAACCTTAGAGTTTATATGAAGAGAATGAGGAGCGTGAACGAAGCATAGAATCGTAGCAGATGAAGGTCTATAGTTTCTGCCAACCCTTACGGGAAACAGGAATGATAGTATGTATGTATGTACGTTTTTACAATCTGAGATCGTATAGGCGTATCTTCCATTTGACTATTGATGCGAACCATATTTTCCTAGAACAAACATAAATTAGATACGAATACAGAATACGACAGCTGTAACCGCGATAGAAATGTCCTTCTTCTTTCTTTCACGGAATGTCCGAAACCGTGCCCTTCCGCTTGCAGATTTCCAAACGAATTATCATGCAAAAAGTTATGCAAACCATATGGATGTCAATGCAAGCCTTCATATATTCGTTTAAAACCAAATGGTCCCTGTATTTCGGAAAATGATTGTCCAGGTAATACGTAAGTCAATGGAACCATTTATACGATTACGACTAAATGTAATTTATGATGACGTTAACTGAATGATTTTTTTGAACTAAAAACTAAAAAACTGTGTTGTCAAGCTGTAAATAAAAAAAATATTTCAGGTGGTTACCCTTGTCCTAAGAATGAAACTTTTGTATCATGTAAATTTGAATGTCCTAATGACTACTGCCCCATGGACGATTCACTGGCAATACTCATTTGTGATCCGGCTTTTCCATGTCCATCTGGTTGCGTCTGTAAACAAAATTATAAAAGAAAGAGTCCTAAAGATCCGGGATGCATTTTAGCCTCAGAGTGCTGTAAGTAATATTTTACTTTTTTAGGTTCTTCCTTTTCTTTCTTTCTTCATCTATATTTGTAGTACAAGGTTTTTATCTTTAAAAACGATTATAATTATGAAAAATACACTTTATACGAATAACAATACTTACAATTACTGTTTATAAAAAAAATTATACATTTTTGTGGTTTGTAAAAATTGGTTTAGCTGTTTTGAAAATTATACAGGACTTCTATTATATGATTAGATAGAAAAAATAAATTTGTAAAAACAGATTTCCTAAATAAAATATTTATACGTTGTTTATTTATAATATTTCATGGGACTATATCAATATAATACAATCAATATATCAACCATTAACTCCACTGTTTGACACTGGCCTTTCTCAGAATTGATGGTGAAACTCCCCACGCTATGATGGCGAATTAGGGATTGTACATTGGTTATACAATATTATTCAGTAAGACGCTCGGTAGCTCGTTTAATACTATGCTCCTATAATCGCCTTCGCTCAAAATGGCCGGGTGCTATTCTATGCCAAAAACCAAATAGACTTGTTTTAGTAAAAAACTATATTACCTCCTAACAGCACCAGTGAAATGTACAAGACCTAATGAGAAATGGAACTCGTGCCCCAGTCAGTGCCTGATTGAAAATTGTTCCGATAGAAATAGAAAGACAGACGTATGTGAAACATTTGCACCGGATTGTCGACCACGGTGTGTTTGTCAAAGCGGGTTTTACCGAAACGATACAGGGATTTGTGTTCCAGCCACACAATGTCGTAAGTAATTTTTTGGCCATTTTTACCTAACTAATAATACAATGTCGTAAGTCATTTTTTGGCCATTTTTACCTAACTAGTAATATAATATCGTACGTCATTTTTTTTGGCCATTTTTACCTAACTAAGAATAGAATGTCGTAAGTAATTTTTTTGGCCATTTTTACCTAATTAATAATACAATATCGTAAGTAATTTTTTGGCCATTTTTACCTAACTAAGAATACAATGTCGTAAGTCATTTTTTTGGCCACTTTTACCTAACTAGTAATACAATATCGTAAGTCATTTTTTTTGGCCATTTTTACCTAACTAAGAATACAATGTCGTAAGTAATTTTTTGGCCATTTTTACCTAACTAATAATACAATGTCGTAAGTCATTTTTTGGCCATTTTTACCTAACTAGTAATACAATATCGTAAGTCATTTTTTTTTGGCCATTTTTACCTAACTAAGAATACAATGTCGTAAGTAATTTTTTTGGCCATTTTTACCTAACTAAGAATACAATGTCGTAAGTAATTTTTTTGGCCATTTTTACCTAACTAAGAATACAATGTCGTAAGTAATTTTTTTGGCCATTTTTACCTAACAAAAACACAATGTCGTAAGTAATTTTTTTGGCCATTTTTACCTAACAAAAACACAATGTCGTAAGTAATTTTTTGGCCATTTGTACCTAACTAATAATACAATGTCGTAAGTAATTTTTTTTTGCCATTTTTACCCAAGTAATAATTGCTAGAAACTTATCTAGTACCACTATTATTTTTATTTTTGTCTTCATTTGTAAGGCATCCAGCGATGTCTTCCAAATATGCATTTTACATGTTGTTTATCTTCCTCTGGTTACTTAACTTGGTAATTAATAATGTCAATTGTTTCTTTAAGTACATTTATTATGGAGGGTTAATAGTATTTATCTTAATTTTTTCCATGCATATTAGTAAATTAAATTTTTATTAGTCACCTTACATAAATTTGTTATTTCATATTTCATATGTATAAACGAAAACTAAATAATTTTCGGGACGAAAGAGCGCGGAAACGTTAATAGTACTACTATATTGTTATTAAATAAGAAAATCATATTAGATATTGTGAGGTTTTAAGGATTTTTAATAAAAATAATAAATATGTGGACAGTCAAAAGTTTTATTTAGCTAAGATCCGCGACAAGCAAAATAATAACAGAAAATAAATAATGTGTGTTTTTCTGCTAGATGAAGTGGATTTCTTTGGAACTTAAACCAAAAACTAACCGAAAATCGGCCATCAGTTCTCCACCCACCAACCACTACACACAACACCAAACACACATTATCACTTTTCCATCTTGTAAACGATACGTGTTTCGCCCCAACACGAGGCATCTTCAGGTATAGTAGACTCTACGGAAGACAACCGAAAAATCTGTCCACATATTGATGGATTTCCGCAAAGTAACGCCTGACTCCATTAATAAAAATAATAAAATAAGAATAAAACGCTTTACACTCATAGCCTCCTTAAGAATTTTTGCCGTGAATACCATTCTTTTTCTTCTTCCCAATCGTTTTCACTCTTATCGGAATTGTCATGTTCATTTATTTTATTATATCTAGTGGGGCTTGCTTTACGACCCATTGTCATTCTTCGCGAACTGACGCCTTCCTTGTACAGATATTTCTAGGACCATTACGTCCAGCCTTTATTTGGTCAGTCCAAAGTAATGTTTTTCTACAGCGCTTGCTGTTCATCACAAGGCGGTCTGCAGAAGCTTCACTGCGTTGCGACACATACCCAAGAAAACAGAGGCTGTGAGCTTGAATAGACGCTGCTTTATACCGAGTTCTTCTAGACTAGACTGATCATTTAATTAAAATGCATTGTAAGCACCCAAACAACAAGAACAAACATTCATATTCAGAATTAGTACCTATCTATAGGATCTACGAATATTTATTTATACCGATGCGGAAATCGCACTCGCGACTCTTGGCATGGAAAGCAAACAAATAGAGCGCCATTCCTGTTCTCAATAATACGTGTGATATTATAACACTTATCTTCGATACTATGCTGAACTACACTTACCTTCATATTGTTTTTATAGTGTTTTTTATATATTTTTTATATATAAAAAGCACCCATATGTGGAGAAAACGAAGTAGCAACTGACTGTAAAAGAACTTGTCCACCGGAATATTGCGATTTCGATCCAACCAAAGAAGCTTGCAAGCCGGGTCCGTGTCAGCCTGGGTGTAATTGTATAGACGATTATTTAAGGAATGAGAACGGAACATGTATACCAAAGGCACAATGTCCAAAGCGTAAGTACAAATGAATATATTTTGTAAAATAATGCCCGTCTTTTCTTTCCTTTAGCTCCTCCATCTACTTTTTCTTACTTTAAAGGCTTGAATGGGCCGGCTAGCCTGGGGAAGTACCACACTCCAGCAGAAAACCGATAAGTGTGTGGTAGCTTAGGTAGCGCGCTTCGTACGGTGAGTGTCTGAGTTCCGGAGGGCCAACACCCTCCCTCTCCCTCTACCTCCCCTCCCCTCCCCTCCCCTATAAGTATAAAAGCAGAAGTAGCATTACTTATCTACCATAAGTTTACCTTCCCTTTCTGTTTTACGATACAAAAATCTTCTTTTTCCACAATTTCCATGGCATATTCAAATTATATCTGCTCAGGATGATGTCGCCCACTTTTGCGCTGAAAGGCTGAAATATTAAGGGATTGGAACGTAATGGATACAAAGGATACAAGTTCATGTTATGTTTCAATAAATATTTTTTCATTTAAAAAAACAATCTATACGAACATTTCTATAGAAAAAAGGAACAATAGTTCGAAATTTGTTTTAACAATAAATGCAAGCAATGTTTGTACAAGTGTTGATAAATAAGTTTCTCGAGGTTACTTCATTGTTTTTGCTACACATGAATTACAATAAATATACCTTGAAAAATGTCAATGTTATTTTTTATTAACAGCCTTTATCGAAAACTGCTTGGAAACGTATCTATAAGGATCTATAATATTATGGAATTATTTTTAATAATTATTTGACCCATGTATGTATAATAAATAAAAATACCAAACAAAAAATAAATTCTTGGTCTTATATACTACCATGTGATTTTTTAATACAAGACTCGTATCTTGTTTTAAAATATCTTTTGTATTATTTATCAACATATATATATATATATATATATATATATATATATATATATATATATATATATATATATATATATATATATATATATATATATATATATATATATATATATATATATATTTTTTTTTTATTAACAGCCTTTATCGAAAACTGCTTGGAAACGTATCTATAAGGATCTATAATATTATGGAATAATTTTTAATAATTATTTGACCCATGTATGTATAATAAATAAAAATACCAAACAAAAAATAAATTCTTGGTCTTATATACTACCATGTGATTTTTTTCATACAAGACTCGTATCTTGTTTTAAAATATCTTTTGTATTATTTATCAACATATATATATATATATATATATATATATATATATATATATATATATATATATATATATATATATTTTTTATTAACAGCCTTTATCGAAAACTGCTTGGAAACGTATCTATAAGGATCTATAATATTATGGAATTATTTTTAATAATTATTTGACCCATGTATGTATAATAAATAAAAATACCAAACAAAAAATAAATTCTTGGTCTTATATACTACCATGTGATTTTTTAATACAAGACTCGTATCTTGTTTTAAAATATCTTTTGTATTATTTATCAACATATATATATATATATATATATATATATATATATATATATATATATATATATATATATATATATATATATATATATATATATATATATATATATATATATATATATATATATATATATATATATATATATATATATTTATTAACAGCCTTTATCGAAAACTGCTTGGAAACGTATCTATAAGGATCTATAATATTATGGAATAATTTTTAATAATTATTTGACCCATGTATGTATAATAAATAAAAATACCAAACAAAAAATAAATTCTTGGTCTTATATACTACCATGTCATTTTTTAATACAAGACTCGTATCTTGTTTTAAAACATCTTTTGTATTATTTATCAACATATATATAATAAATAAAACATCATATGACGACCGATTGACTCAGTGGCGTGGCCCTCCGCCTGCGGAGTCAATAGTCGCTGGTTCGATCCCCGCATCAGAATAAATATGTGTATGGTTTGATAAATATTTATTCCGAGTCTGGTAACCCCCTCCCCAATCCGCATTTTCGTTCTTGCCCTTTCCATTCTTCTCTATCCTTTCCCTTCCTCTCCGCCAATCCACGGTCTGTCGTGTTAATGGATACGTGGCTAAGGGCGACTTTAGTCGCAAGGCTCGTGGGATTCACTAAGACGAATTTAATATACCTAATTTCACGACCTAATTTCACCTGATTTTCACGAGGGCAAGAAGCGACCAATGGAGAGCCGTTTCGCTGCAAAGAATAGTAGTGGATGGAGCTCTTATCTCTGCCAACCCCTGCGTGGGATAGACGTGAATATATATATAAACATGACATGTAATATGCATTATTTATTAGGATATTAATTTTTTTACATATTTTTTATAATTAACTAATTTTTATTAACAAATTATTCTAATTCCACAGCACCTTCAGAATGCGATGTTCCGAAAGAATGTAGACCAACATGTGCCCAACCAAATCCCCCCAATTGTGAAACATATAATACAACTGAGAATGTTAATGGATGCAAATGTAAATCTGGTTATATTTTAAAAGACGACAATGGCGAGTGTGTTAGGGTACGGGATTGTCCACGTAAGTTATTTGATAAAATTCACTTTGTAAATTAAAATAATATTTTTTTTATTATATTCAGGTATGTAGCAAAAGTTTGTACATTATAATTTTAATTAGCTATTTTGCATTTTTTACAAAAAATCTTAAACTTGTACACATTACTTTTTTTCCGACTTTGAAGTTCTCAATTAAATTTTTAAAGTATAGTCTGCATTATCAACGTAGCTTAGTCAATAAATTCATTATCACAAATAAATAATATAGTTCGATTGAGTCCTCAAATGAAAGTTGTGTACTCATCAAAGTTTTAGTATTTTTTTAAACTACATAGGAAATTATATAAAGACCGTCAAGATACCACATAAAAACTTCTAGAAACCAACAACTATATCACTTGATATACAGCAGTGGTTTAAGACTTAATAAGACCGTTCGAAGAATAAGAAGAATAAATTTTTCTTCAAATTTTAACCTAAGGTAGGCAGGGCATCTACAGCATCTTCGTTGCCGATTTCCATGGCAATTATGTCTCATGAAAATTATTCCATGGAGGACGCGAGTAAACGTAAAGTAAGCAACACTTCCCCCATAAAAAAGTTATGGTGAGGGTTACGTAAATCGTAAACTAATAACTGTTTTGTTGGTTTTATGAGATAGGAAGGCAAACGAGCAGGCGTGTCACCTAAAAGAAAGCAATCAACGTCGCCCATAGAAATCCGCAACAGTCAGGCAACAATAGGCAGTGCAGAAGCGTTACTGACCTTTAAGAAAAGTGTCATTATGGGAGGGAAGGTTGGGCCTCCGGAACTCAACTGCTCACCGTACGTAGCGCGGTAGCTAAGATACCACTCAGACGCCGGTTTTCTGCGAAAGTGTGCCAGTTCACTTCCCCAGGCGAGCCGGCTCATTCATGCTACAGACAAATATTATGCCCTTCTTGACAAAGTATTCGTCTGCAGCGTGGCTATACCAGTAGTAAAAACTTTTACTTATTTCTATTTCCATCTTCCTTTACTAAACATTGTAATAATTCTTTTGATTTAGGAAATTTGGGATGCAATGGAGACGCCAATGCTGTAGTCAAGGAGTGTCCAGCGCCCTGTCCTTCTACTTGTCAAGCGCCAAACAAAATACAATGCAGGAAGGCATGCTTGCCAATTGGGTGCGAATGCAAACCTGGCTATATACGATCCAAAGTAGACGGAAACTGCGTTTTACTTGATTATTGCCCAGGTATAGTCATTTCTGTTTCTTCGTTAAATATGCATTTGTTCAAAATAGTTTTTTGGGAGGAAGGGGATTAGAATCCGACCTTCTTCCAAAAGTCTTAAACGATCGCGTTCTTTATAAGTAAAAGCGAATTGTTGTAGCAGCTTGTATTTTATTATAATAATATAATGCTAGAGAGTTTTTTAATAAGAAAAATAGTTAGTGCCATCATGGCGAAATAAAATAAGTACCACCAACTGTGGGGACGCCACAGTGGTAAATATAAATTAATTACAAATAATAATAAACATAATTCTAAGGCATGAAATGTGGCATGAGGCACAATTTTTTATCTAAAGTAGAGGTAGAAATTAGTCAGCAAGAATTGCAAATAGTACATTAGTTGAAGGGCGCTTGATAATAAGTTATTTTTAATATCTAACCAAAATACTTTAAAATGGAGAACAATTAATTTTTAAACTTTATAGAATCCTAGTACTTTTTAATTTCGTTTAAGAAATATCAGTTACTTTTTAATTTTGAGAAAAACGATAATCTTGTTTTGCTCAAAGTTATTCCTCGATGTAATAATGCACTCGCTAAACAATTTTAGAAATAGAAATAGAAATTTTTTTATAATAGCAAAAATTAAAACCTTAATAATATTATATATACAAATAAATAAAACAAAAAGAAAACAATTTTTTTCTAACAAGTGTCATGAAAAGGTTGCTCAGCATATGCCAAGCGTTCTATTGGAGCACCTGACCCTGGTTTTCAGTAAGAACCAATGTGGTTAGAACGCGGCACTGATACGGACACACACAAACATATTTGAGTAGAATATATATATATATATATATATATATATATATATATATATATATATATATATATATATATATATATATATATATATATATATATATATATATATATATATATATATATATATATATATATATATATATATATATATATATATATATATATTCTACTCAAACTCATATATGCATACACATACAATACAATGAAATTAAAAAGAACTAAATCATTTATTTTGCACATAATTTTGTGCATTGGCAAGTTTCTTACTAAATGTATTATTTTTTATTATAGATATAAAGTTTTTTAAAATTAGTTAAAGTTTTTTTTATTAAAAGAAATAAATTAATGTAATTAAAATAAATTATGTTAATAACATCAAGTGCATTTTTCAAGAAGACGACGAAGAAGCTTGCAATGTAAAGAAATGCGTTTATGAGTACAGAAATGCATTTTTAGTTTTGCTTATGAAACTTGTTACATATATGATTAATAATTCATTATATAAAAAATAAAGTAAAGTAAAGTAATACAATTAAAATACAATAACACTAAACACTAATGGAACAAATCGACTAGACTCTTGTACAAATTTTGACTAGTTCATCTAATTTCTTCGTATTCCCAAGTAACCTGCTAAATACGGGGGAATCCTTCTAACATGGCGGAGGCTTATATTCAGCAGTGGATTTCGATGAACGGTCAGTACGATGTTGACTGCGTGATGAATAAATTAGTTTTGGTACTCTGTTAATAGTTTTTTATTCTAGTAAAGGTCTGTTTCCCGAAACTTCAAAAAACAAGCCTACCTTAAAGGCCGGAGACGCTTCCGTGATCCCTGTGGTGTCGGAGATGTCTATGGGCGGCGTTGATTGCTTTCCATCAGACAACATGCTTGCTCGTTTGCCCTCCTATCCCATAAAAAACATAGAGAGATAGACTAATATAAAAGGTTAATATATAAGAAATAAATAATCAATTCCATTCAATTGTAGGTGGTTATCCTTGTCCAAGAAATGAAACATTTGTATCATGCAAAGTTGGATGTCCAACTAATTATTGTCCAGTAGAAGTTTCACGCGGAATCCTTATTTGTGACCCACCTTACCCATGTCCCTCTGGTTGTGTCTGCAAACGAAATTACAAGAGAATAAGCAGACAAGATACAAGTTGTATACTTGCTTCAGATTGTCGTGAGTTTCGTTATTCATTATTTTTGATTGTATTTTGTATATATTTACATGAACGTTATATACTTATGTTATACAGTGGGTATTGAACTACCATAAGAAAAATCTTAGTGCAGTATTCGCTCTAGGAACCCGAAGAACATCAGCATGACGAGCTCATTTAGCTCCTTGTTAATATAGCAAACAAGCTTTGCACCGGAACCTATGAGTGGGTGCTTTTATCTTATACATACAAGATCCAAGAAGATGCGCTACTTTTTCTTTTTCTTGGTCAGAATAATATGCATAATATATGAACTTTTTGAAAGCGTAGGTAATATATTTACTGTCATTAGACTTTTTTACAAAGGGGTAAAAGCTTTATTGTAGTATAATATTAAAAAAGTAACAATTTGTAAACATAGACGTTTATCCAAAATGCAATTCTATTATTTAAAAAGCATATAAATAAATAGATAACTATAAAACAAATGCAATATCTTCTATCAATTAAAGTCTTGTATGAAAAAGTGAATTATTCTTGCATTCAATGAAGTAGTAGCCATATAATATATAATAAAATAATATGTTTTTATGTATGTATGGACGTGTTATTAGTATCGTAAGCAAGAGCCATACCAACAACGTTATCGCTCGTATTCGTAGTGAGATATAGAGTGCTTTTACTAAATGTGGATAGTTTCGGGTGATGATCCTATTTCATTTCACAGCACCAATATGTGACGTTCCTAAGAAATGCAGACCGACCTGCGCAGTGCCAAATCCACCTGGCTGTGATACAAATTACAATATAACTGAAAATGTTAATGGCTGCAAATGTAAACCAGGATTTATTTTAAAAGACGACAACGGCGAGTGTGTCAAAGTAGAAAATTGTCCACGTAAGTATTCTGATTAAGGTTACATTTGAAATTAATAACTGTGTGTGGTACTGATTTATTTTGTTGAAAATATTTGTAGAATTACGGATAAAATATCCGCTTTTTAAAAAATATCCTCAAGTTTAACGCATGAAATTTGTTCTGAATTGTAATTTCTTAATTAAATTTTTTCTGAAGGAATTTTGGCACCTATACATTGACTTACTTCATTTCTAATATTAAATTAATTATCACAAACAGTTTCATAAGGAAATTCCAGTGGCATTACCTTAATAACGTCCAATGGAGACGTAAAATGAAAGAGTGTAACTTGACAATTTTTAGAAACCTATTTATTAAGTTAACGTTAAAGTTACCTATTAAGTTTCAGAATATAGCTAGTAAGATATAAATTTTTATAAAATAATATATACTTATATTTATTTGGTATTTTAGCAACTTTTAGCAAACATAATCAAAACACATAAGTTTCGAGGAAGAGTGTGTTGATCACGAACTAAAAATCACTTAATATTTCTATTTTCTACTTTGCTTTGTTTTTACAAAATATCTAAAACTTTATCCTACCTAATTAACTTTTTGAAGTATTCTATACACTACAAACGTGGCGTAGTCATTAAATGCATTATCATAAATAAATAATATCGTTCGATTGAGTCCTCAAATGTAGTTGTGTACTTATCAAATTTTAGGTTTTTAAAAAAGAAACTGGGTAGGAAGGTATATAAAAATCATCAACATGCCACATAAAAACTCTTAGAAACTAAAAACTATATCAATTGATATTCAACAATAGTTTAAAATTTAATAAATTTTAACCTAAGGTAGGCAAGGCCATGGAAATCGACAAAAAACCTACCTTTAAGCATTTAAGTCAATTACCATGGCCGCCAGCGATTATATCTCATGGAAATTATTCCATGGAAGAGGCAAGTAAACGTAAAGTAAGTAACCCTTCCGCCATAAAAAAGTGACAATGAGGGTAACGTGAATCACAAACTAAACATTTATTTATTACTATTTTCATCTTCCTTTACTAAACATTGTTATAATTCTTTTTAGGAAATTTGGGATGCAATGGAGACGCCAATGCTGTAGTCAAGAAGTGTCCAGCGCCCTGTCCTTCTACTTGTCAAGCGCCAAACGAAATACAATGCAAGAAGGCATGCTTGCCAGTTGGGTGCGAATGCAAACCTGGCTATATACGATCCAAAGTAGACGGAAACTGTATTTTACTTGATCATTGCCCAGGTATAGTCATTTATATTTCTTCATTAAAAATGCATTTGTTAAAATCGCTTTTTTTTTGGAAAGAGACCCCCCCTCGTTTGAATCCGATCTTCTTCCAAAAATCTTAAGCGACCGTGTGATAAGTAAAAGCGAATTGTTGTAACAGCTTGTATTTTTTATAAAAACATTAATACAGTGCTAGAGTGTTTTTAATACTTGAAAGCAGAAGAAAATAGTTCCATCATGGCGGAATAAAATAAGTACCACCAACTGTGGGGACGCCACAGTGGTAAATATGAATTAATTACAAATAATAATGAACATAATTCTAAGGCATAAAATGCCACAAATTTTTTATCTAAAGTAAATTTACAAATTAGTCAGCAAAAATTGCAATTAGTACATTAGTTGAAGGGTGGTTGATAATAAGTTATTATTAATATCTAACGTAAAATACTTTAAAATGGGAAAATTTTAATATTAAAACTTTATAGAATTCTCGTTCTTTTTTATTTCGTTTAAGAAATATCAGTAACATTTTTAATTTTAAGAAAAACGATAATCTTGTTTTGCTCAAAGTTATTCTTTGATTTAATAATGTACTCGCTAAACAATTTTAGATAGAAATAGAAAAACTTTGTTCATGACACCTTTATTTTACAAAATCAAAAATTAAAACCTTAATAATATTATAAAATACAAATAAACAAAACAAAAAAAGAACAATTTTAATCTAACAAGTGTCATAAAATGGTTCTTGCTCAGCATATGCCAGGCGTTCTTTTGGAGCGCCTGGCACTGGTTTTCAGCAAGAACCAACGCGGATCGCGGACCACAGTGACGACAGATACGGAAACGCACATATACACATTCATCCATATATATATATATATATATATATATATATATATATATATATATATATATATATATATATATATATATATATATATATATATATATATATATATATATATATATATATATATATATATATATATATATATATATATATATATATATATATATATATATATATATATATATATATATATATATATATATATATATATATATATATATATATATATATATATATATATATATATATATATATATATATATACTCATACGCATATACACATACACATAAATACACATACAATACGATAAAATTAAAAACAACTAAATCATGTAATAAATTCACCGCAACTATAAGAATAAGTTCCTGTTTGCATACATAAAGTTAGATTTTGGTATTTGTTTTAAACATATTTATATATGTCACTATTTAAGTAATTTACTTTGCGCATAATTTTGTGCAGTGGCAAGTTTTATTTTATTATTAATAATTATACATATAGAGTTATTTTAATGAAAAAAAAATAAAGAAAGAAACATTAAATAATATCAAGTTTATTTTTCAAGAAGACGACGTTTATACTTGCAATGTAAACAAATGCGTTTATGAATACATTAATGCATTTCTTTTTTAGTATTGCTTATGAAACTTGATTATATATATGATTATTAATTCATTACATAAAAAATCTTCAGCGGTATCTATCTTCAGCGGTATTTTCGAAATGATACGATATTGACACCTTCAAAAAACAAGCGTACATATTACACCTTAAAGGCAACGCCAACGCTTCCGTCATCCCTGTAGTGTCGCAGATGTCTATGAGCGGTGTTGATTGCTTTCCATCAGGCGACATGCTTGCTCGTTTGCCCTCCTATCCCATAAAAAACATAGAGAGATAGACTAATATAAAATGTTTATATATAAGAAATAAATAATCAATACCATTCAATTTTAGGTGGTTATCCTTGTCCAAGAAATGAAACATTTGTATCATGCAAAGTTGGATGTCCAACTAATTATTGTCCAGTAGAAGTTTCACGTGGAATCCTTATTTGTGACCCACCTTACCCATGTCCCTCTGGTTGTGTCTGCAAATCAAATTACAAGAGAATTAGTAGACAAGATACAAGTTGTATACTTGCTTCAGATTGTCGTGAGTTTCGTTATTCATTATTTTTGATTGTATTTTGTATATATTTACATGAACATTATATATTTATATCATTAGACGTTTTTGCAAAGGGATAAAAGCTTAATTGTAGTAGTTAGAAAGTAAGAATTTGTAAAATTATACTGCTGTTTTTCCAAAAGGCACTTGTATTATTTAAAAAGCATATAAATAAATAGATAAGTATATAACAAAATAATTTTTTTATTTATTTATAATATGTATTTGCCGTTTTGATCGATGACTTGTTGCCATCTTGTGGGTAGTGCCATGATCCCATTCCTGTAGAAATTTTGATATTTTTGATTAAAAAAATCTGATAGGTAGTGTTCACAGTGTTCTTATGAGGTTAGCTTTATGCTTCCTAAAGAGTTCTGCAATGACCGAAACAGGTGGAAATCTAATGGAGCAAGGTCAGGGCTATACGGAGGATGCATCAACACATCCCAGCCAAGCTCTCTCAATTTTTGCTGCGTGGCTATAGATGAGTGCGGTCTGACGTTGTCATAGTTTCTCTCAGTGAGATCATGTGGTACCCAAATGTCAAGTTTTTTCTTGTACCCAGACTTTCGTAAATGACGTAAAACTGTTTTATAATCAACATTCAGTTCTACAGCAATGTCATAGCTGCTAATATGTCGATCTTGCTCCACTTTCTCAAAGATGGCACTGATTTTATCTGTGACAGGCCGTCCAGAGCGAACCTCATCTTTCACACTAAAATTTCCAGACTTGAAACGCTTGAACCACATTTGTGCTACTCTTATTGATACCGCATTAGGTCCGTAAACCGCACAAATTTTATTCGCGGCGTTCGTCGCATTTTTACCTTTTTTGTAATAAAAAATTTTAAAATGTACCGAATTTCTTCGTCACATACGTTCATTTTGCTTGCTTGAAAAACAATTGAAATATGGCGGCAACTAGTTTTTTTTTATTTATTGCATCTTCAGAATGTCACATTTAATGGTATTAAAAACCAGCCAGTTACATTGAGTACAACCAAAGAGGTTTACTAATAATACATTCAAAATACTTTTGCCCCGACCTATTATGTATGACCCGACCTATTATATATGTTATTAGTATCGTAAGCAAGAGTCTTACCAACAGAGCTATCGCTCGTATTCGTAATGAGATATAGATTGATTTTACTAAAAGTGTATAGTTTCGGCTGATGATACTTATTTTTTTATAGCACCAATATGTGATGTTCCTAAGGAATGTAGACCGACCTGCGCAGTACCAAATCCACCGGGCTGTGATACAAATTACAATATAACTGAAAATGTTAATGGCTGCAAATGTAAACCAGGATTTATTTTAAAAGACGACAACGGCGAGTGTGTCAAAGTAGAAAATTGTCCGCGTAAGTATTCTGATTAAGGTTACATTTGAAATTAATAACATTTTTTTAAACATGAAGTTATGTGAAGGAAGTATCTTGATTTAAATTTTTGAGTTTTTTTTACGTGTTTGTAGTGTGATATTAATACATTTTGTTGAAAATGTTGTTTACTCTCGTGTTTATGGAATTGTATGTATGGTAGACATGTAGAATTCCTTACAAATTGCGGATAAGATATACGCTTTTTACAAAATGTCCTCAAATTAAACGTATGAAATTTGTTCTGAATTGTAATTTCTTAATTAAATTTTTTCTGAAGGAATGAACTTATAAGGAAAGCAACTATAAGGAAAGCAATATTAGTGGCTACTTTTTTCTGCTAAGTTATACACACAAGTTCCACGAGAGTGCTACTTTTTCTTGTTATTGGTCAAAATAATATGCATAATATACCAACTCATTGACAGCGTAGATAATATACTATCATTATACTTTTTGCAAATGGGAAAAGTTTTGTTGTAGTAGTTAAAAAGTACGAATTTGTAAGCTTATACTGCTGTTTTTTCCAAAAGGCACTTGTATTATTTAAAAAGCATATAAATAAATAGATAACTATAAAACAAATGCAAATCAATTAAAGTCTTGCATGAACAAGTGAATTATTATTACATTCAATGAAGTAGAAGCCATTTCCGAGAATGCACGTAGTAAAATAAATACAATAATATATTGTTATATATGTATGGATATGTTATTAGTATCGTAAGCAAGAGCCTTACCAACAGCGCTATCGCTCGTATTCGTAATGAGATATAGAGTGCTTTTACTAAAAGTGTATAGTTTCGGGTGATGATCCTATTTCATTTCACAGCACCAATATGTGACGTTCCTAAGAAATGTAGACCGACCTGCGCAGTACCAAATCCACCGGGCTGTGATACAAATTACAATATTACTGAAAATGTTAATGGCTGCAAATGTAAGCCAGGGTTTATTTTAACAGACGACAATGGCGAGTGTATCAAGGTAGAAAATTGTCCGCGTAAGTATTCTGATAAATTTTGCACTTACAATATCCTTACTTCAATTCTAACATTAAATTGATTATCATAAACAGTTTCATAAGGAAATTCCAGTGGCATTTCCTTAATAAAGTCCGATGAAGACGTAAAATGAAAGAGCGTAACTTGACAATTTTTAGAAACCTGAAACTATTTTGTTTGATATTGGAACAGTAATTTAGGATTTACTTGCAGCCTATGAAAAACAAGAAAAATCTTATTACATTAAATTTTGTTTTGTTTATATTGTATTTTAAAGTGTAAAGCCTGTTTTTACTTTAAAATTTACCTTGTCGAATAAAAAAAAGGATTTTTTAAATTTTGTTAGTATTCATTTAAGTTTCAATATTAAATTTCAAAATATAGCTAGTAACATATAAATTTATATAAAATATAATAGATACTTATATTTCTTTAGTATTTTAGCACCTTTTAGCAAACATAATCAAAACACATAAGTTTCGAGGAAGAGTGTGTTGATCACGAACTAAAAATCACTTTATATTTCTATTTTCTACTTTGCTTTGTTTTTATAAAATATCTTAAACTTTATCCGACAACTTAATTAACTTTTTGAAGTATGCTCTACAAACGTGGCGTAGTTATTATCAGAAATAATTAATATAGTTCGATTGATTCCTCAAATGAAAATTGTATACTTATCAAAGTTTTAGGTTTTTTTTTTATAACTGCGTAGGAAGTTATATAAAAATCATCAAAATGCCACATAAAAACTCTTAGAAACTAAAAGCTATATCACTTGATATTCAACAATAGTTTAAAACTTAATAACACCCTACGAAGAAGAAATTTTTCTTCAAATTTTAACCTAAGGTAGGCAAGGCCATGGTAGTCGACAAAAAACCTACCTTTAAGCATTTAAGTCAATTACCATGGCCGCCAGCGATTATATCTCATGGAAATTATTCCATGGAAGAGGCAAGTAAACGTAAAGTAAGTAACCCTTCCGCCATAAAAAAGTGACGATGAGGGTAACGTGAATCACAAACTAAACATTTATTTATTACTATTTTCATCTTCCTTTACTAAACATTGTTATAATTCTTTTTAGGAAACTTGGGATGCAATGGAGACGCCAATGCTGTAGTCAAGGAGTGTCCAGCGCCCTGTCCTTCTACTTGTCAAGCGCCAAACGAAATACAATGCAGGAAGGCATGCTTGCCAGTTGGATGCGAATGCAAACCTGGCTATATACGATCCAAAGTAGACGGAAACTGCGTTTTACTTGATCATTGCCCAGGTATAGTCATTGCTGTTTCTTCATTAAAAACACATTTGTTAAAATCGTTTTTTGGGAGGAAGGGGGTTTGAATCCCATCTTTTTCCAAAAGGCTTAAGCGACCGCGTTCTTTATAAGTAAAAGCAGTTGTAACAGCTTGTATTTTTCATAAAAACATTTATACAGTGCTAGAGTGGTTTTTAATACCTGACAGCAGAAGAAAATAGTAAGTGCCATCATGGCGAAATAAAATAAGTACCACCAACTGTGGGGTAACCTAAAAAGAAAATAATTTTAATTTAACAAGTGTCATAAAATGGTTCTTGCTCAGCATATGCCAGGCGTTGTGTTGGAGCTGGTCTCCAGCAACAACCAACGCAGTCAGATCGCGGACCACAGTGAGAACATTGAAACGGACACATACATACATACACACACATTAAACATAAATTTAAGTAATTTATTTTGCGCTTAATTTTGTGCACTGTCACGTTTCTTTCCAAATGTTTTATTTTTATTATGGATATAAAGTTATTTTAATGAAAAATAAAGAAATAAACATTAAATTAGTTAATAAGGCGACGTTTATGTTTGCATTGTAAAGCAATGCGTTTTTGGGTACATAAATGCATTTCTTTTTTTAAGTTTTGCTTATAAAACTTGATTACATACGATTATTATTAATAACGAATATGATTAATAATTCATTATGTAAAAATAAATTCAATACAGAGAGAGATAGACTAATATAAAATGCTTATAATATATAAGAAATAAATAATCGATTTCATTCATTTTAGGTGGTTATCCTTGTCCAAGAAATGAAACATTTGTATCATGCAAAGTCGGATGTCCAACTAATTATTGTCCAGTAGAAGTTTCACGTGGAATCCTTATTTGTGACCCACCTTACCCATGTCCCTCTGGTTGTGTCTGCAAATCAAATTACAAGAGAATTAGTAGACAAGATACAAGTTGTATACTTGCTTCAGATTGTCGTGAGTTTCGTTATTCATTATTTTTGATTGTATTTTGTATATATTTACATGAACATTATATATTTATATCATTAGACGTTTTTGCAAAGAGCTAAAAGCTTAATTGTAGTAGTTAGAAAGTAAGAATTTGTAAAATTATACTGCTGTTTTTCCAAAAGGCACTTGTATTATTTAAAAAGCATATAAATAAATATATAAGTATAAAACAAATGCAATATCTTCTATCTATTAAAATCTTGCATGAACAAGTGAATTATTATTGCATTCAATGAAGTAGTAGCCATTTCCGAGAATGAACTTAGTAAAGTAAATAAAATAATATGTTATTATGTATTAGGTCGGGGCAAAAGTATTTTCGTATTTTTCATACAAAGGAAAATGTTTTTTTAGGAATAATTTTTTATTTATTTATAATATGTATGTGCCGTTTTGATCGATGACTTGTTGCCATCTTGTGGATAGTGCCATGATCCCATTCCTGTAGAAATTTTGAGATTTTTGATTAAAAAAATCTGATAGGTAGTGTTCACAGTGTTCTTATGAGGTTAGCTTTATGCTTCCTAAAGAGTTCTGCAATGACCGAAACAGGTGGAAATCTAATGGAGCAAAGTTAGGGCTATACGGAGGATGCATCAACACATCCCAGCCAAGCTCTCTCAATTTTTGCTGCGTGGCTATAGATGAGTGCGGTCTGGCGTTGTCATAGTTTCTCTCAGTGAGATCATGTGGTACCCAAATGTCAAGTTTTTTCTTGTACCCAGACTTTCGTAAATGACGTAAAACTGTTTTATAATCAACATTCAGTTCTACAGCAATGTCGTAGCTGCTAATATGTCGATCTTGCTCTACTTTCTCAAAGATGCCACTGATTTTATCTGTGACAGGCCGTCCAGAGCGAACCTCATCTTTCATACTAAAATTTCCCAACTTGAAACGCTTGAACCACATTTGTGCTACTCTTATTGATACCGCATTAGGTCCGTAAACCGCACAAATTTTATTCGCGGCAATAATATAAATATTATTACCTTTTTTGTAATAAAACTTTACAATGTACCGAATTTCTTCGTCACATACGTTCATTTGGCTTGCTTAAAAACAATTGAAAAATGGCGGCAACTAGTTTTTTTTTATTTATTGCATCTTCAGAATGTCACATTTAATGGTATTAAAAACCAGCCAGTTACATTCAATACAGGCAAAGAGGTTTAATTACTAATAATACATTCAAAATACGAATACTTTTGCCCCGACCTATTATGTATGGATATGTTATTAGTATCGTAAGCAAGAGTCTTACCAACAGAGCTATCGCTCGTATTCGTAATGAAATATAGATTGATTTTACTAAAAGTGTATAGTTTCGGCTGATGATACTTATTTTTTATAGCACCAATATGTGATGTTCCTAAGGAATGTAGACCGACCTGCGCAGCGCCAAATCCACCGGACTGTGATACAAATTACAATATAACTGAAAATGTTAATGGCTGCAAATGTAAACCAGGATTTATTTTAAAAGACGACAACGGCGAGTGTGTCAAAGTAGAAAATTGTCCGCGTAAGTATTCTGATTAAGGTTACATTTGAAATTAATAACATTTTTTTAAACATGAAGTTATGTGAAGGAAGTATCTTGATTTAAATTTTTGAGTTTTTTTTACGTGTTTGTAGTGTGATATTAATACATTTTGTTGAAAATGTTGTTTACTCTCGTGTTTATGGAATTGTATATATGGTAGACATGTAGAATTCCTTACAAATTGCGGATAAGATATACGCTTTTTACAAAATGTCCTCAAATTAAACGTATGAAATTTGTTCTGAATTGTAATTTCTTAATTAAATGTTTTCTGAAGGAATGAACTTATAAGGAAAGCAACTATAAGGAAAGCACTTATACACATTGACTTACTTCAGTTATAATATTAAATTGATTATCACAAACAGTGTCATAAGGAAATTCCAGTGGCATTTCCTTAACAAAGTCCGATGGAAACGTAAAATGAAAGACCGTAACTTAACAATTTTTAGGAAACTGAAAACTATTTTGTTTTTGATATTGGAACAGTAATTTAGGACTTACTTGCAGCCTATGAATAAAAAGAAAAAACTGAGTACATTAAATTTTATTTTGTTTATATATTGTATTTTAAGGTGGAAACCCGTTTTTACTTTAAAATTTGCTTTGTCCATTAAAAAAAGGCATTTTTTTTACATAATTCTTTTGAATATTTGTTCAAGTTCAATATTAATTTTAAAAATATAGGTATAAAGATATAAATTAATATAAAATATAATAGACAATTTTTGGTATTTCTATTTTCACTTAATATTTCTATTTTCGTCTTCCTTTACTAAACTTATAATTAAAATTCTTTTTTAAGCAAATTTGGGCTGCAATGGAGACGACAATGCTGTGGTAAAGCAATGTCCAGCACCGTGTCCTTCTACTTGTCAAGCGCCGAACGAAGTTCAATGTTATAAGGCGTGCTTGCCAGTCGGGTGCGAATGCAAACCTGGTTATATACGTTCTACAGTGAACGGAAACTGTGTTTTACTTGATCAATGTCCAGGTACAGTGCTTTTTTTTGTATAGGGAGGCGAACGTGTAAGCGTTTCGCTTGATGGAAAGCAATTTACTCCGCCCCTTAGATTTCTGCAACACCATACTTACTATGCTGGGTCAGTGACTCGAATTGGATCTTGGCCTCCAAAACGAGAGTCCTCCATCTTACCTTGTCCTGCGCTAATTCTTGCCAATTGCTGGCTTAAAATTTGCGCAGGCTAGCATCCACCTGATCTCTTCAGCGATTCAGCGATGGGTCACTCAACTGGTCATCGACCACTTGGTCGACATAAATAAGGCCTTTTCACATTCCGATCCCCGCCCATTCGCTCAAGGTGACCGAGCTTACGAAGTCGATGTGCCTTAATCTCACCAGGTCTTCTATCTCGACATCGGTTAAGTCCAATGGGCTCGCTGACCAAAGTAGGGTGTGATCCTCTAGCAATATGGGGATTGTGTGGTGGGCTAACAACCCCCAACGGAAAGCATTACAAAAAAACATAAGTATTAAAAATGCTTTGCCGTCCTTTAAGATATAAGGTTTGTTTTATAAAGAAACACTTGAAGGTAGCTCGTTCCATAGAATGGTGGTGGTAGGAATGAAGTTTCGGGAAAAACGCAAAGTACTGGATCACCCAGATGGTGGGGATGAAACTTTTATTTTTGGTGAGTTGTGCGGTGTCTTTTTAAAAAGTATTTAGTTAATACATTTGTTATGTAAGTTAGAGAAGCGAATAAGCCGAGAGTACTGTTCCGTTGTTTTTACATCTCAACATATTTTTAGATATGTACATATATTCTGCATTATACAAAATTAACTAAATTATACACATTTTATTATAACATTATTTATATACAAAAGTTATTCTATTTATATCGTTAGGCATATGAATTTCTAACCTAAATTAAATATATAATTACTTTAGAATGAATTTAGTGATATTCTTGTTCGTTACAAAAACGACATTTTCTTTTGATATAGATCTGAAAAATATATTTCTCTTTGAACTTTGTTTTGTTTACTAAAAATAAATAAATAGCATAATAGTAAATATCAATTTACTTCAATGGAAATTATGAAATAAAAATATAATAGAACCATATACAAAATTAACGAACAAATAAAACTTTTACATCATGTAATCATATGCAAATAAAATAATAAAATTTCATTTTCTAATATCAGTAGATCACTGTTTGGTGACTGTGGACAGATCTTCTTTACATAGTAGACACCTACGGAAATGTTATAATATATGCTCGACTGTTTTATCAATAAGTCATTTGGTGTTGTGCGTAATGATATATTCTAACCACAACAAGGAATCATACTGTTTTAACCCTAAAGTCTAATCGATTCCATTCATTTTAGGTGGTTATCCTTGTCCAAGAAATGAAACATTTGAGACATGTAAAATTGGATGTTCAACTAACTACTGTCCAGCAGGCCAGCCTCTCGGTATTTGTGCACCTCCTTACCCATGTCCTTCTGGTTGTGTCTGCAAACAAAATTATAAGAGAATAAGTAGACAAGACACAAGGTGTATTCTTGCTTCAGATTGTCGTAAGTTATGTTATTATTAAAATTATTTTTATATGTTTATTATTTTTATTAACAAATAAAATAATTATACAATAATAATTGTATTTTGTATTGCGGGCGTGGTTTCGATACCCGCATCGGAATAAAAATATGTTTGGCGTACATGTATTGAAGAAAAACGAATAAAATGTTGCTAATAGTATAAATACTTTGGGTTATTCATTCGTGCGTTATACAAAATAAAGTATAGTTAGCCTTATAGTATAATAAAGTTAATCTTAAATTATGCAATCATTTTTGAAAGAATAAGAAGGTGAGCACATACACATAGGGGGACATCCACACCCATAGGAGTGTGGGATCGAGCCTCGGGGATGAACCCCACTGCTCGCGCCGCAACTCAATGGGGCGACCGCCCGCCGATCCTAGATGCGGTATTTGGGCGTCCTTTAACGACTTCGCGTCGTCGAGATGTGGCTGAACAATAGAATGACAAGTGAGCTAGTTGTCCAATGATAATTCAACGCCGCCCATAGACTTCTACAACTCCATAAGCATTGCAGAAACGTAGTCCGCTTGAGAATTTCAGGAAAACACAGCGTGCTTAATGATAATGTGAACACGATCTTGTTCAGTTAAAGCTAGAACGTACTTCATAGGCGTGTGATTTCCTTTTTCTTATTTCACAGCACGAATATGTGATATTCCCAAGAAATGTAGACCAACGTGCGCAGTGCCGAATCCGCCTGACTGTGATACATATTATAATATAACTGAAAATGTCAGTGGCTGCAAATGTAAACCAGGATTCATTTTA
Organism: Baronia brevicornis; assembly: GCA_031353405.1. Taxonomy (NCBI): domain Eukaryota; kingdom Metazoa; phylum Arthropoda; class Insecta; order Lepidoptera; family Papilionidae; genus Baronia; species Baronia brevicornis. The sequence continues at coordinate 96,842 of JASFAT010001539.1, read as the reverse complement.
AAAGACGACAACGGCGAGTGTGTCAGTATAGAAAATTGTCCGCGTAAGTTATCCGAATAAATTAATTTTCCAAAGTTAAAACAAGGCTTTCGAAATTATATTAAGTACCTAATAGTGCGAAGGGTTCAGGTCGTAGGTTCAGGAGTGGATTTTTTTTATGGGTTAGGAAGGCAAATGAGCAGGCTTGTCACCTGATGGAAAGCAATCAACGCCGCCCATAGACCTTCGCAGCGCCAGAGGCAGTGCGGAATTGTTGCCGACCTTTAGGAATCTGTCATTATGGGAGGAGGTAGGGGAGGGGTAGTGGGAGGGGGAGGGTGTTGGGCCTCCGGAACTCGGTCGCTCACCGTACGAAACGCGGTAGCTAAGCTACCACTCAGACGCCGGTTATAATATATTTATAGGCTTTTGAACAATAAATGTCAAACAATTTTAAGTGCTATTTATTTCCAAGATTATCTACTTTCGCAAATACACGATTATCCACTTTGTCAAATATGACAGTTTCCTTATTGAGTATTGTAGTTTGAATCATGAGGAAAATTCTGGATAAGATCTGTTATTTAATTTTGCAATGTTACCACAATCAACGTTTTCTAGAGAATTTGGGCTGCAATGGGGATTCCAATGCCGTTGTAAGGGAATGTCCCATACCGTGCCCTTCGACATGTAGTGCACCCAATGCTACACCATGTAAGAAGGCATGTCAACTTGGCTGCGAATGCAACCCTGGATATATATATTCGGAAACAAAGGGACAATGCGTATTACCCGACAATTGCCCAGGTAATGTTTGTTTTTTTAAGAATAATGTATAATAATTAAGTATAAAAGTGATCAACGTAGTTTTTTTATATATTCACGCCTATCCCCCGCAGGGGCTGGCAGAGACCACAGAGCTCCATCCGCGTTCATCGCAGCGAAACGGCTCTCCATTAATCGCTTTTCGCCCTCGTGAGAATCAGGACGTGACGGGTGGCGAATCACGTCGCCGTCATTCTCATTCATCAACGTAGTTTTGACTTCTGTATATGTATATATATTAGTAACTAACTTATTTATTAATAAATAATTATTTAAGATGAACTTTAGTCCAATTACACTTAAAACTTGGAAAAAAGAATACTTGTACTGAATATTTCAGGAAAAATAAAAGAACCTTCAAGAATTACCTTAAAAATGTGTAATAAATACATTGGAATAATCCCTAATTTTTCACTGCATATACCTTCTTTTTAAATGTGAACAATTAATTAATGCATTTATCGGTTATTAATATTAAATATAATTTAAGTTATGGAAGCGATAAGCAAGTAAGTCACAAGTCATAAGTCTGTAGTACTACAAGCACTACAGATGCATCCTGTCTTATTAAGGTATTGATTGATGGGAGGGCAAGAAGAAAGTAATGGAAAGGAAAGAAGGAAGCAACGGGGAGAGGGAGGTCATAAAGGAAGGGGAAAGAAATTGGGTCTGTGGACGTCTGCAGTCATCGTGTGAAACGCGGAAATACAGTGAAATACTACCAATTAACGCATTCTGTGATGGGGTAGAGTATTTCCCCGAGAAAACTGTGCTACCAAGACTCGTAAGCCCACTCGCCCACGATATTATATTCTTTAAACTGTAACTGTTTTACACGATTTATAAATTACCTTTATTTTAAATTTAATTAAATATATAGTTCCATATTCTCATTTACATATCGTTAAAAACATTTTTTAGTTTCATTCATTTTATATGGTTTTGTCGGGAACCTGTCTTCAATGTAACTCAGGGGATCCATGTATATGTTATCATCTACATTTTTATATTACAAATTAAAACATGTCCTTAGTAGGATATTGAAATGTTTTGTCAACTTTTCTCATTGTTTCAGGTGGTAACCCGTGCAATAAAAATGAAACATTCGTAACTTGCAGCACCAGATGTCCATTTAACTATTGCCCAAAAGATGATTCCCAAACTGAAATTGATTGCGTCGTATTCTCGTGTTTGCCTGGTTGTCATTGCAAGCTGAACTATAGACGGGAAAGTGTATACGACGAAAGGTGCATTCTGTCTTCAGAATGCCGTGAGTTATACATATATGTATACATATTATATTATTTAATGTTGTTAAGCAAAAATGGGTAGCCGGAGGCTTCAACTGTCAACATCGTTGTATGTGATGCGCCGTAAGGATCCATCCGGAAGGTGTGACTTTAACGAAATGTTGACCGCTTGTAAATGCATCTGCATTAAAAAACTTTTGTCAGCCTTCGAGAAATATATAGCACTGTTTTTAAAGGTATCAATGTGTATTAATAACGTATCGGTTCGGAAGTACTGCTGAGGTACTCTATACCATCTATACGATTGGGATGAAACTTTTTAATGTGGCAAATTTACATGATAACTGTTTTACACGATTTCGCTTTTACTCGCTATATAAAAACCTTTATTTCAAATTTACTTACTTATATATTTATAGGTTCCATATTCGCATATAAATATCCTTAAAAATATCATCGTCAGACATCGTCAGGTCTTTTCGTTGCCCATACCTCAGAGCCTGAAGACGAAAGTCTTTGATCAGTGTGTCCTACCCGTACTCTCCTACGGCGCCGAAACGTGGACGCTGACAGTCCGTCTGCTTCATAAGCTCAGAGTCGCTCAGAGAGTTATGGAGAGAGCTATGCTCGATGTTTCTCTGGTAGATATGATTCGGAATGAACAAATCCGCCAGAGAACTAAAGTCACCGACATAGCCTTTCGAATTAGCAAACTAAAGTGGCAATGGGCTGAATCACGTTTGTCGGAGATCTGATAATCGTTAGTGCAAACGAGTGCTGGAGTGGAGAGCGCGTCTCGGTAAACGTAGTGTGGGACGCCCCCTCGCTAGATTGTGCGACGATCTGCGCAGGGCGGCTGGCAGAAACTGGATGCGTGTAGCCGAATATCGGGCTAGGTGGCGCTCCCTTGGAGAGGCCTATGTCCTGCAGCCGCAGGCTGTTGATGATGATGATGAACGTGACAAATTGTGTGGTAGTGGAATTAAACGCCAAAAAGTATTAAAAACTTGAAAACAAAGTGAAAAAGTATGCCAAAACCGTAGCAGATGAAGATATCTGTGGTCTCTGCCTACCCTTACGGGAAACAGGCGTGACGATATGTATGTATCTATAAAGTATTTTGAAAAATTCCTAAGAGCACTCCCCATGGTAAAAGCAATAAAAAATGCTGAGACATCACATCTCGCAATGTCAAAATTAATTTTGTTGTGATATGTTATTATTTTTGTAGGGTTTTTAATTGCTTACATTTTCAGCTCCTGTGAACTGCACGAGACCTAACGAAATATGGGCTTCCTGTCCATCCGATTGTTTACGAGAGAACTGTGAGGATGCCGGCAAGGATAATGGGGTGTGCAATACACTTCTACTAAACTGCAATCCGCGTTGTATCTGCAAGCCTAACACTTACAGAAATGAAAGAGGAATATGCGTACCAGTTAAAAAATGTCGTAAGTGCTTGACCTAATTCTTGTAATGCGCAACATTCAGTAAATGAAGAGAAATTACATTAAGAAACTTCGACATAAAGAAGTGAAAATTAAATTCACTTCATGCAGAAGAATTATAAAGCAACCCTCCAGTAATTTTACAAGCGTATCGTTGTAATAGTCGATTTTCATAGCCCATTGTTGAACGTAGAGTTCTCTCAAACAGAGAATTTTTTCTGCTCTCAATACTGGTAGATCAAAAAAAATAATTTTCTTTGGCCGTCACTGGTATCTGGAATCTGCTAGATCAAAGGGAGAATTTTCTTTAGCCTCCACCCTGTTACGTGGATATTGTACTAATATTCATTTTAAAACAATAAAAATTTCACCTTAACTATAGTTAAAAAGTTCTATAATCATCAATAAAGCGGTAACTGAAATAATATTAACCCAGCACGATTGTACAAGGCGGTACGGATTAGCGGAATAATGATGAATAGCGGAAAAGAATGATCACCATAATCTAATTAGTTTCTATTTTAAATTTTGAGTTATTTATTGCTCGTCTTTTAGTCAGTAAATAATATTTTATTATATTAATTTATAACAAATTTATTTTTATGTTTTAGCCAAGAAACTTAAACCTGCACCAGATTACGGCTACTGAACACAAGTGGACAGAAATGTACTAATGATATAAACATCAAAATGAATGAAAACATTTGTGATCTTTTATTTTTAGTCCTTATTTAATATTTCAGATTTTGTACTTTAAAGCATTTGATTTTATATTTATTATTTTCAAAATTTCTGATTGTTTTGAATAAATGTTTATTTAATTACACTGTTATATTCATTAAATCATTTTACAATAACCACTTAGCTAAGCTAAGGGTTTAGGATTCAAGTTTTGGTTGTTAATATTCCGTTTAAACGCAATAATTATTTAAAAAGTCTCCGGATAATATTTTCTAATGCTAATATGTTCAGGACACATTGCATCGAAAATAAAATCAGTCTAAAGGATGAAGAAGATTTTTCCTTTTTTATTTGTGATATTAATAACTAATTTAATTAATAACTAAGTCATGTTTATAGTGCACAAATATCAATAAATGAATATCAATAAATGAATATCAATAAATGAATAACAATTATTAAAGTTATTAAACAACAATTATTAAATATGTTATTTATTTAAAGTAAATAAAGCATTATAGACCATATAAAATTTATTTACTTTAGATAAATAATATAAAAGATATTTTAAAACAAGAAACGGGTTATGTGCCATATGTGGATGTAATACCACCACATCAGACCCAGAACTGTTTTCTTTTTAGCATTTTTATACATTGTACACATACTCTATTAAAAATGACTCCATAGATTTCTCTCTCTCTCTTTCTCTCCGCGGAATTCTAAGAACTATTGTAATACAGTGATTAACCGATTTTTTTTTATTTCTGTCACGATGTTCGCATTTATTTTACACATTATTCTGTTGGTTCGGTTTTATAAATTCTCTATTTACGAGTATTATTTTAAAATTAATCTTGTCTCTTCGCATGCAGGTGAGATTGACGTATACAAGTTGTGATCATGCAACTTATCTTGATTTTATTTTCAACATATTTAAAGTAAACAACGTCTGGCATTCAATAACTGTCACGTAAAACAGAATTACAAAATAACCATATCGAACCCAAAAAGGTTTGTGATAAAACAAATTCTTTTCAGCAAACATTTTCATAAAACAATTATCGCCTTATATGTACGTGAATAGTTAATAAACAAGATACTATATTTTTGTTAACAAATAAAAACAATAAATAACAACTTACAAGCAATGTTACAAACAGTTTCATTGTTTATTATTTACAACTCACATACACCCCATTGTTCGACAAGGGGCCTCCCAATTATTTGGGGGACGGGCATTAACCCACTACGCTTGATCAAGGTTGATTGGCTGGAAAGCCATACTTATAAATACCTGTAGGTTATGCATATATTTATTCTAATGCAGAAATTGGACCTGCCCGCATTGATTACAAAAACGATAACTTCGCCACAGTTTTTACAATGTTATAATAATATAGCTTATACACGGTGGCTACACAGACTTTTGGACGGCTGATCTTTTTTGTTGACAGTGACAAAAATGACTAGCGTCCGAATACATGGCTGTATTGGGTGGCTGAGTGGCCCCAGACCCCAGCTCTGCAGTCGGCAACTACCTTTCGAATACGTGAACTAGGAAATCTAGAGACTTCAAAGAGACGATCTTAATAACGACTCTAGGAAAATACTTGACACACACACACATTACAATGGAAACATTCTTAATAATACTCTACTTAGCAAATAAGTTAAAAACAAATTTCCCAATTGTTTTTAACTTAATTTGCTCTTTTTTCTTCATTACTCTACTATGGTACATTTTCTTATTAGATTGTAAATATCGTAAGAAAATGTACAATAGTAAACATTACGAAAAATAATTACATTATTCGACGAAATCATTCTACCTATCTATCTTTTCAGAATATCTTACTTGGTATACTTTTGGATTTGATCATAAATGCGTAACTTTTAAAACTGTAATAAAATTTAAGATTATAAATTATTTATAGTTATGATCAAATCTGATTCTTACTGATTCAAATCTAGCAAAGTTTATATATTATTAAATAACGTTTTCTGTTATTTATGACAATCTAATACAAACTTCATACACATAATTTCTAAAATGCCAATATAAACAAGACCCAAAAATGTTACTCTAATAAAGTTCATTTAAAAAAAAGACGCCACCACAAGCACTCTATATTTTGCTGTCTACGTTATTAAATTTTATATCGCTTCGTAGAGCAATCCCTGGTGAGTTTCTGACCGTGGAAAATTATGAAAAATAAAACTTCGTTGCTACACGAAATATTAAATTGTAAACAAAAAATAGGAAGATTCTAGGTCACATAAGTGCATTAGATATAATATTTTCAGTGAATAAATACTCCAACACGAGTGAATGTCTAATATTTTATTTTTATATTTTAATCGATTATGTGCTTACATTATTTCTGTATCACAGCCCATATATATTCCACTGCTAAGCACAAACCTTCTCATTTCTGGAGGAAAGGATATTAACCCACCACGGTTGTCTAACGGGGATTGGTGGGATAACCAGACTCGGAATCAATATCTTTAGGCTATATACATGTTTATCCTAATGCGGGGATCACTGGCCAGAAAATCGACGTTAATAGCATTTTCTGTGTTACCGCGTTTTCTTTTACTTTACATCCTTTTTTCCCTGTTTCACATTCGTACCCTACGAAAGTCAGGGCATCAGTAGTACCTTTGGTATTGCTAAACTACATGTGTGGCCATGATTTCTTACCATCAGGTTACCAGTATGCTATCTACATACATACATACTTATTGTCACGCCCATTTACCGTAGGGGTAAGCAGAGACCACAGATCTCCATCCGCCACGATCCCGGCACACCTTCCCTTCTTCCTCCATACTCATCCATCTTTTCATCCATCCTTCCTCTCACATTCATCGTAGCGAAACGGCTCTCCGTTAGTCGCTTCTCAACCTCGTGAGAATCAGGACGTAACGTGCCTATCTATTTCGAAAAATTCCCGCCTCCATGTTTATCAAACAGCAAACAGAATTACAAGTACACAAGATGATTATTTATCGTACATTATTCCTCGAAAATTATCCAGATCTATATTTAGATAACGTATTTCACGTATCAGCCAATGAGTTGCTCTTTATGCAAAAGGTCACGGTTGTAAGAAGCAAGTCATCGTCTATATTTCGGTTAGAACCGTCTGATTAATTAGTTACACAGACTATTATTATTATTACTAATACACAGATATTATTTAACAAAAAAAACAATTTTTTTCAGGCGTCATAAGGAACTGAGCCGCATACGTTCAAGTTATTTCTACCGCTCATGGGCATCTGCTAATAATATAATATATATTTTCGTTTGATCGGCGAAAAAACACAGAGGTTGTTCGTTTTGCCCATGTTTAGAGGCATTTCATACATTTAACAATTGTAATTGCGATAGTTATTCCATCCAGGAAAGGGAGATACCAATATATCCTCATGAAGCCCATTTTTTCGCGTATGTATTATCTCCCGCCTATAAATTAGTTTGTTAGAGAAAAAAAAACATTTTTCAAATTTTTAACACAATTTGACGATCTAAATAGTGCAATGGCTTTTCTCTTCGTTCGCTTTCTGAACAACGATTGCGGATTTAATTCCAGCATCAGAATATTTTAATGGTATTTATATCTATCGATGTCCGACACGGGGATACCTTGTAAGATACAAGCCCTTGAATATAGTGTTAACAAGCCTACACATTTCTCGAAGGCTGATAACACTTTTTAAAGCTTATGGTTTTGCAAATGTATTTTTGTCGACGTTGATTGGTTTCCAGCGACGCACTTGCTCGTTTGTCTTCCTATTCCATAAATAATTGGTTATGTCCAATGAAGACAATGAATTGCAACTAATGTTGAATAAAATTCATAGTATAGTATAGTATAGTAGGTCTATTTTGGTGTAATTTTAGATATTTCACGCAATTATTTATTTAAATGGGTCGACTTCGTATTCGCACACGCGATGTAACACATTGGTAGTCTTTAGTTCTAAAGAGGTTCAAATGGGTTCACCTTTTATAGCGGATTGCACACCAAGTGACCCCTGTGAATTAAGCTTTAATTAATTCCCCGGATACTCAGCCGAGCGGCAAACTAGTCGTTAAATATTCACTTCATCGAGAATACCTAATATGGAGGACTTGTAAGTACAGAGTTTTAAGGTTATAAAAATGAACAATGGCTGTCAAGTTTATAATTTTTATCCCTTTTTAATTAACATTTATATTTTATAGTTGCAGTGTATTAAAAGGTTAAATTTTCGGAAATAATTATCTTTAATTTCTTCACGTATCACAAAATAATAATGTTTCTTTTATAAAAATAAAATGATAGGAATAATATTATTAATTAGATGACTCCACAAGGAGATACACCATATGAAGGGTTAAGGTAGGTATCTAACAAGAGAAAAACTACGATTTTTGTTATTGGATGCGTAATTCTTTCCTTAACCCTTTCGGCCCGAGCGGTGACTATAGTCACCCAACGCCCGACGCTCGCTCTGTCCGAGCGGTGACTATAGTCACCCAACGCCTGACGCTCGCTCTGTACGAGCGGTGACTATGGTCACCCAACATTTGACGCTCGTTATGTACGAACGGTGACTTAGGTCACTCGCGACTCTTCATGAGCAGAATATATATGTTATCTCCATGATAATCCATCGCAAGTATTATGCACTTGTTTTACGCTGCCTAATAATAAACTGACGAAATGAGCAAATATTTTCTATTTCATTATGTTATAATTTTTTAAGCATTTGTTTTTACGAGCGACTGCACTCGCTCTGCGTAAGATTGCGTGGTATTATGGACGTTTGCCGCGACTGCTCGGTCAGCGGGGACGACGCGACGTAGAATGCGTCCGTACCGAAAGGGTTAAGCCACTTACTTACGTAAGCCTAAGATGGGCGGTCATGTTTTTAAATTTAAATGGCACTGGTTACTTTTCACAAAGGTAAAAAACGATACGTATTTACATGTAAAAATAAAATTCAGATTGAAAATAAAAATTAATTTATTCAGAAATTTGTATTAACAAAACTTATCGATAAATTATAGTACAACTTTTGCACATTCTAATATATTTATTAAAAATTTACACGTAATTTACAAGGGAACGTAAATATTAGGTAACATTTGATTCGAACCAATGTTATAAAATAAATATGGAATGTAGGCATATATTTTACATTATTATGTTTGGCACATATTTCCTAGAGGCCAATTTTCCAAGACGTAGTCACAAAAATGAGCATTATTATTATTATGCTTATAAAAATTATTATTTTGAAAATTACTACAACCTAAAAATTATAGTAACTGGCACATAATTCGTACAATGTATATAAAGTATTAAACCAGAGCTCAGAAGATAATGAAAATAACTGATTATCACAAAAAGAGTAAGAAAGAGTAAAAAGAACATAACTTTTAAAACAGAATTTTAATATTTTTTATTAAATAATATTTTAATAATTCATAATAACACATTAAGTTTTATACATAAAGTATAAATATGAAATAATTTAATTATAGATAATTACTGAGCAATAGGCAATTTTCGGTCTCAATTTTTTTTAAAAGGCAAGTATTTTGCAATTAGTTTAAGACTTCTCACATTTGAAACACAGATAATATTAGGAAATATTTATAAAAATAAAACCTCAGCTCAAAGTGATACGAAAATATATAAAAAAGACAATTTTACTACTTACGAAGGTACCAGTGAAATTGTTTGTACAATGTCTCCATACCTTGTTATTCTTCAGGTACCCACACAAAATATACAGGATAATGCCTCTATTATTTACACTTCACAGATATCATGAACAGTTTGTTCCTCAACGGGAAAGACTAGGCACACTAAGTACAATAATAATTCTAAAAATAAAAATCATATAAAAATTCGTTATTAACAATATATCTTAATGCCTGCAGCATATATTCAGTTCTATTCGGTAATACATCGATACAAAAATAAAAACGTTCGTTGAACACATAATGCTACGTATCTACTACACAGGACGGGTCATAATATCACTTAAGTTGCACTTTATAACATAGTTTATTATGAGTTTCACTCTACTTCTTTCTCTTTCTACTATAGTTCAGTCGTGGTCTCCACTGGCTGGTTGTAGTTGAAGCCGGTGAAATTCCTTTTACCGAAGGTAACATTGTCGTTGTCCGAAGCCCTGTGAATTTAAAAATCATATATTTAATAATAAAATCTATTATTTTTTATGACATTTGTATGTGAAAAGTGTGTGTTGTATTTTGTTTATTTTTTTAAAACAAGACTTTATGCCGCAGAAGTAACACAGAATATTTTCTGTATACAATAAATAAATATATTTAATTTATTTATTTACCTAAAATATCATAAATAATTCTTTTTATACCATGAACTATTTTTGAATATGATAAGAATGATACAGGTGGTCACAATCATAATATAAGTAACAGTTTTATCATCATCAACAGCCTGCGGCAGTCCACTGCTGGACATAGGCCTCCCACATGGAGCGCCACCTAGCCCGATCTTCGGGACAATTTTATACTAAGTATCAAAGGCTGGCAATGCATTTGTGATGCCTCTAGTTCAACGATTGTTTATGAGCGGCGGCTTCATGACTTAAAATTAAAAATACCTCAATTACCAATTATTCAAATTTTCCTGCTGTGCTATAAAAATATATTAAGCGTTTTGCTTCCTTTTTATTTAAATAAGTAGTGCAAGAGTGAATCGTAAATGTTAACGCTAATCAGATCAACTTTATTTATCTTTTACATATATGTTTATTATGGCAAAAACAATATTCTTATTAGCATACTTTTACTTTTTATTAATAAATAATATATAATAATATATAATAAATAAATAATAATTGCTGAGCATGTGCCTCCCCATTTCTAGAGGAACGGACGTTAACCCATCACGCTTGTCCAATGCGGATTGGCGGGGTTACCAGGCTCAAAATAAATATCTGTAGGCCATACATATATTTATTCTGATTCGGGGATCAAAAGGCGGGAAGGCTGCGCCACTGAGTCAAATGTATAATATTAATACAGATTAAAAAAAAGCACCGTGAAAATACTTGGAACCACGATTGTATATATGTTGGAATAAAAATGAATATTTCTTTGTATGTTTGTCCTCTGTGTTTCTAAACTATAAATCTGATTGTCATGAAACGGGAATACTACGCGAAGTTTCCTGGGATTTTTTGGCCACACAGAAAAATCAAAAATATTGTGTATCCAAAAGCACCTGCAGTTTTCAAATAAACATATTAAAAAAAATCAATTTTTGATATGAAACGCCTTATCGGGGGTATGGGAGTGAAGTCGTAGACCGAGAAGTCGTCTCGATTCAGGCTACGCTCCCCTCCACGCAATTCTATACAGGGCTACTTACACGTGGCTGTGAGCATACGGTAGCAACCTAGCCGTCGCCAATGTTTCTACCAAGCGTCTCATAATTCTTCTGTGTCGTCACAGTGTCTCTCTTTTTTTTCTTTGCGTAGCATTGCAACGCATGCTATACGGCTAGTTACCAAATTAATATAGAACATCTCACCTCTGCAATCCCGGGATTTCATCGTACGCCATAATAGGCTGCGTTGATTTCTTCTTATGATTGTTCCCGTTGATTTTCCTGCCAAGTGTGGCTGCAAGCAACCCGCCACCGACGCCGTTGTTCGTTCTCGGCAGCGTCCCGAGTGCGTTGTTCAGTGCGTGCGCGTTTTGCGTTCGCCGGTTGAGCGTTTGTGTGTTGCGCGCGATCGTCGAGTTGTCGAACATCTGGTTGTTGTTCAATGAATTAGCGTTTTCGTTAACGCTTGACGCTCTGGCAGTTGTCGCAGTTTCTGATAGAGTAGGGCTGCGTTCACCTGGTATAAAAAATACATTTTCATTATGATTCCTCTCACATTCATCGCAGCGAAACGGCTCTCCATTAGTCGCATCTCGCCCTCGTGGGAATCATGACGTGACGGGTGACGAACCACGTCGCCGTCATTTTTTCAACAAATTAGGTACATTTTCAATTACAATGAAACCTATATACAATAAATAAAAATGAATCGCCGAAACTACAGAACGACTGCACCAAATAAGATGATATAGTATAGTGTAGTAAGGTTATATTTTATAATTTTCAAAATCTTGTACGGAAAGACTTGTATTGTAAAGCTGCTTTCGTTAATCATACTAATGGCGCCATCTATTGTATTAATAGAGGGCGCCATCTATTGTTTTTATAGATGGCGCCATTAGTATGATTAACGAAAGAAGCTATGATTAAAAAAATAAATGTTAGTATTGATAGATTGCCACTAACACATATTCAATTACCCTTTTTTTCGTATTACAAAAGCAAAACTTTATTTCTGTGCTTCGTTCTATTCTTTTCTCTGAGGTTAGTTTAATTTTTTTCATTAGGCACACCACCCGTGTGTAGCCGGGGCGGGCGGCTAGTTATTGATAATTAAGTAAATTAATACAAACATTTTTTTTACACAAAGAAGTACCGCGACAGAGTAACAAGGCAATAATTCTGGTGGAAACTCTACTTTTTTTCACATTTCTCTCCCCCTGCAATAATTATTAATATTTCTTTCCCTTTGAAACCAACCACCTCCAGCGATGTTTCCGAACCGATAACGACATTATTTCCTTGCATCCTCCACATTCATCACTCTCCTCATGCAAGCTCGCCGGTTAAGGGTACTCTTGACCTGGCCTTTCCTAAAAACTTCGGTTATTTGGTCGAGGTATGTTTTCCTCTATCTTCCCCTACCGACCCATTCCATCCACTTGCGCAATGTAAATTTCTTTAGTCAGTTGTCTTTCATCAATCAAAACAAATAGAAAATAATATCTACTTATGTTGAGAAAGACTTAATGAAGTAGAAATTCAAACATAAAATAAAATCTCCTACCGTTGTCCTTCGACAAATACTGCACGCTGTGTATATTGAAGGCATGGTTGTTTGGACTGAAATCCAACTGCAAGTCCGCATCGTCGACGGCCATGTTCAAAACCTGGAATAACCGCTTTTAGGAGTTAATAATATAATAAATGTCCTTGATTTCCTTATACTTTTAAATATCGATAACACGTAGCATCAATGATGGTTCCCGCCAATGCAAATGTTTATAACAGTACTTTTTGAGGGGGCGTTACGTTTCAAATTGGAAATTTTATTTTCTCAAAAATATACAGGGTATCTCAGAAGTCAACGTCAAGCCGAAACGGGGTGACAGGATTGATTGTAACCATCATGAGAATAATCAGAAAAAAAAATCTATCTGAAGAATCTTAAAACTTTAGTATGAAACTAACAAATATTTTACCATTTTATATTCCTGATTAAATGCGCTAACTTTTAATGGCACTTGCCAAGGTACTCTAGTACTTTTTTTTAAAGGAGGGTCTTTCAAAATCGACAAATTTTAAATTCATAGTTTAACAAATAGTTCCTAATTCTAGGAAACTTGGGGCAATTGTGTCATTATTTTGTACTGTGGTTCTAGAAATGTTATTTAGGTTACGGTTCCAAAGTTTAAATTATCAAAAATAATAAAAATTAACCACAATAACCGAAAAATGGTTACACTTTGACCAAATTTTTAGGTTTTTCTTAAATATCCATAATTTTCAAACTGCATGGGGTAGATTTTTTTTCTGATTTTTCTCATGATGATTACAATCGATCCTATCACCCCGTTTCGGCTTGATGTTGAGGTCGGGGACACCTGTATATTCAATATGACGACCAACTGGCTCAGTCAGTGGTAACGCAGGTTTACGTAATATTAATTGAACCCACCTGTGTCTCGTATCGGGGCGCTGGTTCGTCTTCGCTGGACTCGTAACCGGAGGGGGGTCGCGGCGGGGGCATACTCATGCTGAGCGTGCCGTATTGCTGGATCGCTTGCTCCTTATGCTTCTTGTATCTAGTGATAGTTACAATATTAGTTTGCAACAATATGACTGTTGAACAAAAAATGTTATAACTTCTGAACTGTGATAATTATTGACTGTTTGCCTCTTGATTCTACTATCTTATTGTCTTAAATAGATGGATAAATTCTTTATTGTGCACCAAAAACAAAGTAATATTTATATACAAATGGCGGTCTTATCGTTAATAGCAATTTCTTCCAGACAACCGTAGGATGGACGGTGTTTGGTGAAAATGATTTGGTGTGGGTGAAACATTATCATCAAGATGATAGAAAAAAATCACGATCAGTGACTCCGTATGTGGTAGCTTTACTTAATCATATATCCATATATAAATTAACTTATATACACGAGAAACGATAAATATCAGCGCTGTGGCTTGCCTCATCTTTATGCTGGGTGTAAATCTTTGGGATTCGTGCTGTAGTATAGACTTTATAAATGTTTTATGCTTATTACTAATATTGTTTTTAATATATGTATATAAAAAGAAGACTAGCAATGTTTTATTAATTACTAAAATTCATCTAAGGCGTTCATCCGACGACCTGTGTGTTGAAAATACATTTTGCACATATGCATAAAACACCTTGGACTCTTTGATTTTTGAGCGATCGTTTTGTATATTCGTATCTGCTTTGATTAATTGCTATTTCTCTCCCTACGTATCTTGCGCGTAATTCTTTCTATAGTTATGAAGCACGTGATCCAAACACACCTATTCCAAGAGGCACAGATGTATATAGTGGCGGCGGTGGCAGCCACCAGCACAAGTGCTGCCAGAGCCAGCAGCGCGGCGGGCAAGGCCGTGGCCAGCGGTGCCACCGCTACCTGCGGCTTGTGCGGCTGCTCCGCGGCCACGAGCGGCGCGCGCACCTCGCTCACGGGCGCCTGCAAGCGGGCCGCCACCGCTCTGTGAACGCCGCTCTCTATAGCTCTGGAATTTCGTTTTTATTTTATATCAAATCTTATACAGGTGTTCTCGTAAAGTTTAGGGAAAGAAAGGTTTATGAATATGTTATGAAAGATGATCAACCCTTAATTTGATATTGTCCGCTACACCGAACACAAACATTAAAAAAATCCAAGTCTTTCAAATTTGTAACTTATTTATGTCAAATGTCCGCCACAGAGGACGTGTATTTTCTCAAAAAGGAGAAGAACATGATTTTTTTTACAAGGTCCTTAAATATCTTAAAACACTTATAATTCACAAAATTTAAAAAAAAACCATCCTTTTTTTGTACCAAATTAAGAGTTAATTTCAATAACGAAAACAACGCGTCCTGCGTCACAAAGAGGTATCCTAGTTTATATGCACACTATATTACAAAATCATGTTACAAAATTTATTAATTTACGTTTCAAGTACTGGACATATATTTTAGTAATATAGGTAGCATTTACATTTATACATACATACATATTTACATTAAAGTAAGATTCTGGGATTTGTTTTTTTTTTGTAAAATATAACCTAACCTAACCTAACATATAATTAAATATGACAAATTTTTTTAATAAAAATTACCATCAAGTTTCTTTGAAATAAAATGTAAGAAGTTTGTTAATTGACGGAATTATTTTTATGAAACTCACTTTTTAACAGCCTTAGACTCTCTTGTCAATATTTCGCCAGTGTTTGGATCTACCAAATACAGCCAAACATCTGTCCCTTTCGAATCACTTTCTAAAGTTCCATTCTCTCCCAGATAGTGTCTTGCAGTTAACTTCTCTAGGCCGGCTACGAGACCACTCTTCGCTTCTATAGCAGCGAGAAAACTTCTTGATCGACGGCGCAACGTTTCCGCGTTTAAGTCAGCTACCTCGACGACTAGCTGATTCTCCTTTTGTAGGAGGTTTATCTGTAACACAAAGTTAAATAAATAATCACAGCATAAGGAAACCTTATGTTAGGCACTTCGGCTGTGACAGGGACTGAATTATGTGTATAGCTCACGGTCTTTACAAGTCTTGCAACAAAGCCTAATTTGAGCGGTGAAAGATTAGTACGATCGTGTTATAACATTTCTTTCGCGTCAACGCCGTTGTACGTGTCTGCTATCGATGGGTGCACGCCGATTTTGTGACAAGCGACATGTGAATGACGAGCTGGATGCTGTATTTTCATCATCTATTAATTCATTGGTTTATGAAATACGAAATTTGAGTAATGCAATGGGGGTTTAATACGCATTGGTTACTGTAGTTATACATTGATAAATGTATCACTAATGTAATAAAACTATTATCTATCATACGTAATGTAGTTATTACATTAGTGATACATTGATAAAAGTATCACTAACGTAATAAAACTATTATCTATCATACATTTATCAATGTATCACTACATTAAGTGTGATAGAAAAAGACACAGAATGCTATTCTGTATGCGTTGCACAGCACACCCATCTATCGTCATACCTCTGGCGGCCATGAATTGAAAAAAAAAGCACAACTATTAAGCCGATGTACCCCCACTACTGTTGTTGCAAGACCTGTATATACGTAGTATAACCAAAGGCTAGGTGGGGCCTTGAGAGAGACCTACGTTTAGCAGTGGACTGACAATAAATAAAACAATAAAATGGAAACGGACAGTCCGCTGTTCAGTCATTCAGAAACTATGGAGTCTGAGAATTCGATTTTCCTATAGGGGATAGGATTCGTAATAAAGAAATTCAAACGAAACAAACAATCAGTCAGCATAGAACTGAAATGGCAATAGGCTGGGCACGTTTATTGGAGAATTGAAATCGGGGTAGACAAGTAATGAAGTGGCATTGCAACTTAGCATACGAGACGCCCTCCAGCTAACCTGCTCTAAAGCTGGTTGAGGTCTATATACAGCATTCAATGGTTTTCTTTTTAATTTGATTTTTTTTTGAGTAAGTTGTAGCAGGCTAATGGTGCTATAACATTAAAACACCAATAAAAATGTAAAAGCAAGATTAATACACACCACGACCGAAGCTCTAGCGACGTTATAATCTTGATTCGAGTTAGGGTTGTCTCTCGCGGTAACGCTGAATTTAAATGGCAACACATCTGGTGGAACATTCTCGAAGGTTTTGATATTAGTGATGACTCCAGTGTCCGCATCCAAATTAAAATATTCCTCAGCGGCTTTGGTCCATGAGTTCTTTTGGTATTCTATCTTACCATATTCACCACTGTCTTTGTCTTTGGCCTGAAAAATTTAAATATTTTTAGAAATGTTTCAATTGTATTACTAGCTGACCCGGCCAACGATGTTTTGCCATAAAAATTAAAACAAAAACAATGTTTGTCCAAAAAATAAAACAAAAATTTGAGGAGGACCACCCTTATCACCTAGGGGTATAAAGATAGTTTACAACCTATTTTCAGCCCTACCAAATATATGGTACAAAAATAATCATGAAAATCGATTAAATCGTTTCGGAGGAATTCGATAACAAACACTTTGACACGAGATTTTGATATATTAGCAGATTACAAGGATTAATAGAGGCGTGAAAATTCAAAATCAAAAGTAGGCAACTAAAAAAATGTGAAAAGATATTGTTGTAAACGTTGAGTAGCATTTTAACTGGACATCAGTCTTTTGATTCGTTTCAATATGCGTGTCTTTTATATATGTTTTTATTTAATTTCAGGTACTGACATAATAGAAATAAAAATTCACGAAGAATAAAGCGATGCCGCTTGCATCGCTTTATTCTTCTTGAATCTCGGTCGGACGGTCGGACGGATGGGACACGAATAACAGTATAGACGTAACATTGAAAAAGCGTCTATTATTTTCAGTGTTCCTATTTAAATTTTACTTTGAAGCAATAAAAAATCTTAAAATTTTCGGATAACGCTTGAATCTTTAGGGACTTTTGTTTTTTAATATTTTTACAATTTTTTAAATCATGAAATTAAAAAAATAATATGTTTGTCACTGCAAAGTTATGTCGATCAGAAAAATTACATCTGTCAAAAAGATCAAGCTAACTTGTACAGGGTATAACACTGTGTCCATCCTACGGTTGCCTGAAAGAAATCGCTATTAGCGATACAAGACCCGCATTTGTATATAAATATGTTATATTTATATCAATAATTTTATTATTTAACTTTGTTTTTGGTAAATAAAGAAAATATCTAACTTTTGAAAGTTTTGAATTTTTTTTTAAAGAAGAAGACTAGTTTTTAATATTACCTACTAGAATAATTGTTAACCAACCATTATAAGCCGAATTTATAATGCTTGTGTTGGAAATCGTTTTACATCATATCATAAGCCTGATCCTTATCAACTGAGCTACTGCTTTTTTATATGATATTATGTATGTTCAATTAATGTATAATAGTTAAAATTCCACTCACCTTCACTTGTAAGACGTTGGTACCTAAAAGCATTTCCTTTGTGGCTATTGCGAAATATTTTCCTTTGGCGTTCGCTATGGTCGACTGTTCGGGAAAGACGAACACTGGCGCGTTGTCGTTTGTATCAGTGACATGTACTTTGATCACCGCTTTACTGGCCTCGGGATTTATCAAACCCTGAATAGATTCTAGTTGGACCTCTAGCGAGTATTCAGCAAGGGTTTCGTAATCCAAGGAACTTGTGTTGAGGTAGATAGCGCAATCCCTGTCTTCTGTTAATCTAACGTAGAACACACCTGAAATAAAAATAAATCATATAGTTATGTGCTTTTAATAATAAACTTTTGAAATTACAATCGGTTCATCATGTCACAATATATGATTCATCATCACAATATTGAATCATTAATGGTGATTTATTCCGAAGACCCGAACGGCCCAATAACTTTTAGTTTCGATCTGGGTTTAATTATACCTATAAAAAAGGAATATTTTTAAAAATTCTGTTCGTAAATGTGTTGTGCCGGGTAACACAGAGGTCACCCCTTTTATTTATGATGTGCACGTACGTGCGTGCGTGCGTGCGTGCGTGCGTGCGTGCGTGCGTGCGTGCGTGCGTGCGTGCGTGCGTGCGTGCGTGTGTGTGTGTGTGTGGTGTGTCTATAATTGACGACAGTTATCACAATATAAATCATTTGATGATATTGTTATAATACAATTTAATAGTTTACCTTTTTGTGAGGATTCAGTCAACCGGCATTTTAGCGGCGTATCTGGAGAATGTTCTCTCTTGTTGAGTAGCGGCAGAATCCTGACGAGGGTGCCGTTCGGTGAATTCTCCGCTACGTGCTCCGTGTACAACGTGTCGGCGAAACCCAGACCCACCTTAATGTATAACAAACGCTACTATAAAAAACGGCATTTGACTAGCTGAATGTTGCCAGTGTGCAAAATGTACATATATAAATATTACAAAACATTTAAATATTTTGAATTTTCTCAAATTCATAAGTACCACAACGATGCTTAAATAAACTTCTATTACTATTTTAAGAGCCATAAATGTCACTTTTATATGTCAATTGCGATTGCCAAGTACAACTTAAGTTAATAATGATTTGAATTATAAACTCAAACAAAAGAAACTAGTGTTAAGTAGACTTCTATAAAACTTCTGAAATATATTTTTATAAATTTTAATAAACTTTTACGAATTTAATCGTTGTATATGAATAATCCAAATCGACCGGCAAAATATCACACTCTCACAGAATATCGGTATCTAGATAGTATTTTTTATGTTATACACAGAAATCTGAAGTACTAACTACTTTCTCCTCTTTTTACTTCTCATTTCTTTTCTTTCCCATGGGAGGGGCCCATTATTTATATACCAGCTTAAGGAAAACAACGCAACTGCATTATCCTTAGTGTTAAAGATGTCTGTTGTGTTTTTATATGTATTAAATAAAACACAATTTCCATGATGTCTGAGAAATAACTGCTTTATTACACTATGAGCTATGATAAATACTTACCGTCAAATGATTTGCTTACTCGTTGGCTTGAATCAGTTGAAATTTCCTAAAAAATAAATATATAGGTACTTACATCTGGCGGCACTGTAGCCGAGTGACTAACGTAGATAGTGAGACTTATTACAGACGACATTACGGGATCACCTTGATCGTAAGCTTGAACATCCACCTGAAACGTAATACGATGAGAACTTAAAATCCGCTGAATAGTTTTCAGATATATTGCTTCAGTATATGATGATACAGTATTAAAACTCACGTTGTACAAGTGATGTATGTCGGCGTATTATAATTTAATTATTTGATACAATAGATAAAACTTTAAATGTGTTTTGGTGCCATCTGTTGGCGGATTATGTAAGAATAATGTTGGTTTATATAAAATAATTGTAATTTGCGTAAAGTAAATTATTTAAAATTCTAAAATTATATAAAATTGTTTTGCAGTAATTTCATTTATTCGTTTAGTATTAGGTGCGCAACTGTGTTTTTTTTTTATATAAAAAAGCAACTACATCGTGCAAAAATTCTTACATATATATTACTCAAAGTATTGCCCATCGCTAGCTACAACTTTGGCCCGTCTTTCCGGCAGAGCTCGAATACCGTTACAATAAAAGTGTTCATCTTGTGAGGCTATCCACGAATTCATTTTTCGATATCGTCATATGAGCGACACAGCTGATCAGCCAGGTCATGTGCCATGTGCCAATAATCGGACAGCGCATATCTGGGTAATATGGGAGTGGGGTAGGAGTTCCCATTTGAGCATGTATGTTTAACGAGTTTGGTATCAGGCAGAGCGTTGTCATACATTTGAATCACTTTTTCGTACTTTTGCTCGTATTGTGACCGTTTTTTGATACCGTTCCCCAGTGATGGTTTCGTTTCTTTTCAACATAACCAACATCAACCTCGAAATCGACCATCACTTACTGCTGGAGCCATCTTATTACAAACAGCGTGAACATGTATTAGTTGCGCACCTAATATTTTTAGATTCTTTGTTCATCGTTTATTCTTATTTTGTCTTCTCGGTTTCGTGTATAAAAGCCGTAATTAAGTCGGGGGGGATATTCATTATAATTAGAACTAGATTTGTACTTACTGTATATTCACTGTCAGCTTCCTTCCTCAGATCATCTCGAACTCTTATAGCTCCGGTATCTGGCTCCACGTGGAAGTAAATGGAAGCTTTCCCTCTCCCGACCAATTTGTAGCGAACTCTGTTGTTGGGTGCTGTAGCGTCAGCGTCTGACGCGACCACGGTTTGTACCAAGTTTCCAATAGACGAGGAATCTTCTATTGTGACCGGACGGACAGCAGACGTAAATATAGGTGCGTTGTCATTTTTATCCTAAAATAGAGAAGTGATGTATAGAAAAGAGACAATATTTTTAAAGATTTAGTTACTTGAATATTTTTTATGGGATAGGAAGGTAAACGAGCAGGCGTGTCACCCGATGGAAAGCAATCAAGGCTGCCCGTAGACAACCGCAGTGCCATAAGCATTGTAGAAGCATTGCCGGCCTTTCAGGAAAATGCAGGCTTGCTTTTTGAAGGTTCTAATGTCATAGGAATTTTGAAACACCGCTAGAAGTAGCTGGTTTCACAGAGTAGTGGTGCGTGGAAAAAAGGTTCTTGAAAAACACACCGTACTGGATCGCCACAAATAGTTCTTAAAGAAATGTTTATTTACATTACTGATTTTTTTGTGCAGATTTGCGTTGTTGGCCTTAAGGTCTTTAAAAGTTCGTCAAAAGAACTGAGAAACCAGAGGCCTGCAAATTGAAGTTTTAAAAAAACTCGACAAATGTTCTAAAACCTCATGGAAACGATGCAAGTCACCTCACGACATTGTGGGTCGTATGTTGATCCAATTTATGCAACGGTTTTCTTGTCATCGAAATAATATTAACAACTTACATCAACTATGACTTCAACAGTAGCAGTAGCCCGATCCCCTTCCTGGTTGTTCTCCTCTGTGCCTACAATAATTTCATGCCGGGCACTTATTTCCCGATCCAGCGGTTTCACTGTTCTAATCATTCCGTTCTTGCGATCTATGGAGAACAGTTCCATATCCCCTTTGAGGATAGTGTAGGTTATTTCTGGCATTGTATCGGGATCTTCGGCCTGCAAGTAAAGTCATTAAATTTTTTTTTCACCAAGATTTCTTATTTATTTTCAGTATTATTTTATAATAAGAAACATAGGATTATTTCGTAGCATAGTTGTAATCGTTAAAAAATCTAGTACCTAATATCAAAACATTGCTAGTTTTCTTAAAAGCAAATTCTACAAAAGCATGAGCTTTACAAATTCTTTAAAAAAATGCTGAAAAAACTTATAGACCTCATTTAAATAAAAATTCTAAGTTAGTAAGCCAAGTAGTAAAGTAGAAAAACTAACCAATATTTTTTTTCCAAATTGAAAAAAGAATTGGTAAAGTAAAATTATTACTCAAGCCTTAGGGATATTGGTTCATGAAAAGAATTTCATAAAATATATTTTTTTGCATTAAGTTAATCTTCAATTAAACTACCAATGGTTCTGAGTTTCCAAGTAGACAAATGACTCACATGGCTTATGATTCTACCAGTAGCCATAAGTAACGGCTTAAGGTCTTTTTATATTAACGGCAAACTTATAAATCAAAATTGGAGGTTACTTGATTTGGATTTTGTTTTCAATTACTACGAGTATTGTACCACTTGAAATACTTGATGACCTTATTTGCTGAGTGATGTAGCTATCGCTTTCGAAGTTAATAGTCGTGGGTCCGATTTTCGAATCGGAAATAAATATAGCTACAGCTTTTATTTACTCAGAATCTTGGTGCCTCGCAAAATACTCCTTGTGAAGCATGGAAAACACTTTAGTACACTGGTGGTCGCCCATCCATGATATGGCCAGGCAAATACTGCTCTATCAATGATAGTAACGTAAAAATATTTAATATTTTTTTATTACTCACCTGAACCTGCACCACGGGGTAATTGTTGGCGTTCTCCGGCACGTGCACGGAGTACAGCGGGCGCGGGAACACGGGCGGCTCGTCGGGCACGTCCTGCACGTGCACCGTCACCGACGCCGTGCCCAGCCGCTTGTCAATCGCACCGTCCGTTGCCGTCACCACGAACGAATACTCCTGGAACATTCACACATTATTATCAGATGTAGATCATTTAACTTTTAAATTTTATAGTGGTAGAGCCACGCTGCAGACGAATACTTTGTCAAGTATGGCATATTATTTGTCTGTAGCATGAATGGGCCGCAGAAAACCGGCGTCTGAGTGGTGGCTTAGCTGCCGCACTTCGTAAGGTGAGCGGCCTGAGTTTCGGGGGCTCAAAACCCTCCCCCTCCCATAATGTCACTTTCCCAAAAGTCAGCAACGCTTCTGCACTGCCTACGGCGCTGCGGATGTCTATGGGCGGCGTTGATTACTTTCCATCAAGTGACACGCCTGCTCGTTTGCCTTCTTATCCCATAAAAAAAAACGTTTGTTGTACGTTGTGACGAAAACCATGAATAGTTCGCACTCAACGTAAAGTTTCTGTAATAGTAGTTGTAATGTAGCTTACATTACAAATAACGTACCTTCACTTTGCGGTTGGCATATACATATGTTACAAGTACGGAACGATTTATAAACTTGACCTTTATCGGTCGCTAGCTTTTTATACGAGATTCTTACTAGCTTCTAGGTTGTAGCTACAGATACAGTTTTAATTGACTTTATTCATTTTTAGGCTCAATAAATTAAAAAAATAACTGGAAAAGGCAATGATATATAAATGGAGATGTCAAGTGCTCTGTTACGAATATTTAACTAACGGCATGGCAAGGCAATAGTGCCTGCACTTCACACAGAACTAGTTTCAACATACGACCGCAGCGACATAGTACTGTTGTCACGTGAGAGGTGACTTACGACTGATAATTGTTATATAAAAAATTAATACGCACTTTAACAGTCTCATAGTCCAGCTCTGTGTTGGTGCTGATCATCCCTGTAGCGTTGTCGATGTCGAACGGCAAATGGGAAGGAACGCTGTAGCTCACCACAGCGTTGACACCGTCGTCGCTGTCAGTTGCGTGCACGTAACCTACCACTTCGCCTGATATACCTGCAAAAATTACAACAGTAATGAAGCAAAATCGGTCTGCAATAAAAAAAATTGATGGGTAGTTTTAATCGTAATCTTACGATTAAATGGTAGAAGGATCTTTTTAAACACTTTTCGTATTCTGTCTTGCTGCATGGCCGTTCTTGATAGAAGAAAATATCTATCTATCCATCTAGGAGAGGGAGGGGCCTTTAAGCCAACACTACAGGGTTTGTTTGTATTCTGCACATCAGTACTAACGTTACGTTTCCAAATCTGCGACACATAAGATAAGCTAATGCCGGGCTTCAATAAAGAAAGTTATTGTATCAGTAATAGCAGCAGTCCCATACTAATGTTCTTCATAATAAAGTAAACAAAGAGACCACTTCCTCCACAAGCTTTCAGTCGCTAAGGAATTTTTCTAGTGAATATGATTCGGAATGAAGATATCCGCAGAGAACCAAAGTCACCAAATTAACTCTTCGAATTTGGAAGTTACGGGACAACTGACTAATCATACGTGGCGAACAACCGCTGTAGTAGATGTGTGGTGTCTCTCGAATCTCGAATAGTGACTGCGTCTGTGCATACGTGGTGTGGGACATCTTCAGTCAGGCAGAGCAGCTGGCCGAAACCGAATATGTTAACCGACGATCAGTCCCGATGCCAAGTCTTGACGGAAGCTTTTGTCCAGAAATGAGATACCGTAATGATGATAATGAATAACAATTTACAATCAAATTAATAGCCTTTTGTAGCTATTTACTAAATCTTACCTTCTTTAACCTGGAACGAATATGAGTCCTCGTCAAATTTCGGATTATTATCGTTGATGTCCGTGACTTTAATGTTGACGGTCGCTGTACTTGCAAGCTTTCCAGGATCTTCAGCTTTGACCATCTACATAAAAACCAATTTTATAATTTCATAAATACAAACATACACCATCGTAAAAAACTACTAACTAAGAAATATATAAAATAGTACCATGCTCCTATTGTATTTAATATATGTATCAGTATTAGAAAAATATTTCTTTGATTTTTTACGTATCTTACCAGTTGATATCGTGTGAGCACTTCTCTGTCAAGTTTTCGGATGACAGTAATGATCCCTGTGGTCGACCCGATGGCGAACTGACGAAGGTCGTTTCCGGATACAATGGAATACGTCACTTGTTCGTTCTCTGGATCCTTAGCCTATCAAGTACGAAAAATATTGAGACATTTTCACGATAAAAAAATGACATTCCGTCTCAACTCTTAAAAATAAAATTTGATAAAATAAATATAATAAAATTTAATAAAATAAAATTAAATTTCTTATAATACATGTATTAAGAGTGAATGAATTACCTATCAAAAATGAAATACGAACACAAATGATCGTTATTAAAATCAAGAGTTTATAAATACATACATACATACATCGTGCTAACGGCTTTATCGGTTAAATATATTTATTCTAGATAATGTTAAAGATAGCATATAATGTATGCTAAGATACTCCTGCATACTGCTAAATAAAGAATAATTAAAACATCTTGAACTATTGACTTATTGATATTGTTTGACTTATTGGCTAAAGAAATAATATAAATAAATATATACCGTATCTGTATAAGGATATTATGCTAGGAACCTTTCCAGAGGTATATTTATTTTTTGTATTTACTTATTTTTTTAATCCTATATAAGCTTCCCAAATTTGTGTGTCTCCTCTATGTCAAGTGCAAGAGGACATCTTTGGCCATGTTCTTTTTTTGTAAATTTTATTATATTATATTATATTTATAAACAATACTACAACAATTATTGATCAGAATAGCTAGTGGTGTATGTGATACTTGAGATATTTTTAGAGGCATTTAAAATTTCTATCTATAAAACATCTCATGAAATGATTGACGACGACGATGTTTTTAAATACAAATCATATCCATACTTACTTATCCATTGAGTTCGTTAATTTGAAATGGAACTACCTATTGATCTAAAATAGAACTACCCATTGATCTGAAATAGAACTACCCATTGATCTGAAATAGAACTACCTATTGTTATGAAATAGAACTACCTATTGCTCTGAAATAGAACTACTAAATCACGTAATTGAGTTTAATAAATGTTTTTAAAATAACAAATACTTACTGTAACAGTGGTGACCGTAGAATTAATGGCAGCTCCTTCAGAGACTGGAGCATAGTAGTCTCTGGAGGAGAACTGTGGCGGGCGAGTGTTAGGTCCCGGGGCCACCAACAGCTCAATGATGCCCTGCGAACTGAGACCCTTCGCATCCATCGCCCGCACCGTCACGCTGTATTGCTCGCCCGCTTGCAGACGACCAGTGCTTGCTAAAAGATTCATATTAAAAAAAAATATTTTTACTTAACCACGACAAATTATTATTTATATATTGACGACCCAAATTGTGTAGAAGTGAAGTATTAGAAAAAATGATAGGCAAACGAGCGTGTCGTCTAATTCAGATTCCCAAACTATTTTAGACAAGAGGGGGCTTCTTTTCCAAAATGAACTGATACCATAGACCCCATAGCCAAATTACTTTAATTCCTATCTCTAGTTTTTTCATATTGATACAAAATATTTACCAATTTAAGAACTTTGTATTCGGTGGTGAGGAGTTCGATATCGACCCCTTTAGGAATTTCGGATCTGGTGACATAGTAAATTGCTACAGTTTGAGTTCGATATTCTGTGAGGGTGTGTACTTCCCCGGTCAAGACAGCCCATCCATGATAACTTGGCTCCACCACTCTTAAAAAGTGCTCGTCAAAGCAGGTTTCAAACAAGGAGTATTCAACCTTTAACTTAATTTAAATATGGTCGGATATTTATTGTTTGAAAATAGTAGTTAAAGTTGAAAACCAATTCGGCCACGAAAAGCAATTCTGCCACGAGACACCTTCATTCATTTTGCCCTGGTCATGGTACTCATGACTCTTGTAGAGCTATGAGTATAATTGGATTAAATAGAAAAAACTTTTTTAAATTGAACCAATTTGTGATGATTGTTAAGCTAATAAATAAATGAACTTACATATAATGCCAGTGTTGGGGTCGATGGTGAACTTGTTACCACCATTGTTGGACACGTGGTAGATACTGTATGTGATGCGAGCGTTCTCACCCTCATCTATATCCGTTGCTTCTACCTGGAAACGCAATAAATACCCATTATTGTATGTGTTACAAGTATCCTGCTGTTTCTATATTTTGTTTCTTGATGGAGGGTGGTGGTTTATTCTTTCCACAATGATCGGCCGGTTTGTGAAAATACCCTGTACTTAGAAAAGTTTCAAATTATATATACATATATTTTTTATATATACAAATATTCTTTTATGGATGTGATAGTGACGATCCAGTACGGTGTGTTTATCCGGAAACTTCATTCCGCACATTAACAATCAACAACCAACTGCCTTCGGGGGTATTTCCGTACCGATATGACATTGAAACCTTCAAAAAAATGCCTACTCATACCTTAAAGATCGGCAACGCATTTGTGATGCCTCTGTTGTCGCAGATGTCTATGGGCGGCGTTAATTGCTTTCCATCAGATGATACGCTTGCTCGTTTGCCTTTTTTTATCGAATGGAAAGGCAAACGAGCAATTAACGCCGCCCATAGACATCTGCGACAACAGAGGCATTACCGATGCATTGCCGATTGCTTTTGGGCCATTTTGCAAAAACGGACAGCCTCGTTGCTTCAGACAGCACGGGATAGCTCCAATTCTATAATGAAAACCGTTGTTGCCAGATCCAACTCGCGTCGTATGATACAGCTAAATCGGCTTCAATTTAAATGAAAATACTATAATAATCAGTGTACTTATACATAATTAATAAATAATATATATGATATACTAATGTAATTTCTAAGGTTTTTGTATATGAAAGTGTTATAGTTCTTTATCCTATCCTAGTATTTCTATACCAAGGGTATTATTACAAGAATTATAATATAAGTTAATTTGCTGGAATCTGTGAACAGACAAATTATTGGTGTGAGTTTAATGAGCACATATATGAATAGTATTTCAGAATTGCAAATACACATCTAAATAAATCGACACATTACTACACAAGACAACATCGCTGACCTGTACTGTAAGATAAAACATAACCGATGGCTACGCAAAGCGGTCCCCACCCCAGCAGTTGTCGGTTCCCGATAAACGTGACGTAATTGCCATTACAGTTTGTTAACTCTCTTTGGTTCTCCGGTACAGTCTCCTATAATGTTCAGATGGGGGTGGGTAACGTGAAAGAAAGTAGAAGTATTCAAGACGATCAAAAAGCGTAAGCTCCTGAATACTTCAGTTAAATTATGCGCTACAAAAAATCTCCAGTCTCTCTGGTTTTTGGCAGAAGGCTTGTCTAGAGAAAGATATAATTGGTACGAAATTTAGGTTAGTGGTAAGATTGGAGTACTCAATGTGTGTGAAAGGGTCGGTAGGAGAAGATCAAGGAAAACATACCTTCACCAAGTTTTTGGGAAAGGCCAGGTCAAAAGTACCCTTAACCGGCGAGCGTGCATGAGAGTGATGAGTGTGGAGGAAAGTATGCCAAGATCGTAGCAGATGAAGATCTGTGGTCTGTGCCTACCCCTACGAGAAAGAGCCGTGAAGATATGTATGTTAGTGTAGGCTACTTTACTTCCTTCATATATAATCACACAAATCATTAGCTGGTCGATATCGATGTCGAAGTTAATATTTATCAACTTTCTCATATGACTAGGTAATGTAAAACTCTGCACCAGCAATTTTGTGAGTTTTTATTATTATACATTTTATTCGTTAGGTCGAGTATCATTTCACAAAGGATAAATAACCACAAACAACCTCAATCATATTTATCTTCCACATATGTTGGAGTACTCAATCGCTGTTCTTTAATCATTGCCAACTTTCGATAGGAATCGGTACTCGAAGGAGAATGCTAATAGAGATAAGTGTATTATCCCCGATTTATACTGAAAATAGATTACCGACAAAACCGTGTAAAATGAATGTAAATGCGAATATGCAACCATATATTTAATAAAAGTTAATTTATAAACCGTTCGAAAGCGAAATTGTGTTAATAGGGGGATAAAAGGGAAAGGCCAGGTCAAGAGTACCCTCAACCAGCGGGCTTGCATGAGGAGAATAATGAAGCAAGGGAAGTATGCCGAGATCGTAGCAGATGGAGATCTGTGGTCTCTGCCTACCCCTACGGGAGACAGGCGTGACGATATGTATGTATGTATGTATCATTCACCTTATATACAGCGGTGGGTTCAAGGCTAGCCGGCACGTTGACGGGCTGAGTCTTAGGTACGATCGGCGCGTTATCGTTTACGTCAAGTAGCTGCACGGCCAGCGACAATGGCGCTGATGCTGCACCGCCATTCGCTTCCCTCCCCACCACCTGGGTCAGTGAAAAATAATGAAACGAATATTTATTTGTCATTCCTATAACTGAATTATCTTTTTAACATCGTGTCAATCCCACGCTTGTCACGCTTTGGAAATCGCTATTATCGATAAGACCGCCATTTATATATAAATATTACAATAAATAATTGTATAACTTTATTTTTGGTTAAAAATAAAGAATATATCTATCTATCTATCTATCTAAATATAAATAAGAGCTCATTTCAAAGGTATGTCAAAAGGAAAATAGTGTTATCTCCACTTTATTAGCCTCATTAATAAACGTCAATTAATTTTAAGAACCTTTTTAAACAGTGTTTAACAAAAATTGCATTCATAAACACTGTTTAGTATTAAATCATCAGCTTAAATCTGTTACTTCAAATTAAACAACCTTGCACTCTTGTTTAAAAAGCTCATCAACAAAATGGCGGACAAAAATTACAAAATGAACAGCTGTTTGTGACGACAACGTAATGATACTATCGCACTTTATTTTTTTTTAAATAAGGCAATTGATTTTTAAATAAGGCCAAACCAAAAATAATACCAAAATAACAGTGTCGAAAGTGTGAAATAAAAGATAAACCTTGCTTAACTAAGCAAATGTCAAAATAGTTTCCTATAAATAACAAAATTTTAAGCATTGTTTAAAGTTTAATTAACCACTTAATCTCCTTCGTGTTTTCTCCATTCTACCTAACATTGGCGAAATCATCCATGATATTTTGACACTATTAAAAGCTATTAATTAATTAGTTAAATAATGCTTAAAACCTTAATTAACGAAGTTTTATAAGGCTGTATATTTAATAATTACGTTTAAAGCTATTTTTGTATCGTAGATGGGGGCCGTATTTAGAAATATTTAGAAACCTCATAAACAGCTTTAAGAAATAATTTTTCGTAACATATTACAGATTAAAAAAATATTTTTAATGTGATTGAGGGATCCATTAAAGTTTTAACAAATAAAATAGTGGCGCATAAGAGCAGAATATAATAAGTTCTTGTGTGCTTTTTAATGCATTTTTTACGTTATTTTTTGAGTTTATTGTACGTTAGTTTTGAATAGTATATGAATATCCAAATGCAGTTCGTCATATTTAATTTCATTTTCTTAATAGTGAACTTTACCTGGAATCTAAATTTTCCCATTGTCGGAGTATCGCGATCTAAGTGTTCATCGCTTACTATAAGGTACCCTTCTGGGTCGATGTCGAAGAAGTTTGTCGTTAACTCGAATGTGTACTTAGGTACTGGATCTCCTGGACCCTGTGCAATATAAAAAAAATATTATATACTATGGCTACTTTAGTTGTTTATCACCAAATAATTATTTATTCTAAACTATTTGATTACACTAAAGCCATACATGAGTGGGTCGGCATGATCTAGGAAGTACCCCTTACAAAACGTCGGTTTTAAGTGAACCAACCCAAAGAGTTTCTAGTTTGAACATTAAAAAATAGATATTTATTCCGATTCTGGTAACCCCGCCAATCCGCATTGGACAAGCGTGGTGAGTGAATGTCCGCTCCTCCAGAAATGGGGAGGCCCGTGCTCACTAGTGAGACATATATAGGCTGTGATAAAAAAATAAATCCGGCTATATAGAACAACGATCTATACAGGGCGGCTGGCAGAAAATGGACGCGCGTAGCCAAAATATGGGCTGGAAGAGGCTTATGTCCAATAAAAATAAAATAACAAAATGCGAAGAAAGAACTAACCAGATCTGGATCAGAGACTGTGAGTTTGATAGGTTGTCCATTCGCGTCCAATACTTTGGTGCCTTTAGGAGAGTTCTCTTCGACTTGCCCCTCCTCCGCGGAGGTATGCACCACAGGAGGGCTCGCGTCAACTGGTCGGACGGTGACTGTTAACTTAGCTTTCGTATATCGACGAGCTTCCGTTGCTTCTTCGGCCTGGAAATATAAATATATTTATTAAAAATAGGATATATTTGTTATATTTTATATCGTATATTTATTACCAAAGTAAATATCATGAATCAATATCAATACATCTGTAACAGTATACAGCAAGACATTGGACACACAAAATTCAAAGATGGTGCCATTTTATTACTCATGCAGTCGCTGTAGCCCATCTTTTCGTACACATATCTACTTCCATTGTTGCCCCTACTCAAATGGAACGGTGGTAGATCACCAATTATGCAGGTGGTGGGGATAAAACTTGTGTCTATGGCGGAGAGTCAGTGTATCTTTTTTTCTATAAGATAGAAAGGCAAACAAGCAGGCTCTATAGGTAACCTCATGAAAAGCAATTCACGTCGACCACGTGCCGTAGGTACTGCAGAAGCGTTGCTGGCCTTTAAGAAACATGTAGGCTTGTTTTTTGAAGGTTTCAAGGTCGTATCGATACAGAAACATCGCTGGAAGTAGCTGGTTTTATAATAATAATTTATTGGTCGTATTTAATAATAATTATTGTCTTTATTTAATAATAATAATTTTTAGAACATGTTTTTTAATGTGGGTTTAGTGGTATACAATAAATTAGGGCTTTAAATAACTTATTATAGGAATAATGTGTGCGAGAAACTTTAGACCAAACTCAGTTAGTTTGGTGTAAAGTTAGTTATGTCACGAATATTTTTAATGTCCATACAAACCTTAATAACTAATTGAAATTTCTTAGCGATAGTAGTATCAACTGGTAGCAACTGGCGCACCGCACCAGTATTCTGGTCTATTCCGAAGTACGTCGCCCAAGAGTCTGGCTCCCCACTCTCAATGCTGTAGCGAATTCTCGCATCTAGGGTGTCCATGTCTACCGCTTGTATCTTCTCCGGTTCTATTGTTAGCATGCCCGCTAGAACTCCGCTGTTCACCTATGATTAATATTTATATATTAAGTTACATTTATTCACAACTTCGATAAACAAAAACAAAAAAAAATACTTTTCATTTAATTAATTTAAAAAAAAATAGGTTCATTCAAAAGGCAACAATAGACGATTGAAATCGTCAAAGA
Source organism: Baronia brevicornis (assembly GCA_031353405.1). Taxonomy (NCBI): domain Eukaryota; kingdom Metazoa; phylum Arthropoda; class Insecta; order Lepidoptera; family Papilionidae; genus Baronia; species Baronia brevicornis. The sequence goes on along the minus strand of JASFAT010001539.1, from coordinate 64,219 downwards.
AAAATATCAGGCAAAAAATATGAAAGATAAATATTATAGGCGCGAAAATCTGGCAACCGTGGTTGCCAAATGCTTGTTCTACTTTTTCGTATGTAGTTAACTTAAGTACTCACAAAATAGTTAAGTGTACTTAAGACCACACGAAAAAGTGTAAATTCAGTTCAGTTCTGTCGTGGCAAAGAGAGTTTTAAATTTAATATATAAATAAAAAAGGTAGTACGGTAATATTACATATCTTTGTAGCAACACGTTCTTCTCATCTGGCCTACAGTATAAAAGGTTCCTGGCTGAAGAATCTAATTGGCCGGGAATTACTGATAGGGAAAAAAACTTGGCGAACGATACATGCAGTATCAAGAAACATCGCCTCCTGCATTTGTACTTGGAGCGGTCCGTCTCGAAGCCTAGATTTTCAAAGATATTTCGCACGGCTAATCGGAAAGTCCATTTGCAAATAAGAACTACCGGGAAAATTTCAGTGAACAAACTATCCCATGTGTCAGGTCGAAAACCTTCCAAATATAACATAATACATAATAAAAATTATGCGATTGCAAAAACTAGCAAAGCATAACAACTGACTTTGTCTCAATCACATAAACTCTAACTTCAAAATCAACGCTTTGGTTTCTTTTTTACTTGGCTAAACTGAAAATCCAAACAAAAGCAATACAATTTTTAATTTTAAATATTTTTAATTTTTAAAGCGAACACAATTATTTTGAATATTCATAAAGTTTTTTGATCGTTGAAATGTAACTTACATAGCTGGTGTACTCTGGATTTATACAAGCGCCCTCGTGAGAAGTGCACCCCTTGTAGATAAAGGACGGATCCTGATCGTCGTCGTCTAGAACGTTTACAGTCAGGGTCGTGGTGCTAGATAGACGTCTTTTGGTATCTCGCGCACGATCCTGAAATAACAAAAGTTGTCCGTTTAATCTTAATGTAATGTAATGGTAATGGCCTGCCGACATCTAGATTCAGAAAAAAAAACTTCAATAAACTATTAAATCTCTCTGAGTTAAAAGATACATTTTTCAATAGCATTATTGTATGAAACAAGCAAGCGTGACAACTTATTATGGGGGATATATATATATATATATATATATATATATATATATATATATATATATATATATATATATATATATATATATATATATATATATATATATATATATATATATATATATATTTGTATTGTTATAATATATGTATAACATTACATACATACATATGTATAATCACGCCTGTTTCCCATAGGAGTAGGCAGAGACCACAGATCTCCATCTGCTACGATCTCGACACACTTTCTTTGCTTCACCCACCCTCATAACTCTCTTAATATTTAAGTTATTATAATTATTATTATACTAAAAATAATTAAAAAAATTAAGAATCAAAGTAGACATAACACCAATACCACCATAACAGCTCATTGTTAAATATTTGTCTCTCTCAGAATTATCGTAATCGCCACGCTTGGTGTGTGTTGGGCAGCGTACATTGATTTTTATTACCTTATAGTCGTCTCGTACGAAACTCGGAAAAAGAAACGGGATGGGTCAAATATTGCGTTCAAATTAACTATGTATAAGTAGTCCGGTAGCAGAATTAGATTTTTAACCTTAACTATTACTTTCAAACAAGGAATTTTCGACCATATTTACAATACGTTAAAGATGGAATAATCCTTGTTCGCAAGTAGTAATTAAGGTTCAAAACATAATTCTGCCACAGGACACCCTATATAACCATAAGTTTAATTTTTATTATATAACATAAAATGAGTAAAATACTCACAGTAGCAACAATAGTGACTAGATACTGCTTCGTGCGCTCGTAGTCTAAAGTTCTATTCACAGTGACCTGTCCCTGATGGGGCACCGGTATGGAGAAGAATCCGTAGCCATCTACAGCGTTGTTATTCTGTTCCAGGGTTTTGTTATCGCCCGCCACTATGAAGTACTCCGCCAGACCGTTGACGCCCGCATCTATGTCTGTGGCTCGAATACCTTCGAATATCGTGGTGCCTATTGGCACAAGCTGTAAAAAAGAATGAATAGTCCATAAAAATAGTTATATTACAATACAATAGACACAACAGTAACATAAATTGTCCCGGAAATACGCTTACGATCTGAGTTTTTTGTGGGTTACCTAACACCTATGGATGTTTATATATTATATTATGGATATTTATATGAAAAAATTGTCCACTGAGATAATTAGGTTTTTTCTGCTACTGTTTTCAAAGGATTATTTGACCTATGACCTAATATAAAAATGATCGAATTTTCCTTGGTTTCTGCCGCCGGAAATCCACGTAGTGTAAATGACACTTATCTCTGTGGCCAGTTGCACAATACTTGAATTCAGCGCTACGAAATATGCCGAAAAATTTCTCGAAACACTAATGGTAAAAACGATAAAAGATACAAGTTAAAAGTCAAGATAAATAGAGAGAGATGCAAAGTAAAAGTTAAAAGTGTAAGACAAGGCTATGCGTTCGATTCTACCAACTATATTTTGCACGAGCGCAATCTTTTCAGACTCAGCTCAATTGGTTAGAGTTGTGTTTACAAGTGTAATCAATAGAGCTATTGCTTATTTTATTAACGTACCTCAGATATATTGGTCTCGTATGGTATTCCCTGGAATACAGGCGCGTTGTCGTTGATGTCCGATACCCTCACTATGACCGGTATCGTGCGCCGTTTCTTTGTCGCTTTCACTTGACAGACAAGCTACAAAAATATTAATATTTTTCGTTAATTTACATAATGTTACGCTAATTTTTAAATAGTATTATACCAAACGTTTTAACTGACAAATACAAGTTGTTTATGTATAAATATAACACAAGTGTATCAACTATGCAGAGGATATATAACAACGTTTGCTTGTGTGTATGCGTGAGTGTGTGTGTCTTTATAATAACATAGTCGCAACTCGCAAAGATACGATTAAAATAAAAAAACATAAATGCATAAATATTTACTTATGCATTTATTTACATGAAATACTCTCTACTTCACAATCACGCGGACATACACAATGTTTTTTAAATTAAGCTAATAAATTATACAGTTATAAATAAATAAAGCTGATTAGCTAGAACAAATACACAGACGGACAAAGACGCATACACATAAATTTAAAAATGGATGTGTATAAATATAATTAAATAAAACGATAGAAAATGGAGTAAGAATAATTTGCAAGTTATTTAAAAATAAGTAAGTATTTCAATTTAATTTAAATATAATAACAATTTACAAAATAAATATTACACCAAAACTGTTATTACAGACAATAATTAACGAAACAAAAGAGCAAAGTTATCGATTTATATCAGATGTCTTCAAAGCTCATATAAAAGAATCCTCTTTTACGAATAATATATGATGTAACTAATTTAAATCGACACATCGCTAACAAACTAACAATTATAATGTTAGCACATCTAATCTAACAAAACTATACAACATCAGCGAAATACATAAAGAAACTTTCGCTAAACGTAACACAGTAATATTGCGAGCGTGTATTCGGCAACTAACTGCTGGAGGCAAAGTTTAATTTGATTCTTATTAAAAGAGAAACGATTGACTGAAAACTAATTTAAACAATCCGTTTAAAAGATTACGAACGGAAAGAACAATTGTAATGACGGACATGTGATTTAAAAGTTTATTAACTCTAAATAATTGCTAAAGCAGAAGAACTTGAATTCAAAAATGGCATAATATGAGGATATTTGAATAAATTTATTTGTTTGATTCAATGCAGAAACGAAGAAAATCATACTTTTGTAGATTTGAAGAAAGGCCTTTGCTTAGGTGCGTCATCTAACCCGAAATTCAAAACGCATATCATCGTTCATATCCCTCTCTGAGTCCTAAGTCCCTCTGGTGGGGCATAGAACAAACACGACGTTTCTCCATCTCGACCTTTCGGAGGCCATATGCTTTACGTCGCTCCAAGATAGGCCCATTTTCTGCACTTCGGCAGTCACAGTACGCCGCCAGAGAGCTTGTTTGGGGCTTCGACTTATGTGAAAAATGTCCCTACATAAACTGATATAAGTACTGATCACCTACCTGAAAAACCATATGAGACAAGTTGTTCTCGTCCCTATCGAGCGGTTGCAGCAGCTGCAACCGTTTTCCATCGAGCTCGAAGAGCGTGGGTCCTTTGGGAAACACCGTCGACAGCACCACGTCCACACCTGGCTCGCCGACTATCGGCAACTCCGCAGGTATTGTACTTTGGTTTACTTCTGCAACAAAAAAGGTTAGTACAGAATATCGCGGGAGCATAAGTAGGTATGTTTTTACCCGTTATAAGGTAATAATATATTTCAGGGATTTAACAATGTTGTCACGTACTGTTTAAAGTTCACGTCAATAAACGTCACGTAAATATCGGTTAAAAAAAATTTGGACTGATACGTGACCCTCTGAATTCTGCAAAATTCACGTTGTATTCATATTTTTATATCTAAGTCATATTTTTGATGGGATAAGGATGCAATCGAAAAAGTGTGTCGCCTTATGGAAAACAAATAAATTCCGCCCATAAACATTTATAACACCATAGGCATTACAAATGCATTGCCAGCCTCTGAAACATAAGTAGGCTTGTTTATATATTATATATTAGCATGCCTGCAGATTAAATAAACTCCGATATATCCATCCATCTGCGCCTGTGATAGATACGCGCTGTATTTACAACTAATTTATTAACAAAATACCTAGATTACTTACAAAAATATTGTACTCTAAACCGATGTCTGACAATAATTAGATTTCAAGCTATGAATTAAAAAGATTTTCTCTCACCGTTGAAAGTTAAATATTATAATCATAATGATGATGACGATATTATAAATAACTCATTGCAGTTCACTGTTAAACAAAAAATCACAATCGCACGGCAATGACATTATTTATTATATCACTGGGAAAACCGAATTTATTAAAATTCAAGATACAAGGCTAGCAAGAACATTGAACGTATACAAATATTGACCTAATAAAATTCATTAAATAAATATTCATATATTTCATTTAACATAATGACTTGAATAAATAAAATATTGTTTCACTTAAATAAAAATTTACAACGAAATATTATTGAATATATATTACGTAATAAATTATTTAAAAACAGCCGTGTAGTTAGTAAAACGTAATATTTCAAATCGTTGTAGATTGGTTGCAAAAATATTTTGCAGGTTAATAATCATTAGTAAAATATGTTTTCAATATTTCTTTTCAATACTACTAATAAAATATTTAACTATATTTTATTAGTAGTGTTAATAAAATATTTAAATATTTAATTTAACACTACTAATAAAACAAAACTGAAAGAGTTGGTAGGAAGCACTTTACGAAGAATTTTTTGAAAATACGAAGCTAAAGATTATATATACAGGTTATTCCTAGTTTGATTATGTACCACAGTTCAATATATTTTTAATTAGTCTTAATATCGCATTTGTCTATGGCGGCGTTGATTGCTTTCCATCAGGCGACACGCTTGCTCGTTTGCCCTCCTATCCCATAAAAAAAATCAAAAAATGAGCATAATATACGCGTAATACGCTATTTTATGGAATAAATTTACTATAGCTATTACTTGATTGACATTAAATTGTCATCTTTCCACATAGTAAATAGTTTACAAAGGAGAAAAAGCTTTATTAATTTTGAAAGTAGACATGTCATCATTTGTAAAAAACGTAGTATACTTACGATCTCCTCTGCTTTCCTCGATATCTACAATTATACTGGACTGTCCGGTTTCCACTTCGCATGGCCCTAAAAACAAAAAAATAAATTAATTAACACACGTTAACACATCAAAACAAAATTTACATAACACGACACTCACTTAATATATCAAAGTAATGTAATCTTAGATAATTAAAGAGAATAACAATTAATGATATACGAGTTATGTAAAACATCAGAATTATACGGGACAAATAGTGATAGCCGTTTAATTTTAACAACACGGGCCTTCATATGGAATGATCGAGCAATGATTGGGCTGTATACAAAAACGATTTCTTTGTAACAAGATGTCTCAGTTCGAAACTATGCAGCTACGCGATCAGTATTGTTATTTATTTGTATGTTAATAATCTGTTTACATTTAGCGTCATCCATTGAAAAAGCAAATAAATATTAATTGCATTAGTTGCAATGGGTTATTCTCTAATATGTAATCATCATCTTAGACACTATTAGCATATTAAGAATAGTTATTAAGAATTTTAGTAATGTTAAGAACACAGTCAGTTTGTTTAAAGGAATTGCTGAAATTTTCAAAAACTGGTGACACGAAACAGCACTAAACGAGATGTCTAGTTATAGGCCACCGACCTGCCCTAGCTTAGTAACTGGTGAAAATAAACCACTCTAACTTGGAAGAGACTTATGTTCAGCGGTGTATTTGCTGCTTGAGGCTATTGATATCAATGTTGATTATAAACACGTTTTTAGTGTGGTTTATTTTCTTAATACACGGTAGATTCAGCGCAATGCAGACGATTATGCCTGCAAGCACACACAAAATGGCATCAGAACGGCGGCTAGAAAAAAAAAATAAGACAAACACTTGGATTTCTAGAGCAAAATTATAAGTGACGGCATATTAATAACATTTTTTAAGCCAAAGCAGACAAACGAATAAGTAGTCACTTAATTGACATCTGCAATACACTGCAGATACATTGTCCATCGACAGTCATAAGTTTAACGTCGATATTTTGTATGAGTGTAGTATTACCCTGTTCAAGTCGGCCTATTCATGCATCTATTATTCATAGCACTATTCAATGTAGATATGATAATAATTTAGTTTCCAGAAGATATATATTGCAAGAAACACAATATCCCATCAATAAAAGAACTTAAATCGTCTACACCGTAACGAACAGAATCCCCGGCGGCGATACCGGTTCTGCCGGAATCGTGCTAATTAAAACCACGCCGATATCTGCTTCATTGACGCCAGCTTCACCGCTCTGTGTTAATTACGTTACGCGTGTCAGCGACCCTACGGCAAGATGTCTAAAATGATTAAGGACCAAGCCAGTAGAAAGACTTAAAAGTTTTAGACCACTAAAAGTCCAGTGATGAATCTTTAGTAAACAAAATATTTAAAAATATTTTTTATTAGAGGTAATTGACACTTCAAGTTTCTAGGTTTTCATATCAAAACAATCTGTCCAATGATAAAAATAAAAAAATAATTTGTAAAAGCAGCCGCAGCAATGATTGAGGAGCAGCAAAATCGCCAACGGCTATTTTAAAACTTACATTATTGTTGCTATTTTATAACCCTATGAGAACGAAAGTTGTAGAAGAAATTGGGTTTGATGCACACACATTATTTCTTATTCAATAAACATTAAAGTAATGTTTATTGAATAAGAAATAATGTGTGCACAAGTATTGCAAAAGAAAAATGCCTTAGGACATTTTATAATAATATTTAATTTATGATAATACTCAAGAATACCAAGAACGTATACTTGGGATTTATTATCAACAAATGAAAGAAACCCATGCAAGCTACGATCTAGAACGAAGGAATTACATCAACTTAACAAGTTATATAACCTGAGGTTATTTTCGTTGTTTATAAGCTATGCTTTGTGGCTTTTACGCAGTACACGCAAGAAAGTAGTGTAGTTACCTAGGTGCATTAAAGGTATATTTATTAAAATCAATTTAAAAGTGTTAAAAATAATTGTTAATATGATATTTTTTATTGTATTTCAATAAGTATACAATAACATAAAAGTAAGAATAAAAATGTATTAAAAGAGGACTTATTATATGATGGATCTCTTCTAGTCGACCTTATAAATAAGTTGGAGGTTACTAAAAACATTTCGTTAGACACGTACAACTTTATACAAATAGTTTTTCTTTTTTACTATTAACTAGTGTTCAATTCAATTCAAACTCTTAATTTCAACATAAGAAATTTCATTTATCGAACATCAAGCCGTTAGAAATAAAGATTTTACCACCATTTCGCAATGAGGTTCCTCTGAACGGAGAAGAAACAGCGAAGTCTTTTAGATGAAGTTGGATAGTTCAGGTACTATGTATTTTGTACTGTTCTCTTTTTAATACAACAGCAACGAACATAACAAATGTTCATAGCTGTCTTTCTTCTTTTTTTGGTGGCAACCACTAACAACTAGTATGCCAGTCTCAAGTAAAATATGTTAACTCCAAATCACTTTAAAATAAAACTGGTCAACTTATCACGTTACGTCATGATAAAATGTTGACCATTTTACCAAAACCTTCTATGGACTTTTTCAGTCAACTTAAAAAATTACGTTACACGCATTTATTTTATATCACTTCACTTACACGCCTTAATCGAATTATATTATAAAAAAAACCCCACAATTAAACAATATAACTGGTAGTAATATAAAATTATGAAAATGAAATAAAAACACAACGTCACTGATGTAAGTTGACGGGAAAAGTCCTGTTCATAGCTTAAAATTCAATTCAATTCTTTTTTTATAGCAACTATCAGTCAATTCTGCCAGTGTCAAGTCAATCATAAGAATCAAACAATCAAATAGAAACTCAAAAAATAAAGCTATAAAAAAAAACTCGCACCGTCGTAATCATAGCTTAAGATAAGGTTGTCAATAAGAATGTGGTACTTGACACTGGCAGAATTCACTGGGAGTTGCCATAAACAAAGAGTTGAATTGAAGAATGTGATGGAGTTGTGGAAGAAAAGCAAAATTATATTAAATATAAATTATATCATTTGATTTTCAATTTTAAGTCTATAAATCTTTAAATTTAAACACCATGTAAAATACCAAACACAGAACAGCTTATCTAAAATATAGCCGCCGATATAAGAGAATGTAGAGGCGACGTTCGGATTATTTATATGAATAATATCGGCATAAAGATAACTAATGAACTCTATGGTGTTACTAATGATGTCATAGGTTACAGGCCCTACTCCACAAGCGTGAAACAATGTTAAAGTTATTTAAATGACATGAAGAGATAAGAAAAGATGTAGTGCTCTTATCTAGTATATTATAAAGTCGCTGAGTTTAATCAAATTAATTTTAGCAATAAAATGCATACGTGTATCCTTTCTTTTGAGACATGCATTGCTACTTAAAAGTTGAAAGATGTAAGAGTAAAATAAAGAGCTGCCAATTTATCTATTCTAAACAACGCGCATGTTTTGACAATGTGATTGATTTTAACCTGTTGTGTGGAACTCAAAATTCCAAATACATTTCCAGTGCTTTCTATTGGAACGGGCCCAGTATTCGATAAAGCTGTCAAAGCCAATAGGCTACCAGTATTAACATCTTCGAATTATATCTATTGGAACAGAAATACTATAAATAATATTAAAAATATATTCTTATATAACACATATTTTAGCTAGTAATGCATTCCGAAAAAGATGTCTATGCAGTTGATTTAGTTAACCAATTCGTTTCGAAACAGAGAAACCTTATTACGAAACTTTTATATATGCTATTAAAAACAATTTTTTTCCACTACATTTAATTTTTTAGATTAAAATAGTTTTGTAATGTCTGTTCACAGTAGAATCAATTTTCCAAAGCAGAAATGATAAAATTTACCACAAATTATATAGTAATAATAGTAGGCTATATCTCAGTAATATAAAATGTTCAAACATAACAGGAAACTTTTACTACTGAAGACTTCAGTTATTGTCAGAATTGAATTCTACACTGACAAGTTAAACAGGATTATGAATATTTAAACCCACGTTCTTAGCTTCTAAAACCTTTGCAATGACGAGAATTAGGGTGTGGTGTAATATTCAATTAATAAACTGATTTGTCAACATATAGCGGCTCCAACAATTAACGATTCCATATAAAACTACTTAATTAGTACAGGTGTACTTAAAATATGTGAAAAGTTTTTACAAATCTCCTTCAAAGGCCACATCTGTTGCTATTACTATGAACGCGTTCCAATTAATAGAACCCACAAGTTGTAATAGCAATTATTTTATAAATAGATTCGCGAGCTTTCATTCATTAACATTAAATAATTAGTTCGACATATATCAATGGATTCGTTGAGGAAATAAAGTGCAATTGAAGTCGGTACACGATTTAGCACCAGCGATCTATATGCGAACAATATAAAACGCAGTTAATTGGCTACGTTGACAACCTGGTAACAGATACAAAAGTATTGCTGCAACTGTGACGTTGATTGAAATATAACGTTCACTACAGAATTCAACTAACAGGAGAAATTAATTGTATCACGTTCGATGTAGACAACGGGGAGATAGATAGCTAACAATCAAACTGTAAACTGCATTGCGCGCTGTTTTGCTTTGGCGATGATCAAGAAATTATAATAAATTCTCTTGACCTAAGAAAAGCTTAGTGCAAGCCTCGTATTAAAATTAAAAAAAAATATATTAGGAAAGCAGGCATTTTAAAAACTTTTTTAAAATCTCTACCCTCTCAATACAATCTGCTCTATCATAAGTATGTAAATATATAATTTTTGCGTATTAGTATAATATATTATATAATAATGCTTTCCGCTATTAAGTCTGCCTATGTACAACAAATTGTATACAAATAATAAATAAGATAATTATTGCAATGGTAGAACATATATAATAATTAAACTGTCTCTCTGTGATATCGAAATATTAAAGCGCCCTCTATTTATTATGCCAGCTGTATCATTTCCTAAATAGAATATAGCCACTCCACTTCTTCCAGTGGAGATATTACGAGGAAACTATAGAAATAAATCAATATCAATATCAGCCCGCAGCAGTCCTCAACTGGACATAAGCCTTATTCAAGGCGCGCCACCTAGCCCGATCTTCGCCTACATGCATCCAGTCCTGCCACCCGCCTTGCGCAGATCGTCGCTCCATCTAGCCGGGGGGCGTCATACACTACGTTTGCCGAGTCCCTCCAACTCCTCCTCTCCACTCGTCTACTCCAAAGATCGTCGGTTCTCCGACAAACGTGTCCAGCCCATTGCCACTTTATTCTGTTAACTTGAAGAGCTATGTCGGTGACTCTGGTTCTCCGGTTAAATATAATAAGTAAATACATGAGCAACAGTTTGTAATAAAAACCAGTCTGCAGTACCCTAATCTACCCGCCACACGTTTGCATTAAGTAATATGTTATTTTCATGTAATATTTAATAGATTGTATGTTAAGATTACATCTTATTTTCTTGTCTTTGTTTGTTTAGAATAAAGAAGACTATTGTTTTTTCTGCGGTCCGCAACATTATCATCCAATAGACAATAAAATGAATGTGTTTGTAATGACTCACTGTCTGTGAGTGAACGTATTAAGTATTGAACAAAAAAATCGATTGCCAACAGTAATTGAAATATTATGTTACGATAGCGGTACACAAGAACAGCAGGATACATTTAAGTGGAATAAGGGGTACATTGTGTAAACTTTGAAGATATGAACGATTCAAAAGAAGTAATGTTCTCTTTAAGAAGCAAGGATTGCGGATACGATTCATTGGAATAAATCATTGTTTTTATTTTAAGTCAAATATTAAAATTTAACCACCGATAATCAGATTGTAAGCATTTTCTCTAAATGTACAGACTATTGCAGTTTTAATTATTGTCAAGTTTACAAATATTGTTTGCGAAAATAAATTAAATACATTTTATCGCTTACTCATACATAAAACTACACTCACTTTTTCATTTATTTATTAAAACATATAAAACATACATGTGCAAAAAAGTACATCAGGCTGACTTAATGGCATTAAGTATTATCTCCCAGTTAATGTTTAGGCGACATCATTCATTAAAGAACATGTTATATTTCAAAATAGGAAGATTAAATTAAAAAGCATTGCTTTTGCGTTTATCATACTTTACTTCACAAGTTCAACTCGTGAAATAAACGATATGTTTAATATATTTTGCTTATATTTTGCTGAATTGGCTGCCAACCTTCGCTAGTCGGAGAGGCACTCTCACAAGAAGAAGAATGCATTTTAGTAATACATATTAACGATAAGTTACTAACCTGGTGTCGTCCATACTAGTGGCAGAAGTAAAACAAGAAGGCAAACTGTTCTGTGCTGCATCAGCGCACTCCACCGCGCCATCTCACTGAAAGGAAAACAACAATGAGCATATTATTTTTATAACAAACGCTCGTTTAATAAATTCAAGGCACGATTACAAAAACAAATATTCGACTGTGTGGTCCGTCATTCGATACTCTATTTTAATTTAATATATGTATTTATTGTAATTTAAACGCACATTAATGGACATACAACGCACTTGATGCCAAGACGCATTTCTTAGCAATCAATCATTGTGCAAGAAAAACAAATAAACAGGCGGCGCATAAAAAATATATAAAAACTTCACAGACTCAGACAAGTGTGGTAGGTTAATGTGTAATTCTCCAGAAATAGAGAGGCCTCTTACAGGCACTGGAACATATGTGGGTTTTGAAAATAGAAAGAAAGATAGATAGATTGAATCCTCCGAATAACTAGTCACATAGGTATCTTTTCACATTAGTTCAAGGACATGTCTGTTGGAGAAACGAGAACAGTTGAAGTAGACGAGTGCTGGAATGGAGACGGCTTCTTAACAAATTTATATTCTAAAACAAAGAAATAAATTGATTTCATTTATCAATCAACAGCCTGTGGCAGTCCACTGCTGGACATAGGCCTCCCTCATGAAGCGCCACCTAGCCCGATCTACGGTTTCACGCATCTAGCCGGGGGGCGTCCTACACTACGTTTACCGAGACGCGGTCTCCACTCCAGCACTCGTTTGCTCAAACGATTGTCGGATTTCATTTATAACTACAACATATTAAAACAATAACCTGCCCATCTCCAGTACGTAATTGCCAATATTAATTACAGTAAGTGCATTATCACATACAATACTGTTTGTTTAAAAACAATGCACAAAGAGCCACACTGGTTGACTAACTGAGAACCGATTCGCACACTTGCTGCAGAATTTGAGATGACAGATTTACAAAGAAGCGAAATCGGAGACAATTTATGTGAATGACGAAACTGTTTATAAGTACACGTGGGAAATATTTTTGTGTTTCGATTACGTAAGCCTTTGGATTCCCTACCTACTTACGGGAATTCGAGTAATTAAGATTTTACTACTGCTTACTACTTATACCAAAACTTCTTTGATTTATATTGATAATAATTGATGTAATGAAAAAAAACTTGGTGTAATGAAACTTTTTTTTATTTTTTATTATCTATGCATCTCATGTATAGCAATAATGTAAGCACCAACAGTAATAGAAAGTTGTGGGTTTGATTCTACTAACAATTGGACAAGCATTAATTCATTTGATTTCGTTAAAAAAATCTGGCAACGTTAAAATCATCTCATCATATCCTCAATTATATATATATATATATATATATATATATACATATATACATACATATACATCATCATGTAATTATATTTTTAATTTAATTACGTACCGCAAATAGCTAATAATTTTAGACGTGTGCTTACCAGCACAGAATAGAACCACCCCGGGATTGGGTATTACGGCAACAATATGGTACTTGTCGCCATTATTTCGGAAATGTAGTAATAGCCTTTACAATATTATAAACTTCAATACATTTAAAAATAACTAAGACATCGTACGATTCAGATCAGAAAATTCTTGGGGAGGGCGACGTTAATGAAAGCATATCAATCTTACTTAAGTTATTAGTTAAAAATAAAAACATAAAATCTATAATAAAGGCTATTAAAGAAATGACATCGTCTCTATCATTCATTACAATATCAGTGAAATTTTTAATCCCGCAAACTTGATAATTGTGATATCATTCTCATTCAAAGCGACAAATAAGAGATGTCAGATCCTTTGAGTTACATTTGATTACAAACATATCGAGAATGTAATCTTAAGTACTCGGCCAAGATAGACAAGATTACGATAAAGTTGTTTCTTCAATTAGCATGTAAGGACTCGTGAGTCGACAAGACCTGCTTTAATTGAATACAAAACAAATTAATTTGCAAATGGAACAACTGTATTTGGGGCTGCTTTCTAAGGTTTCCCGCTTGTTAAGATTCTTTCTACTTATGTATATGACTTATAAGATTAGTGATTGTATCTTTATAATTTTTTTTTGTACTCTACTAATAAAATTATGAGTAATAGAGTCATCATAGCAAGAATGAGCTAGCTCGATCACGAGATCACGAGAGGTACACACTCATACAGAATATCGGCGTTGAGTTGTAACATGAACATTACGAATCTGGACGCCCGCCTTTGGAAAACGTGGTGGCTTATGCTCATTTATATCCTCGAGAAATCATAAAGTTCCGTTCTAAACAGTGGGGTATATAAGGGCATAAAAAATAAAATAGTACCCTATGCCTATAGCGCTGCGGATGTCTATGGGCGGCGTTGATTGCTTTCCATCTAGTGACACGCTCGTTTAATTTGCAAAAATGTTTAATTTGCAATTAAACATTTTATATAATCAGTGTAATCATTTACAGTTACAATAATAAAAACTCCAAGTTCCAAGTATAGTATGCCAGGAGCATTAATTGCAATAAAAAAGATGGCAATACATTTGCAAATATACCGCATTCATTTAGTATTGGCTCGTTTGTCAAGTCTCCGCTCCCTCGTTGACTTGAAAGTCGTCCACATAACTTGTGACAAAAAGTGGTCCTAGTTGTTACCTACACGCATTATCTTGCCCAGTAAAACATTGTAGGAAAGTGTTAGAATTAACGACCTCGATACTGCGAACTAAATGGGAGGCGTAAAACGATATATTTAGTTACGTGGTACATAACAATTTTAACTTATATAATTCCAAAAGTACAGCAAAGGAGGAAGTTAAAGGGAACATAACTAACCATCTTATTAGAACAAATAAAACAATAAAATACAATAAATCATTATTTATTGTTATATATATTATTTATTTATTATGTTATTCGTAGATTAATAAGCTTATTAAATTGTTATATTAAGTTGATGTAATAGAGATTTGGGCCCAGCAACAGCCAGTAGTGTTTAATGGGCTAACACATATTTTATATTTCACTGTAATTTCTATTAATAAAATGAAAAAATATATATATTTATCTTGGAAATATTAAAGTATTCTGCTTGAAAATCGACCATTTAAATCAAGGACTTCACCGGCAATGAAGCAATAAATTATTTTCAATATGATGATGATGAATAGATTTGTATAAATATGTTATATTTTATAATAAAACTTACTTATATTTATTTAAATAAATATAAAACATTTGCTATGGTTCTAGGCATATTATCCCATTTCTTTAGCGGATATCTCACAAGGCGACTACGAGACCTAATACTGATAACGTATACATGAGTAATAAAAATCGATCTACTTACTATCTTCATTTCGCCTGCAAAACTTGAGTATATGAAAATACCCTCAATTTTCTAGATACATACATATCGACGACAGAAAAAGTATTTACTGTAAGTAGAAAATGACGTATTTTGGTTTTACATACCATTTGAATGAGAAAAACAGAAAATATGTTTTCTCGCTATCATCCTTGATTATAAATGAATATATCACGCGTAATCAAGACAAAATATGTGAATTATAATCAGGATACAGTATCGATCGCATGCTTAGAGTTATTCCAATAACCAGCGGGACAGCACGTAGAATTAATATGTCACGCTTCTCATTTACATACGAAAGGGTTCCAGTAAATTTGTTCCGACCCAGGCAAGATGAACCTAGCTCCATGTTCGCAAGTGCTTGCATTCATTAAGAATCTCCAATAAGCTATCATGAAAAACGTCCCCAAGCTAAACTACCATATATCCATAAAATTGATTGGAAAACCACAGTGGTCAAATTTTGTTTGATTTTATTATGATATTATTTATTTAATTATTATTTTATCAAAGTATATACTATGTACATACATAAATATTCACAATAAAGACGCAGAGATTTTAAACAAAGGTCCTTAAACTCTACCCTTTAAAGTAAGGTTTGCTAGGGGTTTTTCCTATTTCAAAGGGAAGCACTTTCAAAGTTTAATTACTGATACCATGGAAGAATTTAAAATAAAACCGGTACGATGAGAAGGAACTTCTAGAAAAGATTTTCTGAGGCACGAGGAGTGGACTGAAGGATCTATCCAAAACTACCGAGGATCGTTTTAAACTAGGCCGTTGCTAGAGACAATCGGTTCAATTTACGCTTACAGTCTAATTCGTAGATATGATTCTATATTTAAATGCACTATTGATATCAACCATATTCTTTTGACGCAAGCATTGATACACAAGTAAATTTTAATATTGTTAACAATATCACTAGGATTAAAAAAAAATAATAATAAAATTTTCAAATCTAAATAAATGAAAACCATTGCAGTCAAATATGATTTTTTATAGGATAGGAGGGCAAACGAGCAAGCGTGTGGCCCGATGGAAAGCAATAAACGCCGCCCATAGACAACCGCGAAACCATCGCTATTACGGTAATATTGGCGACTTTAAGATATATGTAGGGTTGTTTTTTGAAAGTGCCAATGTCGTATCGGTTCGGAAATACCGCTAGTTATAGATAGCTGATTCCACAAGTTGGTTTTCATTGAAAAGAAGCTTCGGGAGAACCGTACTGGATCGCTACTCATCCAGATGGTAGGGATGAAACTTTTCTTTTTCCTAATATTTATAGTGTACCATTTTTTTATTAAATATTATACCACATAACAGTTATCTTTATAAAACTCTCTAATTATTTTTTATAGTATTTTAATTATCCACAGAGTTACAACTACTCTTCACGGTGAATGATTAATTATTTTTTACATATTTTGTGTTTGCCAATCAAATCCGCCTTAAAGTAATTAAGACTTGAAGTAATAAGTGTACTAACTCGTGCATAAAATACACGAGTATAAGATTAAGTTCCGGTCAAGACCGTTTTGTAAAAACCTAAGTTAATATAGTAGTTTCAATGATAATATTTATTAATAACCATAGAAACGTTAATAAGGTAAAAGCAAAGTATGTCTTTGCTCATGTTTTTAGAACACTCGAAAACAATTCATGAAGAAAAATTACACAATATGAATGATATAGATTATATATATTACAGATCACTAATATATAAAGGAAATACATGTTAAAAATAAATAGCAAGAAACTTATTTCATGCAATCGTGTTTCTTTTTGCCATGCTTTACAATGACTAATTTCCATTAGGTCACTCGGTTGTTCGTTTTATTACCTCTTCTATAAAAAATATAGAAACTTAAGGGTTGGATTATCTATGGACTAGAATCGAATAATATCCCATTTTTTATATGAATTATGTCTTTATGTACAGACTTTACTATGTCACAAGATAAATTACAATTTATTGCTATGAGTTCTCAAAGTAAGTGATGCGGTAGGAGAAATTTGTGACATTTATAAGCCTATTAAGTATCGTATTACTTCACACCTGTATAAGTTTTCGTTAGGTGACCGTGTCCGAAGGGCCGTGTTATGTTCTTAGATTTAAGACTCTGTTAATCTCGATCGCCTTACTTTTTTATATGTCTTTGTTGTACTTTACCTTGTTATATGTCCAATTTAACACTAATATATTATACTGTCGATATAAACCTGGGATTCCCAAACTATTCTGGGCAAGAGACCCCTTTTCCAAAATGAACTGCTACCTCAGACTCCCTATATATATATATATATATATATATATATATATATATATATATATATATATATATATATATATATATATATATATATATATAATAGCCAATTTACTTTAAAAATCCTATCTCTAGTGTTTTTCTTAATGATACAAAATACTTACCAATTTGCAGACTTAACCAATTGCAAGAAAACTTTGCAGTTGGTTAAGTCAGGAGACTCTTGAGAGACTGATTTCGACCCTAAGGGATCGATATCGACCCCTTTGGGAATCCGTGATCTAAAGGTTAGTTGTTACATTGCTTTCTGTGGATACATTTTTTTATGGGATAAGAGTGTAAACGAGCAAGCGTGTCTTCTAACGAAAAGGTATCAACCCTGCGCATAGAATTCTGCAACACCAGAAGCATGGCAGCAGCTTTGTCGCCCTTTGAGAAATATGTAGAAAGAAAAGATTAACAATTTTAACAATGCGTTGATATCTTACACATTTAAAAAAAACGAAAGCTAACGGATTGTTTTAAGATGATCTATAAAGCAAAAACCGAAGGCGGCGTTCTAATGAAAAAGCAAAAAGTAGTGGGCGTGGAAAACTACGATTCAACTTGGAATTTGTATTGTGATACGGCATTTACTATCGAGCATTGTTTAGAGCTAGCGGAACACTCCCGCGCACGTTCCAACGTAATGGGGTAGATCAATAAGAGGCAACTTGCTAAGAAACGGTTTTGCTGTAGGAATGTGCTATGATAAAACTATACTTTCTCAGTAATGCATAACTAGTAAATAAAAAGGATATATTTTTTAATAAAGACTTATTATTTGATAAATTCTTGTTAAATATTTAAACTAAGTGAGTTATTCTAGTTCTAGGAAAATATAGTTTACGTTAATAGTCAAAGAGTAAAAGCCACGACCTTAAATCATAAGCACAGCTCTAATCAATTGAGCTGTCGCTGTCATGAACCTCCAAGCGGTAGTATTGCCGGCTTTAAGATATGTATAGACTTGTTTTTTGGAGATGCCAATGTCGTATAGGTTCGAAAATACCGCTGAAGATAGCTGATTCCACAAGTTGGTGGTGTGTGGAAAGAAGTTTCGGGAGAACCGTACTGGATCGCTACTCATCCAGTACGGTTCTCCGTTTCTCCTACGGTTGTAGGGATGAAACTTTTCTTTTTCTTAATATTTCTAGTGTACCTTGTTTCTTTTATTAAATATATATAACCTAAATAAATATATAGGAGGACTAAATATATATAAATAAATATATTTAGAGCTCTCCATAGCTCTCTGAGCTTGTAAAGTGGACGGAATGTTAGTGTCTACATTTTGGGACCGTAAGAGAGTACAAACAAACCGCACCGGTTTTCGTACAAATTAATAAAATAAATATTTCCTATTAAAGCCACCAGTGTATTTTTTTACTTGTAAAAATGCTTCGCTTATACTAAAATCAAATTGTATCACAACAGTTTAATATGCATTAACTGCAAACCTTACACTTCCGCATCCGCCCCCCGATTTACAAAGCTAACAGCGGCCATTGTTGCATCCATGACGGATTATTACTAAGGCCCACACACGCTTGAATCTATTAGGTTTAAGAACCGCGCGTGAGCGCGAATTAATTAAAAGGCTTGGCATTTCAAATACGATGCTTTTACATCCAAATTACAGACGTAACCATCGGTTGAAACCTAATACAAAACTTTCCTTTTTTTTTGTATGGAATGATTTTATTGGCCTAAGGGCCTTTATAACTACGTCGGAAGAACATAAATGATTACGATATCTCGACGTTGAAAAGTACTCCGTTCAATCTTCAAACCATTGCTAAAACTATAAAAGACGCATCACGACAATAGGGAGTACCCAAAGGTCACTCAGCAGAGTTATGATGATTTCAACTTAGATCTATCTTCGGAAGGATTTAAGGATCTTTTTGTAGTTATCGTTTATCACAGTCTTGTCCGTTGCTTAAAAGGAATAATGAGAAAGAAGCAACGCGTGTAGCTAAGGTTAACGTTTCAGACCAAGATATAGTTGTAATACTTTATAAATATATTATAATAGAGATATATTTAGACTTATATGAGGCAATGTGGTCGTGTTAGTATCGAAATCAAATAAAACCTGTCATTTCAGAACAGAGGATCGATGAATTATGTTACAAAACTTTAATTACATCCATTATTTAAAGGATCACCAATCTTAAAAATATCCATGTGAACTAAAAAATAAAACAAGTGTAATCATTTTTCAATTTTCATTCGCGAGCAAATCATTCAATCTATGGCCTTTCTTACAGACGTAGATTAAAGTTCTTTGATCTCCCGCAAAGACAGGTGTAAATCGATTTTCTTAAGTTGCGCTCAATTTTAAACTTAGTAACATTGGAATAAAAAGTGTTTTGAAATATCTCAGAACCCGCATGATTTGAGTTCCCTTTTATTGGCAAACTCCTGTGCGATTTCGTCACAAGTTAAGTTCAACGGTCCAAGCACGAACCGAGTTATCAAGAACGTGTTTGATTCGATGCAAAAACTTGAAACAATTTTACAGTATTTGCAATGCCGATTAGTTCGCTTGTATACATTGCGACGTAAATTTAGCATATTTGAAGAATAAATGTATCTTGGCATATTCTATTTGACATGCAAACATATGCATAACACTGATTTACAATTCGATAAAGCTGTATTCGAAATAAAAAAGCTCCAACCTTTGCAAATCAAGAGATCCGCGAACAATCCGAAAAAAAATTTCTTGAGCAAACCTTTTGAGGTTTAGGCGATAAACTTATCTGAGGTTTTTATAAGTTAAATTAGTGTTTACTGTAAACTAACAAAAAGACAGCTAACCGAAACAAATTGGTCTTTATCTGTTTTGTCAACAAATACAGATACTTCACGTTATATATTAAGACAACGATACTATTTGCGCAAATTAAAGGCATTATTGTCATCATAGAGCAAAGGACTTTCACAACATAAAAAAGCAAAGTTTATTTACAGTTTTTACTGATTTTCAAATAAATTTATAATAATCTTTGGTACAGTAATTTGTACCTACATTCAAATTGGTAACTAATTATAACACTAAAATTTATTTATTATACCTATATAGCATTACGTGAAACACACTTATTAAAAAGCAATTGGCTCAGTGGCGGGGCTGCCGCCTACGAAGATAGCGGTCGGCGGGATTGATCCCCGCATAGAAATATGACCGGCCTACAAATATTTATTCAGAGTCTGCTTATCCCGTCAATCCCCGCTGGACAAGCATGTTAGTTAAGTGATGGGTTAATGTTCTTTTCTCTATTAATAAAAAGCCCGTGCCTAGCAGTGAGACATACATATATGGGCTTTAAAAAAAACCAAAAAGGGTCATTATATTAGTAATATATTCATTACGATTATTAAATAATAAAATTTATCCTGTATTCCAGTTTTGGATTCTGTTAGTATGTCTAATAAATAAATTATGGCCTTTGCGTCTATAAGAAGGGACTCATAGTGAAATATCAGAGAGACAGCATTTTCAGCGGTCAAATAAGCCAATTCAGGTGTACAAAACTATTGTATGGGCCGTACAAATTATTGTGGTGGTCGATGTCAAATTGTCTGGACGTCGTTTCATTATTTTATCAGCAAGTGCTCTATACTAATAAATTAATTTATAAACCTATAATTATTCCGTGACTTCAAGCCCACGACCGTTTTAATTTCGTATTAGTTATAAAGACGTGAAAGTGTTTCCGCGAAGCGATGTCGGTGCATCTTCGCTATTTGCACGGCCTTACGAAACAGCTTCATCCGTTAAAGATCAAGAGGCCACAAGGGAAGAGTCGTGAGCAAAATATGTTATTACTGACGGTAATGTTCTTTGCAGGTTGATAGGAGACTCATATACTGACGGTTCTATCAAAAACTTGCTATTACTTGGAGAGAGGAACATTTATTGTTTTTGGGGTAGTGAGATTAATCTTACTCTCGGCTCACTACATAGCTTCCGGGGCTGCTGACCAAAAATCCTCGCGGTTTAAATCTCAGGAGAAGGAATTCATTAATTCTGTTTCTTGAATATCATTTCCCAATTATCTTTTTCCGCTATTTTGACTTTCTGTTTTGATTTATGTCGATCTATTTAAACAAATACATAAACCAAAAAAAAATAGACAGTTACTTTATAGAGGCCTATACAAGGTTTTATGTGTTTAATTACATATTTTACGTAGTCACCCTTACAGTTAAGTTTACAATACTCTCACATTAAAAGTAAAATCACACATTTTGAACCATTTAACGTTTTTTTTTGTTAAATATAGATCCCGTCAGCTAATCCGCTATTATGTTTTAATCTAGTTTCAGATACTTTTATTTCCTTTCGATTTCTCACTTAAGCCGGGGAATTTGTTAACATAATGGACAATTTCGAATTAAATGTTAAAAACTAATCCTATTTACATATAGAGATTGGCAAACTAATTAATTATAGTAAAAAACTTAAACAATTTTATTTATAGTCAGGTACAATCAACCACTAAATAGTCATTTTGGAAGTTAGAAAGATTTTCTTTAGTCGTCAGTCACCCTTAAAGACAAAATTTTGACCGAAACCGCGGAATTAGACATGTCGTAGTTTGTTAACCTATTTCTTGCGATATTTCTAAAAATTAAATTATCTTTTATTGAAACTATATTAACAGTTATTTTGAAGCAAGGGAAAGAATTGAGAAGGGTGTATCGTGAACACTGAATCGTGATAGAACATAGCACCTCGTTATATCCAGTGGATGGCTAGATGGCATCGACACGCGAGCTAGATGCAATCTGCACTATCGACGGGACATCGCCACCGAAACGCTTAAATCGCAAAAACAGTGAATTTTCACTGTATACCAAAAGATTAATTCTCATGAGAACAAACAACTTCCAATTACGTAGAATTATAAAACGGAAAGAGCATAAAGCAAATGATCATGTGACATTAAAGAAATATATTACATGACGATATAATATGAGTCTACACGAGTTTGTGTTGTGATTCATGTTTTTGTAATGCAAGGAATGCACAATACAAGGAACAACTCTTAGACCGTCAGTATACCGTATGCTCTCTAGTATTTCAAAAATTATGCATAAACTTTGTTTAAGCTTATAAATCGCTAGATTTTTTTATGGGATAAAAAGGCAAACAAGCAGACGTGTCATTTGATGGAAAGCAATCAACGCCGCCCATAGACATCCGCAGAGCCATAGACAGTGAAGGAAACGTTGTCGTCCTTTAAGGAAAGTGTCATTATGGGAAAAGGAATGGGAGAGGGAGGGGGCGAAGGGAGGGAAGTGGAGGGTGTTAGGCCTCAGGAACTCAGCCGCTAAACGTACGAATGCGCGGTAGCTAAGCTACCACTCAGACGCCGATTCTCTGCGGGAGTGTGGTAGTACCCCGGGCGAGTCGGCCCATGCAAGCTATAGACAAATATTATGCCATTCTTGAAAAAGCATTCGTCTGCAGCGTGGCTCTACCACTAGTAAAAAGATAAACAAGCAAAGGTAGCAAGTCCCCGTGGAACTTCCAGTGAAAAAGTAAATTATTTTATGCATTGCGAACAAAATGGTCTTGTCTGAACCGTTACTTATGAAATATATTGTGGGGCTATAAAATTATTTAATCGATGGAAAGAAAATTATATCAGTGTACATATGTGTATATATCACGGAGCCCAAGGTTGTGCCCAAAATATTGTCATTAAAAAGAATAAGTAAATATCAAAAGCAACTTTATCTTAATCTGATATTCGAATATTGTAAATATAAACAGAAACTTGCGTACATTTGTAATGAGGAACGTTTTAATACAGCTGTAAAGTGTAATCATATAAATGAAAAACGTCTAGATAATTCTTAATATTTAACATGTCAGGAAGTGAGATAATATACTCATAAATCGCTTATTTAATGTCGAGTTAAGTGTCTGCGAAGTTCATGAGAAATACTATGAACGAAATGATGATTGCAATCGGCCCGTATGAAATACTTGACACAATAGACCGAGTGTAATACAGAAGATAGTGCCAGGAGCGGATAGAATTTAATGCTTTTAAGTTAAGAAAATGAAAGTTTAATACAGGAATTGTTATCGTTCATAATATTTCAAGACAAAGAAGATTGCATTAAGTAACTAAACAGTTAAAATTGATTTGTAATGTTGACTTTGAAAGTATACAAATAAACTCACTTGTGAAAGACATTTTTATGTATTATATTGTTTTTTTTTTAAACTTCACGTGTCTAAGAACACACAAATCATACGGCTAAACATAGAGATGCGGAATAGATTGCTGTACTTCTTCATGTGAAAAGAAATGAATAATTAGAAATATATAAAAAAAATTCTCCTTACTTTTACATAAATTATATTAGGACCACACTCAAATCATTATGACATGTTTATGTAGCTAAAAATCCTTTCATTCCAGTTTGCATCTCCATATCCCATACATAGTCATATAAACTATTACATTAATAAATAAATATTCTAAATTACAAATATCACACAAGTACTTACATGACTTTAAATACTAGGATCCCATAAATCTATCTGATAAATACCACGAATATTGTCATGTACGCTACATGTGATTAGATTCAATGAATGTAATTGAGTAAACGAATGAATATTTGCGAATAGCGATTGTGCTGTCATACTGGATATGTTTGATGCGGCCTCCGATTCCTTATTCAACTGAAACGTCCACAAACCCCCTTTAAGGAAATAATCCATTAACATTTTACCCTTAACATATTCAACGTATAATCTGGTCAAATATAAAGCTGCAATCAAAGACGTTTAGAGAGTTATTTTCATGAGAATTGAACACCGTATTTACTGAGAGGAAACATCCTACATTTTAAAGGTGGCGGATAAATATACAGCGCCATGTTAATTGGTGCAATTAACACTGAGAACAAAAGCAAGACGGTCCAAAATAATTACTTTTCCCCGCTTTAATTTCTTACTTGTACGTCGGATAATTGCTTTATAACAAAGTTATGAGCGAGTGAACTGTTTTATTTTTATGGTGTACCCTTCACGGATAAAAATAACAAAGTTTTTAACAAATTTACTTTATAATTGTATATTCTTTATACCAGTTATGTCTTCAACTAAATTTAAATAATTTTTAACCGTATTGTCTTCCTTCGTTTTTCATTTAATTTTTTGTAATAGAATCTGATAGAACCAAGGGACTACAGATACGTTATCTTACTGTTCTTAGACTTAGCCAGTTATTACTGGCGCTTATAAAATCAAAATCATATAAGTGTTGATGAAAACTCAAAGAAGTTTTAATATATAATTCCAAATTTAAATCTGTATTTTTTCTTGTACACTAAAATCTAATAATTTGTCTTCGTCATCTATTGATGATATCAATAGCGATATAATTTTTTATAGTAAATTACTGTTGGCCACTGGATTTATATAAACTTGACGCTCAATCCGACCGACAGGCATGGAGGATACGGCTGTATTGATGATATTCAAATTATAATGTAAATTAAAAATAACAATATTCCAACTTCACATAAAATAGTAAAAATATTTCTTTTGTTACTAAATTACTCTTAAATCCGCAAACATCTTGAAGCTTCTTATCACTAGAAGTCGTTCGGACTGAACGCCACTAATAGGATTTAATTTCCTATTAAATGGTACGGTCAATGAGTTTCCTGGTCCGGTCCTGTTTAAAACATTCCTAAGCACAAAGCTCCAGTTAGTTCCCTCATTATCCCCCGGAACAGGTAGCTTGTGGCAGCGATACGGCATTACAGCTGCCCTGTCGATGTCCTGTAATTTTGCTCTCTGCCACTTAAGAGTATGCAGTGCCATTGGCTTTCGATAGCGCAACACGTTTTAAATGAACGCACAAATTATTTATAATGAGCGGCTATGTGGTAATTTAGAAATAATTTTAAACCTCTCGCAAAGTTTTCACGTCTGTCTCTATTTGGGAAGTGAAAATATAAAAAAAATCTGACCTTAACGTAGATGTGTAATAGTGTTAAGTTGTATATCCCTCATTTAACATAAAGATAAATGAAAATATATTTGATGAAATTTAATTTAAATCTACATGAGAACTAGCCCGTCTCTGAAGTACTGCAGAGACGGGCATTAAATATTCACTAACCTTTTTTTTGTTCTATGTCTCATTTCGAATTTAACACTTTTCGTTCGATTTTCGGAGGATTTTATTAAAATATAAATGCTTTTTTCGGATAAATAAAACAATATATCGGGACAATTGTCTACTTAATTTTGATTAATCTTTTCCCGTCTCCTGTACATGCAATTATGTGTTGTTAAAAATATTAAATATCACTAATGCACTAGATCCATTGTATCAATGTCCGGACATATAAATACGTTTAGTAAAGAAAAAAACATACCTTGACCAAATTAAGCAAGGGAAGTATGCCGAGATCGTAGCAGATGGAGATTTCTGGTCTCTTCCTACCCCTACGGGAAACAGGCGTGACTTGGTAGAAATTCATTTATACATACGTATGTACCTATGTTTGAATTTCTACCATTTTAAGGGAGTAAAGGTAGGCAGAGATCCATCAAACACAAACCACAATTTTTTTACGTACATACAGACATATCGTCACGGTCATGTCGATGTATGTATGCATGTACGTAAAAAACTTCGTTAATACGCAAAGAGATAAGCTGAACATTACCCCGTTGAACGCAACTGTACATAACGCACGAACTCACAACTGTACTCAAATAATATAAATGATTTTCATTATAGATAATGAAAATCATTTATATTATTTGAGTACAGTTGTGAGGTAAATTTTTAATAGCATTACAATAGCAAAATTATTATCAGCCTACAACAGAACATTGTAGTGAGGGGTAACTTCGACAAGCAAGCAACTGTTAAAAGTTGTGAGGCCGTTTTTGTATTCCGCGCATATTGAGGTTTATTCATCATTTTTCTATTTATTTATTTTAAAAAAGTGTATATAAAAATAGTAATATCCACATTTCACAAAATAACGTAAATTTTTAAAGGTCAAAAAATTTGAAATCGGTCCTTTGAAATCGGTCGGAAAAAAAGAATAAACGATAGTAATGTTATGAACGATAATGAGAAAATTCTTTCTTGTTTGTGCGTTATTAAAATGCTTTAAAATGTAGTTTGAGTATTTATTAAAAAATATGTCTTCAACACAATCAATAAACACACACTTATACATACGTTTTAAACATTTTTGACAAAAAATAGAGGGAGCATTACAGTTTTCTAGTAAATTTACATACATCTAGGTCTTATTATCTAAATCAGTAAATTCGAAAAAAGCATTTTTCTAACTTATCACTTTTGATGCCATCTAACGGATTATGTTAAAGCATAATCCGATGGAACACTTCGTATTTACCTATGTATATATATAGGTAAATACGAAGGCGCACTAATATTAAATCAATATAAATATTAAGTATTAAGTAAATCTGAAGTAGGCCAAATCTATAAATTGTTTAATAAAGCATATTTGACTTACCTATCGGCATATGCCAGCCTGGGACACTTAATATTGACTATAATAAAGTAAGGGCTTATTAAACTGGAATACAAATTAACTGTTATTCAACTTCAATCATAATAACAGCTTAACTAGCCGCCTTGTCCTTAGTAGTATGAAATGATAGCTGTAATACCTAAATGCAGTAAATGTCAACAATGCAGAATCCAGTTTGTTTTTTTTGTTTGTAAATTCTTTAAGACATAAATAAAATATGTATTTCACTATGAAATATAAAACATCATCATTGTACATAGAAATTTAAAATTCATGGTACAGAAAAATAACATGCAATTCTTGACAATGTATTCGTCTTCAGCGTGGCTCTACCAAAACAAGATACGCTCTATCACTATAAGATATATATGTATATTTAAAGTCTACATACATACAAGTATCGCACATATGTGGGAACAATACGAGTATCTGATATAAATAATTATATAGCTTTAAAAAATTAACTTAAAAACAAGATACTTAGACTTGATATTCATTACATTATGTAGAAAATGAAACTGATTATTATTTATAGTATTTTTTAACTATATGCATATGAACTTTATATACAGGAAACAATGTTAACACATTCCGAAATTATAAACTTACATAGGTGGGCTATGATTAATTTAACTTTATTACTTAAACATGTTAAGACGCATTGCATAACACCCACCCCGGGGTTTAGAAAGGAGAATGCTATAAATTATAAAGAAGGCACCGTAAAACGACAGCAATAATTTGCTGGAACCTGTTTAGATCGCGATACCGTCTGCCTATCGGATAAATTGTAAAATATAATGTTAGTCTCAGTTATAACATATTCCTGCAAAAGG
The DNA here is from genome assembly GCA_031353405.1 of Baronia brevicornis. NCBI lineage: Eukaryota > Metazoa > Arthropoda > Insecta > Lepidoptera > Papilionidae > Baronia > Baronia brevicornis. The sequence continues at coordinate 35,969 of JASFAT010001539.1, read as the reverse complement.
AACAGAATGGTTTATTAATGCGCCTCCCTACATTCTTTTGGGACTATTTATTAGCGACCAGATGTTGCCAGTGTAAGATTTGTCAGATTAAGCGTAATATGCTCATAATTTTTCCTATTATGGTAATCAGATAACGCTAATATTTACAAAATGTCGTGTTTATAATTTTGTTTTTGGTTAAACATTGGACCTTTGCAAACAGTTGATAAAAAATAACTCTCAACAGAAAAAAGTATAGACACGACTTTTTATTTTATTTTACAGTTCGATGAGGTCGCAAGAATTTACTGTCGTGACAGCTATTGATATTTTGTAACGTTTGAATCGTACCTACAGTTGTTCTTGGAAACACAAATAATCAACATGTTTGTATATTATACTTAAAGGAGCTATATGTTATTTCGAAATATTTCTAAGATTGATTCTATATCGATCAATAAACAGAACCACAAAATTCAACAGCTTGGATATTGGCTTCTTGGCGAGCGGATTAGGGATTAGCAGACCAGTAAGGTGGTTTATTTGCAGATTAAATTAAAACGAAAGTTTTCAATACGACTTCTCCGATTTATGTATATAGAACGCAAGTTAATGTATAGATAGTATTGTCCCTTAGAATGTTAAATAGTTTAAATTGACTAAAAACGTAATCCGTAATGATTTTGGAATAATTATATACTTCTAAAGTTTTACATTTAACACCAATAGATGTCAATTCTAGTTCAACAAAGAAAAGCTTAAGCGCTATAGTTAGTTACCTTCTCTTCAACCAATATAATTATATGTGAAATAGCATTGAGTTTTTATGTGGCTCCGCTATCTGTCAAACACTTATTTCACAATTAAATGTTGTAATTAAGAAACAATAATCAAAAAGCATTAATTCATTATCGCATATGAATGTATCTTTTTGTAAATCATGACAGTCTGTTTCAAAATAGCCTCAAGTTCATCAAACAATTGAAATTTACAAGCGTTCAAGAGCAGTATGACAAAATTATCGACGATCTCAGGCCTACTCAGTGGTCAATTTATTGTTCCAGTCTGGTCGCTAGCTCCTACGCTAGTTTGCTCGTTTTAAATAACTCCACCTGCCGATTTTATCGATTAACCATCGTCTTGAAAAGGACATGTTTTCTGAATTTATATAATACTTCCTTCTGTTGTTAGCTCTCAATCTCGATAGTTCAGTATAAAGTGCGACATAAATTTGATAGGATTTAAATGATTGAATTCAATGTGCCTAATAATTCAATATTGGTATACACATTGGTATACACACACACACACAACATTGATATTCAATATTGGTACACACGCATAATTTGAATAGATGCAACTTGTTACTTATTGATAACAAGCATGATGACAGTTATTTGGCATAAAAGTAATACAAATAAAATAAATAATTGCGAAGATTGCGGACGAGAAATAATTAAAAACTTATTAACGATAGGTAACAGATGTGTTTTTCCCGCCAACTTACATCCGTGTGTTGTGTTTTTATTTCATTTTCATAATCTTATATTATTATCACTTATATCGTTTAATTGTAGTGGTGTATTATACAATATCGTTCGATTAAGGCGTATAAGTGAAGTGATATGAAATAAATGCATGTATCGTGACTTTTTGACTGAAAAAGTCCATAATAACTGAACTTTCATGAGATATTTAATAAAAAATAGAATGTCATCGTTCCCGATCTAGTTACTATATAGCATCTTGATACTATCGTAGAATTAAAAATATTTACCCCTGGGAAATAAATTGTTTGAAAACTTATCTGTGCCATTCACAAAAGTTTTAACCTTGTAACATTTAAAGTTATTAAATGAAATAAAAGTATTCATGATAGTGAAACTGCAAAAGAATTATATCGACTTGTTCATTCTACCTTTATAAATCAGCCATTAAAACAGAACAAGCCACTGTTGCTACATACGTTAATGAGAATTCGAAATCACTTTAGATCAGAGATAAGTTATAAAATAACAACTCAATTTAACACACATTACCGCCTCATTACAGATCAAAAACATTATACGTATAAATGCAACTCTCGTACAGTATTTGTAATTGCTTCTTATGCAACCGTAAATCTATTTTATATGTACATTACGGTATGACGCTAATTGCCTTGTTAATTATTTTTCCCGGGGGCTGTGAATTATTTATAATAGGGGTAACAATGTTTGTTACATTTTCACTGTTCACATAGTTTCAATTACATAAAGACGCATATTTTTTTCGAAAAATATCTATTGTGGCCATGCACATAATTAATTTTTGCATAAATATTAAAAATAAATATCATGGTAGGGATATCCTAATCAATTTAGATACGATGATCACTAATTTACAGCTCAGGATATGCATTTATTTAAAAACCTTATATAAGCGTATTAACACTAAAAGAACTCTTTCATTCGATTCTCGCATGATCCAATGGATCGATATTTTTCGATACAATTGGATGATAATCCGAGGTCTTCGAGACACAATATACATAAATTTATAAATTACGTTCATGGAGACCGTAAATTAATGGTTGTGTTTTAAAACCAAATAGTACCGGTACGATATTAACTCAAGGCTTGGAAGTCGGGTATTCTAGACATTCTAGTCAAGCGATCTTAAATAACTCGAAAATTGAAACATATTGCCAAGATCATGACGGGCATGTAAAAAAAAACAATAATTACAACTATCCGAGAACAAAGATTTTTAATTCGTGAAGACGAATTAGCAAAAAATATGTTAGGGATATTAATGCAAGAATGTAGCGTATTTTGTTATAAAGCCTAAAGCAAAAGATAGGAACGATTTTCTATTTGACCTAGCATCTACATTACCAATAGTAAAGTCCTATAGTCTATTTATAACTAATGAAGAAGACTTCAGACGTATTATTTTAGGTAACGAGACTGAATAGAACTAAACACAATATATAAAAAGACCAATCAATACAACAAAGAATAATCATTTACTATAGTCGACAACCTATAGTTTCTCAAGAAATAAATTTTATATAAGACATAAAAGAAAGCGATACGCAAAAATAATAATACATTCGCCCACATACCAATCACTCGTCCCTTTCTCTTGATAAACACATTAAACATGTCATTCGCCTAGTCAAATTCCAAGTTGATTTATTTATGAAAGAGGCAGGCAGGCAAATGAGCAAAAAAACCCAATCACCGCCACTCATATAATACAAGGCGTAAACATTGCCTAATCTAGACCAAGGAGATGAATTCTATACATACATACATAACGTCACGGCTGTCTCCCGTAGGGGTAGGCAGAGACCACAGATTTTCCTTGCTTCCTCCACACTGATTATTCTCCTCATGCAAGTTCGCCGGTTAAGGGTACTTTTGACCTGGCCTTTCTTAAAAACTTCAGCAATTTGGTCAAGGTATGTTTCCCGTGGTCTTCCCATACCAACCCTTCGTTGTGAATGTGGATGTGTATGTGTGTGTGAAGAATTCAATGCGAGGAGAATGACGAAAATTTCGGAGAGGAAGCAAAGAAAGGAGAAGAGAGTGGAGCCTCTGGATAGACAAGCGGTAACGGAAAAAATGCTACCACGTAACACCAATATTCTGTAAGGGCATGTCACTGTGATCGTTGGGCTCGGCACGTAATACGGATGGACGAGTCTAGAGTACTCAATACAGCCTACTCAACGGCAAACCAGATGGTCGTAGAAGCCGCAAAAGTCTAAGCTCAGATGGCTAGATGGAGCCGAGGACGACTTAAAGGCAATCGGTGTGAGGAGCTGGAGAGAAAAAGCTAAACTAAGATCCGACTTGGAAAAATTTACTGATCCAGGCTAAGGCCCACCCGCGGCTATAATGCCTTGATGATGATATGTCACTGCCCCGGTCAAACCGGCCCAGGCTTGCTAGTATATCTTGACCACTACACATTTAAAGTATTTTATTTAAATCTCAACTCAATCTGCTAATTCTATAGTAACTCACAAGTTAATAAGTCGAAGCGTATTGTTTGCTTAAAACTATAATCGCAGATGGCTTCATTAGCGAGTACCGTCTGCTATACGCAATGTTTACTATGGCTTTCTACAGGAAGCAAGCTGTGTATGCCGTGCTGTAAAAGTGCTAATATTTCTGACACCAATACAGCATTTGTAAAACAATTTACAACAAAACCTTTTACATACCTTTACAAAAAACGATATACATATCCTTACAAAACAGTGTATGTGTACTGTACATACTGAATATTTTTTTGCTCAAATTGTTTCTTTTTTCTTTTCTTCAATGGCAATTAATTGTAATCTGTCATCATATCTCTTGAAATGTAACTAGTCCGCTTGTCACGTTACGTTTTGATAAAATGGTGAGAATTTTACCAAATCCTATGGACTTTTTTAGTCAACGTAAAAAGTCAAGATAGACGCATTTATTTCATATCACTTCACTTATACGACTTAATCAAATTATATAATACGCCACCACAATTAAACAATATAACTGATATACAATATAACAATATAAGATTATAAAAATGAAATAAAAACATAATAACACGTCACTGATGTAAGTTAGCAGACAAAGTCCCATATTGATTTATATTTATGTGGTTAAAACTTTTTTCTTTTTTCAAAATAGTTGCAATACAATCAATAAAAGAATCAAGTATATCAAGAATCGATTGTAACATACATACGTCGACAAAAAATTACTATATGAGTAGACGAAAAAATTTACCCTTTTACTAAAGTAAAAAAAGATGCAGACAGCTAAATTTGATACAATTAGCTAAGCCAAACCAGATCCAATAAAATATGTAAACGGGAACAAATCATTTATTAAACGAAAATAAATTATATATGTTTATGAGTTACAAAAATGAAAGTTGACGTTTTTGTGAGATAAAAAAAACCTTAAATAGAACCAAGAAGCTGCTTCCAAACTTAATAAACATAATGCATGAATGTGAATGTTATGAAACAAGAAATGTCTGCGCAAGCACCTAACGCCGCGGGCTATAAACGGTAGGCGTCCAAATTTCTAGCGGAGAAAACAGTAGGATACGGAATTATAGTCATAAAATTATTTACGTACATTAAAATATTACAAGCAGCTTAATGGAATGTTTATGGAATAGTCAATAATGAACATTGTGATAATAAAAAAATTAATAGTAAAGAATTTTAGAATTATCAGCTGTCGTAAAAATACACGACTAAATGAAAAACAAATTATACAACCGTGACAAGCACATTTATAGATCGTAGAAAAGAAATCGAAATTATGAAATTAATTTTCACCCTCGATTTAACCAAAAACTCAATAACGGCAAATTTAATTAAAACAATCATCATCATCATCAAGGCATTACAGCCGCAGGTGGGCCTTAGCCTAGTCCAGTAAATTTTTCCAGTCGGATCTTCGTTTAGCTTTTTCCCTCCAGCCCCTCACACCGATTGTCTTTAAGTCGTCCTCGACTCCATCTAGCCATCTGAGCTTAGGCCTTCCGCGGCTTCTACGACCATTTGGTTTGCCGTTGAGTAGGCGTTTAGGTACTCTAGCGTCATCCATCCGTACCACGTGCCCAGCTCAACGAAGGCGTCCAATCTTAATGGTTTTGATGACGTTCGGCTCATTAGCTTATATAGCTCGTGGTTGTAAAGAGTACGCCATCGCTCATTTTCCAACACAGGACCAAAGATACGCCTTAAATTTTTTTAGTAACTGGTTTTGTAGTCAATTAAAACACTACTATTTGTTATTCTCTTTATTATTTAGCAGAAAAATATGTTGCTATTTACTGATACAATAATATAAGAAGATCATGTGAGAAATAAGACCGCAAGAACGTATCGAGATAAAGGTCCACTGATTTTACCGAAACTGAAAACCCGTGTGCGTGATACAACGGCAAACTCATTCACTTTTAAACCTTTACAAAGTGAGCAAGACAATAATAGACCAGTTAAACCGTATAATGGTCAAGAGGTCAATCTGTGGCCGACCGCATATTAAATTCGATTTCAATAATCTCGAAATCGAATCGATAAAATAGAGCGGGCAATTTTTTATTTGACTTGGTAAGAAATGGATTTTTTCAATACAATTTTCATAGCATTCGATTCGTAATTTCATAGTGATTCTACAGAGACCGCACGTGATCGCATCGTGATTTTTTCATTTACTAGATCTAAAAGGATTGTATTTTAAAGATTTATATTTTTATACGCATGTGTATCATAAGTATAACGATCTGCAGAAGAAAGAATGAGCGTAACTAGGAGCAAAATCATACTTTATCACGTCACATTTAAGGAACGAAATCAAAAAGCACTCGTAATTACGATATACGCAAAGTACGGAGCTAGGCAAGTAATTTCTATACGCATAATGGAATGCGGTCCAAGCAATTCAGTGTAACGAAATCCCATGTTGAGTATGATACTATGAGATATGTGCTAATGTGATATTACAAAATGCATTTTAAAGCTTGTCTATTTACTAAATGATTTGTGTGAAATGTGATCCACTACTAAAGTGCTTAGTAATTCTCGATGTCGCAATTTCCATTTTCTCCGATCCGAGGCAATCTCCTCTAATTCTCTACACGCCTCTACCCTTACACTCTCTTTTGTTTGGTCTGCAAAGTCTTCTTGGTTTTCCGTTTATACTTTTCTTTCCAATCTTTCACTCCATGATATTTAAAATAAAGATGCCAATTGTCCAGTCATACTTCTCTTTTTATTCTCAAAATACTGTAAGATTTACCATTTCTATACATTTTTCATTAAAATTTCACAAAATAATTACTTTGTAGACATGTCTTGTTAGAACCGTGCAATCGGTATTTTTGGCATCCGTTTAGCTTAGTAGCTTTGTACAAGTAATATGTAAACTCTTAGCAGTACCCCATAAGTCTAAATTACACATTATTTATTCATCTGAATTATTACCTTAAAACATAATGTTAAGTTTAAACTATAACAAAATTGTTCGTATAAAAAGTATAAGACAATAATAATAAAAAATCTTGCTTCCTGTTCAGCATATGGCGTTGCTTCCTCCGATAAAGCAGATGTGCAATATTCCTTTTTTTGTGACTCTTTTTGAACATTAAGTATAGCGAAGGTTATAGAAGGCTGATTTAAATTTTTACTTGGACAACCGAAAGTATAGTACATTGAGAAATTTAAAATTTATTTTGGAATCAGTTGTAACATACATATTATTGGAATGTATTAATTGTTGAAAGTAAAATTAGAAAAATGAGCAATTTTTATTAATTATTGATTATACGCCGTGTAGAAAAATAACATCTATTTTATTTACTATTTTTATGGTAATATTATGATTACTGATACAATTTTCACAAATATAATTCGATTACATAAATAAAATCTGTAATCTAAGTGTACTAGACTTAAGATAAAGTCGAATTATCACAGCAGGTGAAATAACTAGCTGGAGGAATACAATCGACAAGGCGTGGTTTAAGTATTAGTGACGAACGTAGATCGTATATCTTCAGGGTTCTTACCTTGTCTAAAGTGATGGATACACGGAAGTCATGAAGTCATGTCCTTACGAAGAAACCCGTTATCATCAGCATCATCAATAATGCCTTAAGATTTCACTGCTGGACACAGGCGTCCATAAAAATTGCGGTGTGTTGCCGCAATCACCGTCCTTGTCTTTAATCCTTAAAATTATATATATATATATATATATATATATATATATATATATATATATATACACATTATATATATATATATATATATATTATATATATATATATATATATATATATATATATATATATATATATATATATATATATATATATATATATATAGCCATAGCCCACTGCCCATTTACAGGTATTTGCTCCCATAGTCGCCTCATACTACCCCCAAGCCTAGAAAGGAGGTGGGCGAGATATATTATAAATCTTATTTCTTGATTTTATTTTGAAGAAATAAAATTCATAATGTTGTAGTTTTATTCTATATATGTTCACATTACTACAGGAATACACATTAATCCACCACGCTTTTTCTAAGCATATTGGTGGAACATCCATTCTCGAAATAAATACCTATAGGCCATTCACATATTTATCTCGATGCGGGAATCGATATGCGATTGTTGTCTTTGAGAGCTGTAACTTTATCACTGAATCAATTAAGTCCTCGTTTCAAAGTCGTTATAATTTTAACTGTCATTTAATTGCTTTTTATAAATGAAACAAATGTAATCCAACATTCGAACGGATATGGAAACGTTTCCAGTAAGCCATTAGCCATCATTAATCTACGGATGAGCCTCTAGCAAGACGTCTATATTGAATAATAAATTGCAGATGTGTTATAAAGGCGAGAAAGTTACAATTTCTCAAAATTTATGATTTAACAATATTCTTATCTAAAAAAACTTTTTAATACATAGTTATATAAATTGATTATTTATAACAGAAGAAGAATGAAGGCTTTTTGCAAAATCTTCGAAAATATTTTTCAAAATAAGAAAAAACTGAGATATTGCAATCTCAGTTTATTCAAAAAATCCTGATACACTGGGTTAGCCATTTCTAAGATTAGGTCGTATGCATATAAATAAAAATACATTCAAAATATGCCAAAACATTGTTATATTAAATTTTTATATATAAATGTGCCTGCAATGTGATACTACCACAAAATCAAAGCAAAACTTTTTGATATAATTGGCTCGGTATTTATTGCTGGGTGATGTATTTATTGTGAGTCTGAATATCCCGCTATTAAGCCTTGGACAAGCGTGATAGGTAGGTGTTTATACCATAGAAAATGGGAAGGCCCTGAACCATAAATGAACTACGAAACAAATCTTTGTAAATAATACCAATAATATTCTTTTAAATAAAATATTGTAACTTTAAACGTGAAACGTGAACGTAGTAATTTTACTAAGTTGCAATAAAAACAATTTAATATTAAAGAAAAGATCTCTTTATCAATGATATTATAAAAATTCAATTCCTGAAATATCAGTTTTTAATATAACCGTTGCATCATCTCCAAAAAACAAGATGTTACTTTCACTGCTGCAAGCATACAATGTTACGAAACTTCAAATCGGCAGACGTTCTGATTCATAGATATCAAATCTCAATCGGATACTTGTTTGAATTAAATACTTTTTTATTATATGTATATACACTTTTTGTGTGTCAGTGTCTAGTACACTGACAGTTTTGTTTATACATATAATATAGAAAACTATAACACTGAAGTAGTTGAAAGTAAGAAAGTTGCGAAGCCTAATTTCGTTGTTGTGATTTATTTATTGACTGTATTTTGTAATTATCATCATCATCAATCTGAGACAGTCCACTTATTATTAAGGTAAAGGGGAAATAAACTGATAATTTTTTTTATATATTCACGCCTATCCCCCGCAGGGGTTGGCAGAGACCACAGAGCTCCATCCGCTACTATTCATCGCAGCGAAACGGCTCTTCATTGGTCGCTTTTCGCCGTGACAACGTGACGGGTGGCGAACCACGTCGCCGTGTTTGTCCGAAAACCAAAAACTGTTAAGATATACGAGCGCTGCAGAGCAGACTGCGTCATGGAAAACTTATTGTGGGGGTAACGATCTACACAGAGCAACCGGCAGAAACTGAATGCCGAAGTTAGGTGGCACGCCTTAAGGGAGAACTATCTTGATCAGTGGACTCCCTAGGTATGATGATTACATTGTCATGTACTAATTTGATAATGGGCTGGTCACGTTTATCGGAGAACCGACAATCGTTGGAAAAGACGGGTTGTAAAGTGAAGTTCGTATGTGGGTAAACACTACGTTTGCCTAGATACGAACGTTGGACATAACCCGGGTTGATGGAATAAAAATTTGCTAAGTGGGACTGGCAGAAACTGGATGCGTGTAGCCAGTGCGTGTAGTAGTAGTATTTTATATTTTTTTGTTTTAATAATACTTAAATCACAATGAATATAGAATAAATAGAAATATCTTCTCCCGTTTGTTTACGCATCACTAATTCTAATTGGAAAAAAGATGAAGAAAAATTTAAAAACATAAGGTTGCTGAGAGAGAGCAATAGTTTGATTAAATTTCCATTTGTTTTTCATTTGTTGTTCATTTATTATTTCTCTAACATTTTCATTCAGTCCCTAAATAAAGTATGAGAGTTTAAACACAGAATCAAAAAACATAACAAGCTACATTTAACTAGCTTAACAGGATATTTGAAAATAGTGTCTAGCCTCATTAAGCTGAGACGGTAACTAAATCGAAGCCGAGCTATAAACAGCGTTGTTTTACAATCGTGCGAATGTGTCCGACGATTATCTTTTTTACTGTCTCACCTACGCTTCGCAGTTTTAATTTTCTGGTCTACCGAGATTACTCGGGTGTTGATTGAACATATTCCTCCTTTGAAAGTTATAAAGATTGTTATCAAAATTATAAATGCAGCCTATTAACTTTGTTCATTAAAATTTTATGGTTTCAAATGGTATGGTTCCTGATCGCTGTGTAATCTCTCTATTAACGTATCAGTAATAAAGTTATACTGATAAACAGACATAGGAAATTACACATATTTCTTTGTTAGTTCGGTTATTTTAATAGCTTATATTCTAGCACGCGTTGATTACCATTTTTTAAACAAACTGTTAATTAACATTCATTAATGTTTACGAAACATTAATTCATCGCTATCATCTCACAATCAAGTCGCATCGTAAAACTATCAAAATTACCTAGCAATTACATTGACGAAATAGATTAATTTTCTAGAAACATAAAATAGTATAGATGTCTGTATTATATGATGATTTCTGATGAAAGATATTTATAGTGATTAAAACAAAATTTCATAATTTTAGAGCATTATGAAAGAGTTTTTAATAGTGATGGAGCCATGCTCCGGAGCATATAGGGCGGCTCAACCAAGTAGTGTCATCATTTGGAATTTATTTGATATTCAGATCAAAAAAAAATACTGCATCGAATGGTCTGAGTCTCACAGCTCTACGTAAAAATATATAAAATTTAGTACACCGTTGAAATTGTAATAAAGTGATCAGATACAATTTTTTCAAAAATCTTAAAAGTTTTTTTAGTTTCTGGTGATTAGTTTTGACTTACTACGTTTTCGCTTATTTGTGTCGATACGCTCAAAGAATATCGGTGTGAAATCATGGCATATATTCATTGTTACCGCGTTTCGTACGGTGAATGCAGGGGTCTGGAACTTATTTCGCCTTCTCTTTCTCCCCCTTCTTTACTTCTTCACGATTTCCTCCTTTTATTCACGTCTTATCATTGAGCAAATAACTTTTATGTATTTCAATTTATTCAGTTTAATTATTTTAATTGTAAGTATTGCTTTATAATATAATTATAAAGCATTGCGTAACGTTTATTATTAATTGAATAACAGTTCAATAGATGATATCACAATGCTTTGTATTAAGATAAATCTTCACTAACAATTTCCAGTTAAAAATTTGACGTAACTAAAACTGGCGCGAGCTGCTCAATGTAAATTGCATTCATTCCTTTAATAATAATAAAATAACTATTTTCTTAAAAACTGCAATATGGTAAAATTACAATTTAAGGAAAAGACATGTGTTGTCTATTCCTTAAATTGTAATTTTACTGATAGAAACGGGATGCGTGTAGCCGAGGGTCTGGAAAGGTAGTGCACCTTTGGAGAGGTGGTGCCAGCAGCAGTGGATTTTATAATTTAAATGGTTTTAATAATACTCAAATCACAATGAATGTAGGATAAATAGAAATATCTTTTCGCGTTCTATTCGCATCTTGATGATCACTAATTCTAATTGGAAAGAAATTAAAAAGACGAAGAAAAATATAAAACAAATGAGATTGCTGAAATTACAATTTAAGTAATAGACAATAGATATATTTGATGAAGATCGATATCTAAATAGAATTTCATAACAAATAAAAAATAAAGCAACGTTAACAAAACATGTTATCGATATAAAATCACTTGTTAGAGCTGTATCTGAACATCAAACAACTGATTTCATACCATATCAAAGATCAAAAATTAGCAAACAATTGTTACAGACGCCTAAGCCAATATAATCGGATCAAACAACCTGCTGCCCAAAAGAAACTTAAGCAAGCATTACAAGTTAAGACAATTTCGGGTGAACAGTGATAGAACTGAGCAACGCTTTCCAACAAATGAAATTAAGATTGATGATCAAGAGATAATAAAGACGTTTCTCTACCATGTAGGAAGTTAATAGATCCGCATTTTGTAACCAAACAAGGCTGTCACTTTTTTACCAGAGCGGGTATTAATCAAGTGAAACGAATATTAAGTGATCGTTTACTGGATGTGTTGATGATGTATAGAGTACAAGTAACACAAGTACAAGTAAGATGATATGTAGAATACAACTAAAATCTCCGTTCAAAATGTAGTGCTGATTTCAAATGAAATGAGTATTTTGGAAAGAAATAGTTACCAATGAAGTTACCAAAAAGTATTACGATAGAAGAAAAACGGTTAATGTTGCAGGACATTAAGAATACAAAAGGAAGTAGGGCTGGGCATTTAGTTCGTCAAGACAACTTTGTTTTCGAGACAACTTTTGTTTATGAGAAAAAAAATTGAACGGAGAAAGAAAATAGGAAGGCTAAGAAGAAAGTATACTAACCAACGTAAGTCGGAAAGAATGCAAATTGCTACATCGTTATGAACTGGTGATGTGAAATATTTTGATCGCGCCTAAGCATTGTAGACAGAATCAATCAACTATAACTAAAAGCACATTAAAATTAAAAAGGTAACTTATTTTTTCCTTGATTTGTCAATCGTTTAAATGTTTGAATGGATATACCACCAACTAAATAAGAACTATGTTGTCCGAAATCAAAAAACGCATTTAAAGTCTATTTTCAATAACTCTGAATTTGTAATATCACGAGATTATTGTTATCCTTATTTTTCATTTTTATTTTGTGTTTTATATATAAGTATGAATAAATAACCCTATCGTTAAAATGTAGCCATGCTGTGCGCAAATCTTAAGAGTCCGAACTTTATAAAGTTTATATTATATTATATATGATGTTTTAAGACTAACTTGTTTTTGTGAATTTTTTGTGAAAAATTACAAATTTCGTTGATAAATTAATCACCGTAAATCGTTATTTAACTATTCTATAGTATACCTATACTTGAAAAAAGATATTAAATTCCATTGTACAATAAGTTTCTTTTTGATAGTGGGGAATATATTCTACTTTTAATTCAACTGTTCTGTACTCGGAATGTTTTCAGCTAACCTATAAAACTACCAAAACCTACACGTAACATTCCGTATTCGCTTCCGTGATATTTAATGTACTTACGCAGCGATGATAACTCCGATGTATTCTCATTCCTTAAATTATCTGTTCCAGTTGTCCATCTGTAATAAGAAAACAATAAATTATTTCCCGTTTATGTGAAAATACAAGTAATAAAAGATAAAATCAAGGAAGCAATTTATATCGATATAAATTTATAACAGTAATGGTTGTAGGTGTCTTAAAAAGTATTACGACAAAATATATATTTTTTTAAGGATCCATATACAATTTCACACTGCTGCGAACGAGACTTCGCTGAGTCTGATTTGTTGGAGCAACCAGACTCATAAGAAATATATGTAGGCCATATAAATATAATATATAACCCATTGCAGGTATCAAACCCGCAACCACTGATTCTAAAGCAGTAATTACACCATTAAGGCCAATAGGTTGTCATATAATTACCTAAAATAAAAAGCTATAAAATAAATAACAAAATGTTAAAGCTTATAAATTTATAAATGAAAAATCATCGAACAAAGTTACTAAAATTAGTACAGACAAAGACACAAACAGAACAAACAAAAAAGCTATAATTCAGAGACAGCATACGAAGAACAACGATATCGTCCTAAGGATCCACGGACAAAAGCTATTGCGTCAAGGTTCGTTGAGGCCAACTCCCAATATTGTCTTACCACAATGGCAATTGTGAGAAAGAATTGCAAACAAAACAATGGAGTTAACTCAGTAATTAGTGATCCCAATTAAAATAATTACTTAAAAGCAAGAACGCATTGTGCATTTTATAAGTAAAAAGCTGACTCCGCTTGTTTACAAATTATAATGTTAAGTTTAATAAACATTGAATATTAACTTACGACTAGGATTATGGAAAGCTTAGGCAAATGAGGAAGAGGGTCATATGATGGTAAGAAATCGCCCCTTTGCATGAATACTACTACTATATACTGCTCCGTACGGTGAGCGGCCGAGTTCCGGAGACCCAACACCCTCTCCCTCTACCCCTCCCCCTCCGACTCCCACTCCCATAATGACATTCTCCTTAAAGGTCGACAACGCTTCCGCACTGCCTATGGCGCTGCGAAAGTCTATAGGCGGCGTTGATTGCTTTCCATCAAGTGACACGCCTGCTCCTTTGCCTTCCTATCTCATAAAAAAAACTATGGACTTAAACGAAATTATAGAGTTTAAACGACTAAGAAGAATATTTATTGTTAATATTTAGTATATTTGACGAGTTTATGTTATAATGTTATCACCAGCTCGTAATATGTTTATCATAATATAATACCATTTACATACATATATGTTCCAGGACTAAATAGTTGTGTATATAATATATAAAGGACTCGTGATATTGTTTTTATTTTTGATGTGTTTAATTATTCACTGATTTCAATCAAAATGCTATTTGCCTTTGTAAATAGCCTAATCATCAAAGAAAATCAATCTAATCATTTAAATGTGGATGTTAGCAAAGAGCAGACAATAAACTAAACAGCCCTTACATAAGGCGATGTCAACGTTAACCAGAACGTTCTGAAAGTGCGTGGGCAGAAAATAGGTGTGGGAACCGGTCTCTTACATGACTCACTGTACAAATGGAGCATTATTTTGATGGTCAGAAACGGTCTCGTAAAATAACTTGTTTAATTTGACAAACAAAATAATAAAGAATCGATTCCAATCATGTTTTATCGTTACGATTCTTAATTAAAACATCAATATAGTAGTGGAAAGCTAGCATAGTGCTACCATAGCAGGAATGGGCCAGCTCGATCGAAAAGTACCACATTCTCACAGAATATAGGCGACAAATGGCAGTATTTTACCGTATTACTGTGTTTCTTACGAACCTTACATTTAGGCGGGGATCATGAGGTCCAATTCCTTTTCCTTTTCCTTATTTCTTACCCCCATTATAAGAACTATAAGGCAGTCAATACATCTGCAGTGTCCTTAGTACCGCAAAATGGCTTTTGGCTTGGCTTTAGAAATTTATACATATACGCACATATACTGTTTAAGTTTATTATCTGCTCTTTGCTAACATCCACACTTAAATTATTGTACTGATTTTCTTTGATAATAATTAGGCTATTTACAAAAACAAATAGCATTTTTGATTGAAATTGGCGAATAATTAAACACATCAAAAATAAAAACAACATCACGAGTTTTTTATATATACACAACTAGTTAGCCCTGGAACATATATATATATATATATATATATATATAGATATATATATATATATATATATATATATATATATATATATATATATATATATATATATATATATATATATATATATATATATATATATATATATATATATATAGGTAGTGGATGAAGCTCTGTGCTCTCTGCCAACCCCTTCAGGGGATAGGCATGAATATATAAACAAGAATAAAAAAACGCACACATACATTCGTATAAATAGGTATTTAATATTTAAATTATTTTTATATGGAAGTAGTTTGCAACATAAATGGTCCTCAGCCGAATATAAATTATAAAGGCTGTCATCTGAATATAAGCTATAGTCACTATCCAACTACCGTCTCGGTGGGCAGACAGTCTGGCGACCGCAGAGTAAAGCATGTCACACAGCGATACCGCTACCCGTGATCGATCTAGGGTAATTTATGTCTAGCCTTGATTTTAGGATGGTTTATACCACCGTAACACTAACGTCTCGACTGTAATTAAGTAGAATGTATTGTGAAAAAAGATACCAGAATGTAATTTGTTTTTTAAAATCCCATCGTTTGTATCATCGTAAATACAACCGTGAAAGTCTATTGATGAAAGTTTGAGGAAAAATTGCGGAGAAATGCCGCAGTCCTATTAGACGCTCCTGACCATCTACTGGTAATTGTTTCCATAATCTACTGATATGACATCTACGGAAAACAATGGAGTATTCGATACCGGACATAGCACAGCAAATAAGTTTATGTGATGGTCAGAAATGGTATAGTAATATAAACAGTAATATAAAAAAATGAAGTAAATTTCTACCAATAACTAGGTATTGACATGTAAGGTCAAAAAAGAAAAAATATTTTATAAATTTCGTTTTATTTTAATTTTTCTTCAACTATATTAACATCAAGTGTCATCCACTACAAGCTTAAAAAAATGTATTTGAACTTGAGTGGATGAATAAAAAGTATTTTATTAATGTCTTGGCTTCGTAATATAAGGATCGATATAGCGAGTGCTCCAGAACTGCTGCACATCGCGAAGGAGGAAGAAAGTTGTGCTGAATGGGCTGCCAACCTTCGCAAGTCGGAGAGGCACTCTTGGAAGAATTAAAGATTGAAAATTTGAAAATAAATATAGACAAATTTTAAAATATATAGGGAGAACGAGAACTAATAGTAGGAATTGAAAAAAATAGTCAGATCAAAATCCGGGTTTAAAGTACATATTTTAACAAAAATTCCACATGTTCCATCCAACGACAGTTGCTTAAATATCAAATAGTTGTAATATTTACATATATTTTATCATTGCAAATCAATTCTCCTCCGAACAAAGAACATTTGTATTGATTTGTTGCCGACATCTTAGATTCATTTACATTTATATATACATAAGTCTGTGAAACGCAATAACTCCTTTAGACGCTCGTGTATAAAACATAACCAATTTCAATTTTAAATAACTTTTATTTGTCTTATTCAAATGACCTCAGCAACTGTTGCTTTCGAAGAAACGAAACAATCGATTCAATCTTTCGACATCGAAATTCATGTAACTGTATATAAAATCGATTTATAAGCTGATGTAGCGAATCGACTCATGTAAGGGGATCATATACGTGGTTAAAATAAAGAAAAAAAACAATAAAGCATTTCAGCTTAATTGCATTCGTATTCGACGGTATTGCGTAGGCAGTTAAGTGTCACTAAGACTGGTATCGCACAAAGTATGAACAGGTTGAAAACCTTGAGAACGATTACAGACACGCATTCTAATCTCTTTGCCAAGCACATTTTAGATTTATAAGCAGGCAAGGATTTGCCACATTTCCAAAACTTGAAAGTAATTATGTAGGACTTTTCCCGCCAACTTAGTGATGTTGTGTTTTTATTTCATTTTCATAATCTTATATTATTATTAGTAATATTGTTAAATTGTGGTGGCATATTATACAATATATTCCGATTAAGGCATATTAGTGAAGTGATATGAAATAAATGCTTGTATCGTGAAACCTTTTAAAAACTTTGAAACAAAGTTGCTTTCCATCAGGCGACACGGTTGCGCGTTTGCCCTATTCCATAAAAAAAAACAAAGGAATATAGTTTCTCAATTACAACTAATCTATAGCATACAGAAAACCAAAAATTTCATAAGAAATTTCTGTGGTCATTGTAACAAACGAAGCATTAGAAAACACCGTCACGTGGAAAACAAAGCGAAGAGTTGGCCAATTGTTTTTAGTTTAAGTTTACAAAATTGTAACTAACTGTTACCGTTAAATGAAATATTGGCTACAATTGTTCTGCGCGTAAAAATAAGAGACTCATTGGCAAATACCAAAGCTGAGCTCATTTGAAAACTGTAATGACCTTTAAAAGTTCATATTGTTGTATAATTAAACTTACAAATTGTTTAAAAATATCAAACAACTAGGAATGGCGGCGAAAACTCGACACGAGTTCAAGTGTCACCGAGCTCCATGTTTGTTTCGTAATATTAATTGTCACGCACGCCGTCCCATAAACAAAGTAAGATTTTTGTTATTCATGTAGTGGGTGAAGGTTCTTTATTATTTTATCATAATACTGTACAATACATGTTACGAAATATAAACGAAAAATGCTGCATTTAGGTATAAACTAATTAATTTATCAGTAGAGTCAGTCAACTTTAGCTTATACAAGAGATTGTAGGTTATGACATTTTATTTTGTTCAATCGTTTATTATGTTTATCAAGCAAATACTAAATAATTATAAAAGCCAAATCCCCTCTCTATATTATATAATAGATGATGGCAAAATCAAGGTTAATATTATTTAAGTTTTGCAAGGACAATGTTACAAATATTTGGCTATAGTTTTATTCGGACCATTCGTTTATTAATTGAATTAATAAAACTTTTAAACTTCTTTAAAAAATTCATTGACATGTAAATTGTAGTTGTAATTTTTTATTGCTATAGTTAGACAGTGATACAATTACAACACTTAATACACTACAAATTCAGTTTATATTTGTTAGTATAATTCGATTTAACATTGCAAAGTCTATTTACAGTTGTTAATATAAATCGATTTTGAAAGCTACTTTAGAATCAAATGCTAAGTTTTAAGCTAGGATATAACGAGAACATGTTGAAACAAGCAATCGACACGGTAATAAAAGAATTAAATTGGATCTAACTGAATGCAATGTCGGGCTTCGAGGATTTTATCGCACCATTCTCTTGTCGCTAGGTATTAGCAAGTTCGACGCGACAGTTTTTCAGCGCACGCCATAAATGTACAATGCTCTCAGCAGCATTGTAAATTTCTCATAGTGCTGTATTGTCAGCATTACATTACCGTCGGTGAAGCAGTACTTAACTTTCTTTCTAGCTACGCCATGTTCGATTAGACTTCAAATTAACATTCAATGAACAGATTCAACAACATCTTACGTTCAATTTATTTTCATTCTTAATACGTTATTCCGTTATCGGTTGGACGTTAAAACTTTCCTATAAAATATTAGTTATTCCTACCTAATTGTCGAATGAATTAGAGAAAGAAAACTAGGTTAGTACACAATATATTGGAGAAAAACAGCTGGTGCTTGAGGAGACCAGTCCTGCTCTGATCTGTTTTTTGGAAAATATATTTTTTTTAATCATGGTAACTTAAAGAGAACTGAACGTTCTCCTGGCTATCTGCTAGACTATAAAGTTAGATTTATACATATTGCTATGTTATG
This sequence comes from Baronia brevicornis, assembly GCA_031353405.1. NCBI lineage: Eukaryota > Metazoa > Arthropoda > Insecta > Lepidoptera > Papilionidae > Baronia > Baronia brevicornis. The sequence goes on along the minus strand of JASFAT010001539.1, from coordinate 16,638 downwards.
AAAAAAGAAAATAAAAATATAAACAGAGGATACTTGCGAAGTTTCTTTCGAGGTTTCTTCTCCGTTTAGAGTAACCTCATAGCGAAATGGTGGTAAAAGCGTTATTGTTAACTTACTGACGTACGCTAAATTAAATTAAATTTCTTACGTCGATATAAAGAATTTGAATATGAAAAACCCAACTATACGGGAGAGTAATATCGTAGAACATAATATTCTTGACATGCTAATCTAGTGTTTTAACATCCTACACTACATTTAAATATTTAACCCTTTCGTAACGGGCGTCGTATTCAGCAGACATCCACGCGACCATCATTTTGAATTAAATTACTAAGAATATTTTGAGAAGTATCCTAAATCGCATTTTTATTTATAATATTGTACTTATATTTTATAAATGAAAATTAAAATTTAGGATTGCTAGCTGGGGTTCGGGAATCGGAAAAATGAAATCGGCCACTGGTTTCAATTCCTCTCTTCTGCTTTTTTCTTCTGATTTTCTTCCGTATTAAACTTTAAACTTCCCTTCGACGCACCATCACTCCTTTATATAGGTAATACGATCGAAACGTCTAACATTCCCAAAATTCGAAAATGTTCGAGCAATGTGTACTGAAATCTAGTTTAGACTTACTTCGGCCGTTTCGACTGCATAAAAGATGGCTGAATTAGTGCTAGTTTTTTACACTGAGTTCAGAGGTCCAGAGGTCTAAGTCTTTAACCCTTCTTTTACTTTTTTCTACCCCTCCAATTATTCATATACTTACCCCAAAAGTAGGCAATGCATCTGCAGTGTCACCAATATTGCAGATATTCATTGACGGCAGTGATTACTTAAGAAAACACTTGAGAAAGTTGTGCTTCAACTTTTGCCGCAAAAAAAATGTATTCGACATGTTTATAATAAGATCAATTTACCCAACAATTGTAATTTTGCAAGCGCTATATCTCACCGAGCGAAATATAATAAGTTAACGGAAGAGATAAGGATTATTACACCAACAAACTGGTCCGTAAATGTCCACCCGATATTGCGTAAGTATAATATTTCAGTGAATTATCAATATTATTCAGTTAATTGTAAATAAAAAACATTCGTGTCTTAAGGCTGAAACTTGTTTCGAATAAGCGAATGGTATTTTTTTGGGTACGTGTCCCCTGTCACACTTCGAATATACAATCTTTTTAAACGCTGATTGACAAACAAGACACAACTTAAACCGTATGGTCCACAAACACGAAATTTTGCGCAGAAGTTTTTTATATAACATACATTACTTTCAACACTTATTATTAAAAATAAATCTCCTACGAGGGTTAAATAGGACATAAAATTTCAATGGAAGGTTAATATAACACGCCAAGTATAAACAAACGTTTAAATCAGTAGTATCAATTTGCATATCTGAATTCTGAGCCAAGAGTTTCTACTCTATAGCTTGGTCGAAATTAAAAGTGATATTAATTTTAAAAAAAGTATTTGGATAGAATATAACTTATGGATGGCAACTATAGCTAGTTGCGATGGCTGCAATTGTACTGAACACAGAATTAGATACATGACAATGCAGACTGTCATGTCTATATGTTACTATAGACATGACGGCATTCTTTCGTCATGTCTATAGTTCTATATTATTAAATCAATATGTACACAAATCACACACACACACGTATATGCAATCACACACTTAAGAGGGCTATCCTTCTTCTTATTGGTTCCTCATAAATAATAGATAATAAGACTTTGGGTTCCGAGATACAGGCAAACGCTTAGCTCGGGCTCCATCAGCAACGCCATCTTGTACATACGCATTTATTATTAATGGTAAATTGATTAATAAATAAAATCTTACATCTATGTAATATACATATGTCATATACTCAGGAGATTCCCTGAGTATATAGGTTGAGATTCTTTACCCTTTTTGTTTTAAAAATCATGAAATATTTATTATTCTTTGAATTTCATTTTGTAAAATAAACATAATTAATATTAATATATAAGTAAGCTTCAGTATGTAGTGTATACATCATACACTATGAATAAATGTCTAGTAATATAAGATTTCAGGGCAGGTAAGATAAACACGTATTTATGTTCTATACAAGTGGTTCTTCTGTAAAATTTTCCAAACCAACATCCGTATCAGATAATGGCTTTTTTGGAGCGAAGTTTGTTTTTGATAGTCTAGTAAACGAGCAAACCTGTCCATCGATGGAAAGCAATCAACACCGACCACAGACATCTACAACACCAAAGACATTGCAGAACCATTGCCACCGCAATCATTAAAAGTTTGGGACGTGAGGTGTCATCCAGTTCATTGTTATTCAATTCATAATTGTAACCTGCAACTTGAAACAGCGCGCTGTGTTTTCAATTCAATGTTATCTGTGTCAATTGGTACAACAAGCGATACAAACGTGACAGTAAAATTTAAGAATTCTATCGCGGACAGTTGTCCTAGAAAATAGCGAAAGGATAGCGCGTGATCCACAGTTCGCCGAAAGTTCAAGCCTGTAGTCAAGGTCCCGAAGATGCCGTTAACGGAACACCAGCGTCACGAGATGGGGCGTCACCTCTCTACAGCGTTGCACGGTTTTGAAGTATCCATTGTTGGATAATTGACGAAATGATACGTTTATTTATGGTCACTTTGTTCCTGAATGTGCTCTAGTTTAAATAAAAGTTTTCATATTGAATCTTTATGTACATAAAAAGCATTATTAATATTAAAATAAATATTAAACACAGTAAAGACTGAAATAATAATTTATATTTGTGATAAAACTTATTAATATTGAGAGATTTACTATAAAATATATGTTTGAAGATTTCAAACATATATTTTATTTAATAATATATTTTACTAGTTTATATATTTTTTACGTGAAACTGTTCTAAGATAAAATAAACTGAAAAATCAAATATAGCAAAAATTAAAAACATATAATGAATTTAATACCACATTTTTGAAACAAAAATGAACTATTTATAATAAATAAAACAAGATCAAATAACTTCTGTTGAGATCCCGAAATTCTTATATCGTGGTATAAGGTTCCACAGATTTTTTATAACAATTTACAGTGTACTAACATATACAATAGAGAACCTACATATATACATACTATATCGTCGGTCTTATTATCACAATTCTATATTCCAAAAAAAAACATTTTGTCTACGAGTAATGTCTCACTTTTGATGTCATCTAACAAATAATCTTAAAGCTTAAAGATTGAATACATTTGCCTCAAAAATGCCACTTTTTGTATCTAAAGAAAGGTTTTATAAAAACATCTCAAAATATGAAAAAAATCAATATTTTTTCCTGTTGTAAAATTTAATTTAATGTTTAATTTTGAACATTTTACATTAATGTTTATGAGCTTCTATACATCTTCTGTAATTTTGCAAATGTTACAAGTGAAATCATATAATCATATAACGAAACCATGATAATCATCAATGATAAATACATTTGAAATAACACTGTTATATAAATATAGCTTTAGCTATTCTACTGTCATACAAGCATTTCGTAATAAATAATGGATATGTACTTAGCAAGTGAAACACATGTCCATACATGTGTGGGAAGCCGAGGATTGATGGATCATATAACTCGTCTGAAATATTAGTTTCCAGGTGAATGTAATGCTGTCAAGTCAAATCTATTATAACTTATATGGAACAAAAGAGAAATAAAATTAAGCAAAAGAATGAAGCACTCGTATAAAAAGATTATCGAGAAAAGTTGATAATATCAAGAATACCGTATTTTTCGATAAAAAAATATTATTTTACTTAGATTCGAACGTTTTTCGATATTTACTTCAATATTCATCTCCATATCGATGCGAAAAAGCAAAAAATTGTACACCGCATAACGAAAACACGACCAGAGCCACACAAACTTTTATGATTTCTGATAAAAGGGTAACTGATCACTCAATAACAGTCAGTTTTACAACAGCTGTACAAACGTTTCGGGTGTATAGCTGCTAGACTCAGACCAATCGACGCAGTAATTTTTTCTGATCCCGAAATGCAAAAAAAATAATGACATCAGTGTCATTTAAAGCGTTTTCGCTTTTTGCTTCGATATATTCACATCTCCCCTCCAGGCGCTCCTCATTTGCCGAGCCTTTGATATTTCAAATTGGTGCCCCAGATGATCATGAGCGACTATCCTGCTTATGAACATCATGGCTGATTTTTATCTCGGAAAATTCTATACATTTGAATTGGCTCCTTATAAAAGTATGACTTTAATTGATTTTACAATTGTAAATATATCCACGCCATTAAAACGTACGTTGAATGTTCAAATGTATTGTACAACAAGTTAGTAAATAAATTTAAAGTTTAGAATTATCTTAGAATTACAGTAGTAGCAAAACTTGCCGTAGGGAAACTCAAAGCAAAAGCTCATTTACAATTTATCGAATACATTATCTACTAGATTAAATCAATAAACTGGGATATATCCAATACTTAAGAGGCTTTCATAATGACGCCATAAGCACTAAGCAATATCAATAGGTTTGCTGCAAAACATTATGCAAGCAATAGCCGCAAGATAGTACTCATTCAAAGACCCTGTATCCAATCTGTATGGCCGTTTCGTTTGACGCTAATGCCGCCTCGTCAATAATAGGATCGTTAACACGTAGACCCTGTTCACATGTTGCTACTCAAATGAAGTCAAACACTTCAGTGAGTGTTTTAATATTTCTAAAAGCTTTACTCTTACTCTTAGCAATTCATTGCTTGCAACGATTATATCTATCTTAATCTGATTTTCCAATAAAACTTCGTTTTTCTTTACATTTACAAAGTCTTCTCCTACATTCTTTTCTTCGTAAGTTCATTTTTCTACAAAATTCATTGATTAAATTATCGTATATATCAAAATACCGTAAACACATTACTCCCCTAACTAGTGCTATAATCCAGTCATTACGTCGGAAAAAGCGGGTTAGAAATGTATGTGAACTGAGAAGGCGAAGAGAAGGAGAAGGTTAGATATTACATCGGGGAGGGAAGGGGTCTAGAAAATATTAACTTTAAATTGTAGGCCAAGATTTCCTATGTGAATTTTCCATAATCTTGAATATTTGATATTTTTATATTGAGATACCAATCGAAAACGCCAAAAATTTCGGTAGTTAAATGTGTTTTTTGCTATTTTTTTCTAAATCCAGCCTAAATATCCAACATTTAGCCTTCTCGGTTCACATGCATTTCCAAATGACTGGACTCCTAATAATTATTAATAAATTTTCATCCATATTAAATTTAGATGCATTCTCCTCCAATACTACGTCTTAAAAATCGCCAACCCTTCTTATTCATCTAGACCCTTCTTAGTAACCTTTTTGCAACCGTCCAAAATAATGCTCCATTTTCAAAAAATTCCGAGACCTGAGCCGGCTCAACCAAATAAGCACCATACTCTCCTAAATATCCACGTTGAATGGTAACATGATCAAGTGGAAGAAGGAAGCAAAGGAAGGGGAATATCCCTTTCTTTGCTTCCTTCTTCCAGTGCCATTACTTCCCTCTTCTCCTCCCATTTTTCACCTCCTCTCCCTATAGTGCGCAAGTCCACGGACGGCGACAATTACCTACCATCAGGTGACTTGTTATCTCATTCAAAAATAATTAAACATTTGCTCGTGAGAACAACCTTACGGTTGTATAAAAGCGATAAATTCCAAAGCGCAAACTTTTTATCAACTAAAAACAATATATTCAAGTAGAGGTTATTACAATCTTTGTAAGCAAGCTCGTACAAATAATTATAGAACATGAACCGTGCTAAGAGATTAACACTAACATTAATGGTATTTGATGGCAGAAAATACTCACGAAGCAACATCCATTTGAAAGCTAGTCATTAAATGTAACTTTTTAAATTTTATAGTTTTGACCGTAAAAACAATAAAACTATCCGTTTTGGCATAACATGCTACACTGTAATATATTCGTCATCATGTACAATAAAAACTTATGGATAGATTATTGCATTATGATGCACATATGTATGATTATTCCTCTAGAAATGTGGAAACTTTATGCCCAGTAGTAGGACATTATGAACTGTAAAAAATTACATAATTGAATAAATAATAAAATGCAGGTTAATTTTTATTTATTAACATGAAACGCTAACACGCTCCATGTCTCATGTACCATTTATGTTACACATTAAATTTAACTTTATACTAAAAATTGTTATTACTTACAAATTGACAATGTGATGAAGATTGTGTGAATTTCAAATTTTAATAAATCATTTGTGTTTCCTAAGCCGCCTGTCAAGTGTAGATACTACGGCATCATCCGCCATTTTCGAAGGAGGCTTATAATAGGACGGTCGACATACATTGATGACATGACATTGATTGATTGATTCATGTCCATGATTTAGATTAAAACAAGTACCAGATGAAATGTAATGGATAATTTGATATGTGGTGGTTAATATTTTGACCTAAAAATAGTTTACCTAACAGTGAATTACTAGATGCAAATAGAAGAAATTAAAAACTTAATATTTGCATTGTAATTTTTCGTTATACAATATAATTATATGTCTATTTTGTATGTCAATAAAATATTGTATTTCATTTCATTAAATAAAGTATTGTCAATTTTGTATTTCAATAAAATAGTGTTTTTAATTAAAATATGCAAAACCGTTAATATTAAAGCTTCAAAACTACTTACGTGCAACGTTAACAAATGGAAACGAACATCACAATATCACGAAGCGCATTTTACTTATTATTCTTCGTACAACAACGAACTCGTTTTGATTGGTATCTAGCTCCACTTAATGAAAGAATTAGTAAAGATAAAAGAATTTTATTTAAAAAAATGTGATTATTAATGGAGTCAGGCGTTACTTGGCGGAAATCCATCACTATATGGACAGTCAAAAGTTTTACTTAGCTAAGATCCGCGACAAGCAAAACAATAACAGAAAATTAATAATGTGTGTTTTTCCGCTGGGTTTAGTGGATTCATTTGAAACTTAAACCAAAAACTTACCGAAATTCGGCCATCAACTCTCCACCCACCAACCACTATACACAACGCCAAACACACACTATCACTTTTCCATCTTGTACACGACACGTGTTTCGCCCCAACACGAGGCATCCTCAGGTATAGTAGACTCTACGGAAGACAACCGAAGAGTGACTGTCCATATAAAAAATGTGATTCCGTTTCATGTTTTAATATTATGATATTACAAGGAATGTAAAAAAAATACATTTTTTATATAACTACATATTACTATAAATTGCTTTGATAAATAATGGGCAAACGACTAAGCGTATCACCCGATGAAAACCAATCAACGCCACCACAGGTATTACAGACGTGTTGTCGGTCTTTAAGGTATGTGTAGGCTTCTTTTTTGCAGGTACCAATGAAGTATCGGTATTTTTTAAACAATATATCTTTGACAGCTATTGGCAGCCATGTTGAATTTTGTTTTGACGTGAATTTTTAACGGAACAATCATTATTTGATTGGAATTTGTCAAGAGAAGCTACAAGTTGGTACATTGTGGTGAAATGGTTAACCTACTTTTTATTCAGCATTCGACAGTTTAGTTCAGTAAACTGTACGTCCATTACGAGATACATAACTACCCATAACATAACTACTATTTTTATATTTCATTTCTAAATATTTGATTAATATTACTTGTAGGAGAAATATTTTTAAAGCACAGTTGATTATAAGAATCTTCTTATCCGTATTGGTGAACACTTTATTACCGTAAAAGCCTACTTACAATTGACATCAATCATGATAGCAAGAAAGAAGCAACGGATATCCACTTTAGTGGCAGAATAAAGACGCGATAGCCATTCATGCAAGAAAACAGACGATAATGGTGTGAGATTGTAATCTTTTTCAAATGAAATCGTAAGTGGTCGGCGGGCGGCTTGCAGCCATTTTTGGTATACGGCCAATGTAGATACCATTAGCAATTGCTTTTTATGTAATCTATTTGAATATGGCTTAATCGTTTTTTTTTTTCTAAAAAGAAACCAGCAATGATTGTAACATTACTAGAAATCTTGTTATCCATTCTAACTGACACATTCCTTGCCACTTGCTTTTTTTAAATTAATTTTTGATCCAAATTATATATTAACTTATATGTTAGATTTAATTCGGTGCGTGAGTTGTACCACACTATAGTAGAGAATATCCGAATTATTGTTAACTTTTCATGTACTTGTAAACACTATAAATATGCTTTGCAACACTATTGTTCTTTCCTCGTGTCGTGTCTTAGAATAATTGAAATAATGCAAAAAATCATAATAATCAAGTAATAAATTGATTTTTTCAAGAATTAGTTTAACAAACACGCGGCCTGAACGAACAATCTTCAAAATAATCTGGCGCGGAACATGTTAAGATAAAAATTGCTTGTTTAAGGACAATACCTTTCATATCGACTTTATTTATATTAATATATTTAAACTCAAATATTGAATTGTTTTCGCGATCGATGACCAATTGACACAGTGGTGGCTGACTGGTGACTGCCTATCCTACAAAGTCTGTGGTCGCGGGTTCGATGTCCACATAGAAATAAATATATGTATGGCCTAAATTTATTTATTACGAGTCTGCTTACCCCGCGAATTCGCATTCATTCAAAAATAGGGAGGTCCGTGCCCAGCAGTAAGAATTCTAGGGCTGTGAGATAAAAAATGAAAATTTTTTCTTTTCTTTTCTTTGATGACAGTTAGTTACAACTATTATGCCAGTGTCAAGTAAAATACAATAATGTCCAATCTCTTACTTATCACGTAAGCTTATCACGTTACGTCTTGATAAAATGGTGGCCATTTTACCAAAACCGTCTATGGACTTTTTCAGTCAACTTATAAAGTTACAATACACGCATTTATTTCATATCACTTCACTTATACATCTTAATCGAACTATATTGCATAATACGCCATAATTAAGCAATATTACTGATAATAATATAAGATTATGAAAATGAAATAAAAACACGTCACGTAAGTTGGCGGGAAAAGTCATTTTAATATTTTTTTACTTCGCAATTTAGGTTAAATAAAGTGACGGAAAGCTTTAAATCGATAATCATTATCCAGTGCGTGTCATAAAAGTAATTAGTCCATTACAAAACGCTTTCGCTTTTTGCAACGTTTTATAACTCTTCATTAGAACATCCTTAGTACAGGCCGTTTGCTAGATATAAAATAATCAACTTGCTGATGAGCGAATGTTCCGCGACTGATCGTTATAACTCCTATTATCCAAAGTGTGTATGTCTCAAGACAATGTTTTACATAATATTATATCACACTTAAAATAGTAATTTTTAATTGTTTTTAATTTGGTATAACCCTTATTATGCAAAACCATGTACATCTCTAGACAATGTTTTACATAATATCATTCTTAAAATAGCAATTTTTAATTTCTCATTTCATTTTTAATTCGTTATAACGTCTATTATGCAAAAGCGTCTATATCTCAAGATAATGTTTTACATAATATCATTCTTAAAATAGCAATTTTTAATTTCTAATTTAATTTTTAATTCGTTATAACCCCTATTATGCAAAAGCGTGTATATCTCAAGACAATGTTTTACATAATATCATACTTAAAATAGTAATTTTAAATTTCAATTATTTCATAAATAAGATGTCTCCGAAAAGTAAAAATATGTGCTTTATTAATTTATTTTTATGAGAACCGTGGAAATTTTACTACACAAATACTAACAGATTTCAGTTAAACTTAATTCGTTCAAGGAAAGTATATGAAAATGTACCAATGATAATGATGATGATGTACTCTTAGATCATCGATTTATTAGAAATCTCAAAACTATTATTTTGAACAGAATTAACCTTATAAGCTCTAATTACTGTCTTTTTTTATATATTTCAAGGACTATCCAGATACAGCATCTTAGAGATACAATAAACCAGCGGTTTTCAAAGTTGTGTTTATCATGCTTCCCTAAAGTCAAAATGCGAACGCCCCCTCCCCTTATCTATGATGTGAGATTATTGGATTCGAAGATGTTAATGCTGGTAGCCTATTGGCTTTAACAGCTTTATCGTATTCAGGGCCCGCGGGCTGAAAGCCCGCGGGCAAGTAAAATATAATTGGGAATCTGCGCAAATCGCAGACTCCATCGGCCTGACGCCGTGTCGGAGGTACACATATGTGTGTGTGCTGATTTTAAACTCGTCATGATTCTACGTTAAACATGTAGGGGAGGATTGAACTTTAGTAACTATAGTCCCTATTAGTCCCATAGACCCTAAGGTCTAGGGGTGAGAACCGACCGGGTACGTGAGAGAATCTCGTGTAAGCGGCCGGTGTAGAAGTGTTCCCTACTCTACGTGCTCGGCTAGAGCCGGGGTGCGTATGAGTGTTGGTGTCGTGAGTGGATCCGAACGACGCTGTTTCGTCGTCCGGATCGTGTAATACGTTACGCGGGCGTCGTCTTTTCGAGCGCGCGTTTAAATCGGGTGAATAATTTACCGATTGTACCACCAGTGGATTCGGATGGGATTCGGATCTCTCAAAATGTTTCTTAGAGAGTGTTTTAAAGTGTTGTTTGACGCTCGGCAAGTTAAGGTCGCAGTGGAGGTCGATATTGCGCTGGAACGCACTGAGCACCGGTGGCTCGACGAATGAAGCGATTTTGTATCACTTGAAGTTTATTTATTTTTCTTTTATGCACGTGCGCAAAGGCGACACTTGCGTAGGAAATCTATTGGCCGGACGCATGTTTTGTAAAGAAGCAGCTTGTGTCTGAGGGACAGTTTGCTGCGGGCGTTAATTAAAGGGTGAAGACGACCTAAGACGAAGGCCGCTTTGGATCGAGCGTTTTGAATGTGTTTAGTAAAATTCAGGTGATTGTCGAGGGTGACGCCTAAATATTTGACAGACTTTTTCCACGGGATAGGTCTGCCAAAGAGAGTGATATCTAAGAGTCGGCCGCCTCGTTTGTGGGAGTCTCTACTGGTGCTCCTTGAGAAGTAAATTGCTTCACTTTTCTCGGGATTTACCTCGATTCTCCATTTTCGGAACCATTCACCAAGAGTAGTGGCCGCGGTTTGGAGCCGTTTCGACACGGGGTATTTGACCCTATCAGAAGTATAGAGGGCGGTGTCGTCCGCAAATAGGGCGAGCGACACGTTCGCGTGCTTGGGAATGTCGGCGGTGTAAAGTGAGAACAGAAGTGGCGAGAGGCAGGATCCCTGCGGGACCCCCGCCCTAAGGGGGCGAGGAGCGCGTTCCTTCGACGCGGAAGCGGAAAGTTCGATTCCTAAGGAATTCTCGTATGATGTGAACGAGTCCATCGGGCACACTCATGTGGTATAGTTTATATAACAAACCGTTGTGCCAGACCTTGTCGAAGGCTATAGCCACGTCGAAGAAAAGCGCTCCTGTATTGATTGGTCTACGCTGGGATGTACCTTCAAGAATGTGTTCAGTTAAGCGAAGGACCTGCTGGGGACAGGAATGGAGTTCTCTAAACCCGAATTGCTCGTTTGGGATGAGATGATGTGAGATAATAAGTATACTTATCTATGATGTAAGTGGACTGTTTTTTAAATTACTATTTTTTTTAATTCCATATGAGAAATGACATATTATATCACAATACATTGTTGTATAAATTCAAGAAAAAACAGGACAATGGGTTTCGAGTTACTTAGTACACTCAATAATTAATGTTTTAACACTGAATGAAGTGTCAACATAACAGATGAGCTTGCATATTTTTACAAGGTTTCCAACTATGTGTGGACTATATGAAAACTTACAGCGTAGATCTACTAGCACAATCAACATTGGACGCACCCTTTACATTATACCGTACCCCCTGTATGGCACTTTGAAAATCTACACGATAGACATATATAAAGTATAATCAAAGACGTGAAAACTATTTTTCGAACTGAGATGAGTACCAAAACCTAGTAAAACTTAATATAATTTAAATTAAAATCTGTTAGGTAACAATTGGCAGACATAATAAAAAATAAGTAATACGACGTTGGCTATCATTCTATTAGATTATTGAATAGTGTCACCTAGACACTGACCGTTTTAAAAGTCCGCCCTCTCATTTTTCAGCGAGGTCAGATACGCAGAACAATGTCATAAGTTATAATCACATTTGAACGCAAAAACGCTTAAAATTTAAATTATTCGTCATGCCACAATTAATAGCTATGATCACTTTTTATTTCAGGTTTCGTTTATCTGGATTGTTAACGGGTCAACGCGTTTGAAATAACCTTTAGAAATTTTTTTGATTATATCATTTAATTAAGAATCTAAATAGACCCTTATTGATCAGGAAATGCGCTTCTAATTGAAGAATACTTGTTTGATACTATTTAAATTCTACGAACCAAAACTTTTTTCATAAAAGTCATTATTTTTATAGCAAAACAGAAAAACGCAACATCAGAGGCATCACAAATTCAATACCAATCTTTAGTGATATAATGAATGATCAATCAATCAAATCAAAAAATCAAAGAGTCAGGCGTTACTTTGCGGAAATTCACTATTCACTACTATGTGGACAGTCAGAATTTGTACTTGGCTAAAATCCGCGACAAGCAAACAAAATTAGAAAAATAAATATTTATTCTTTACTGGAGGAAGTGGATTTACGGGGAACTTAAACTAAATCTTACCGAAAAACAGCCGTCAGCAAATTACGTGACTTAACAGTTGTCTTCCGTAGAGTCTACTATACCTGATGACACAGATGTAGGAGGAGTAGTGGTGTGTGTTTGAGGTTGTTTATAGTGTTTGAGGAGTGGATAGTTGCAGACGTCGTTTTTCCGTCCACTTCTTCCAGTACTGCAACCAACAATATGGTGGACATATACTGTACTATCACGTACACGTAATTTTGGCCACGAAACTTCTCAGCCTTAAAACGCAGTTGAAACGATAGAAGACTAATCACAACTATCCAAAGCATAATCAGGTGAAGCAGAGACCATGGTTTGTACCGCTATTATAGAAGGGAGGATGGGTCCGTTAATTTAACAGTCCAGTTACAAAATAGCAAGACTCAAGTACTATTGATCCAGGACCGATTTTTAAATAAGTTACAAATATTTATAAATATTTCTTTTTCAAATGAAATTTAGCTCTACCTACATCAGAACATCCATGACGGTAAAGCATCAAAATAATTTACATTGGCATCATTAATCTTAATTTGTAAGCATTCATTATACCGACGAAGGTGTACTGTTTAAACAATATTCCAATAATCATTAATTTATAACTCTAAAAAGCAAGGCCAATTCTATATTCAATAGCGTGTTCAAAAATGAATGTCTATAATTTGAGTGGATATAGAAAAAATAACTCGATTCATTTAATCGGATATTGAGCAGTAAAATCATAGAGCTAGTTATTTATTCAACCATCGTCATCAATAGCATAAGTTCACTGCTAGTTTTAAGATCTAAGCAATGAATATTTGCCCATATAAAAATGCTGGACAGGCTATTTAGCGACTGCCGTTGATAGCCAAGCGTCTTATACCAGTAACGTTGCACCAAAAATTATTTTTTTTTGTTTGAAAGTCTATGTAATCTATTTAGTAGTATGTTGGCGGGTCATGTGAAACGAATAGACGTATCCAAAGCGCCCAGAATGACCAAATGTAATCCACAGTAAAAAAGGTTATGCGAAAGACCGAGGCAGAGGTGGAATGATTGTATTGAAGAAGACATGGTGGCAATAGGCCGAGGCTATGAAGCCATGCTGCCAAAATTAGGAATCTATGGGAAAGAATAGTGGAACAGGGCAAAATTCATCCAGAGTTGTAGTGCCAGTGGAAGATATAGTGTAATAAAGTAGAGTGATATAAAGTGAAAGTCAGCAATAAATCTTTATACAGGACGATACTTTTAAAAAAATGTAAAGTTTAAAAATCCTGAAGCTGAGGATTGTGGTCCATGGCCGAATACACTCTATATGTTCTAATAATATTAAAAAATACTGTTACCAACAGGTAGATGAGACATGTAAAAACGAAAACTCTACATCGGCATAAACAATCTGCGACAGTCCTTTCGGTACGTAGGTCTTCCCCAAGACGCGCCATTTGGCCCGACCTGATCTTTACGTATTCAGCTTCTGCCGCGTTCTCGTTCATCCATAGTTTTCCCCATCCAGATATCCAGCAGATGTCCCGGAATAACTTTGCGAAGAGGCGATCCCTACTCTAGCAATCGTCTTCTCCAACGGTTGTCGGTTGTCCGATAGTTACAAGTTCAGTACTAACTCAAAAAGCATATAACTCAAAAAGCTAAATAGGTGATTTGGTCAATTTTTTGTCTGCAATAAATTAATTTGAGGTAATATAATATCTTAATCCTGTATACAGAGAAGATAAGGTCACAAAAAACTATTTGTGGAGGATAATTGGAAGCCAAAATACCTACCTGCCTTCATATCAACATAGTCTCAAGGCTAACTTTAGAATTACATGAATTAGTAGCGCTATGGTTAATATTCAAATGCTATTACTTTAAGGTCGCTTGCAACAGAAAACTATAATCGTAATCTTTTCGACCATTAAAAACTATTTAACTCAGATATTGGCCGTTGAGACTTCCATATAAACGTCTATCATTTTGTGCAAAGGCCAATTAATTACAATGTGCGCAGTTTTGAAAAGATGACTCAATAGTTCATCGGTCGAACTAATCGAATATTATGGTGAATTATTCAACGTTCCGTTTTTATGAATAAAAAACGAAAAAAGACGTTTATTTAATATAAATAAATAAATAGCCTAATAAAGAACGTGAATTATTCAAAGTTCTATTTTTATGAGAAAAAAAAACAAAATAAATAAAAAAATTATCAAGAAGTGAAAAATATTTATAATTAATCGAACAAACAACGAAATAAATAACAAAAAACAAAACCATATACCTGTGTCATTATATGAAGTCGCAAAATAGTTGACACAATTAGCCGAAGTAATCTAAACAGATTTTCAGTAGGACAAAAATATTAATTTTATTTTACACTAATGTTAACATCAAAAGCAGTCTTTATTAAATAAGAATGTATGTATTTAAGAGTCAAAAAGAACAAAGCTTTTAATGTATAAGCATTAATTCAATTGTGTACGAACAAAAATCGACACTTAAATGCAAAACACAATTATATCGCCGCCATAAAGCAAGCCGCACTTTCTCCGTTTAATGTCAAATCCCTTTCAATTCGCTACGTTCAATAAAATCTTTTGTACTCCGATCCTTAGAAGGCGCATTCACGTTAAACGTCCATAAGATTCTTCAAGCAATAAATGAAATATAAGTTCTTGTGTATTTGAATAAATATCAAAAGAAAATGCTTGATAAAAGATTGTATTTTTTTTATATATTCACGCCTATCCCCCGCAGGGGTTGGCACCATAGTACCCGGGGGAGCCCGATCCCGGGAAATTAAGGCTTTGAGGGTTGTACATACTAATCAATGTAGATTTTATTTTACCCTGAAATATAAATATATTTTTTTACGCTAACCTTATGACAAAGGCATAGCAGAATACACAATACGAAAAACTTTTTCCAAAAACTGCTTATTAACAACACTAGCAGTGTTACTGGTGTTCTTTGAAAATCCTTCCTTCCAATTTTCTCATTCAAAATACCTTATGTTACAAAATTTAGCTTAATTTAGAATAGGGTATTCAGATCAACTAAGGTATGCGTATTATGAAATTTTTTATAACATGTCATAGATTAACAACTACTTGTTGGTTAATTATTATTATTGTTATTTTAATAATTGACCAACAAATATCCGTCATAAAAACCCGTTAATATAAAACTGAAATGTGTCTGTTTATTCACATCAACACGTTTGATAAATCTACGCGCGAGATTAACGTGCATTATAAAATGCAGAAGATCACGTGCTTATAATTCTCATTATCTATTTCCCCAGCCACCCACATATTTCATTACCACCTACCTATGCACTCTGTAATCATTTGTGCCACAGACTTATCGAGTACACGGAAATCTCCCGGTGCAACGCTCTGAACCAGCGTCTAACATTTAATTTGCGGTACAGAAAAGAGGATGTTTCTATATTATTGTAATTAATTCTTCCGTCAGACCTATCTTGCTGCTACTCTTAGTAAATAGCTGGTTTGTGTCGTTTTGTTGCGTTAAAAGATTGTGGTTCTGTTCATATCACTTTAATATACGATAGAAACCACTTTCAGCGTCATCGATTCATCGTGTAATTTATTTACATATTATATTAAATTCATTGTTCACATAATAAGTATTTTTTCATAAAGATGACTAGAAAGTTTTTTATATTACTATAATTCTTGTTAACCATTCTAAGCTAATAATGCTTGTGCTAATAAAACTATTGATGTGAACAATTTTGTAGCAATCGTTCACATCAATAGTCCAGTGGAAAATACGAACTCACGACATTCAGATCACAAGGCCGACGTTAAGCGACTGAGCTATTGGTGCTATAATATAATATTAATAAGCTATAAATTTGTTTTTTTC